>JAQPPZ010017272.1:150000-255360 GCA_028583015.1 Wollemia nobilis | reverse complement strand
TTCTATAATCCCTCGACCTATATATTTCTATAATAAATAAGTGGCCCTATATAAATCTCTAATGAGAAAGTGGCCCTATATAAATCTATCATAAAAGAGTAAATCCCTCTACCTGTCTAATCTTGCTGTCTCTAGCAGTTTAATCTTGCTGTCTCTAGCAGTTTAATCTTGCTGTCTCTACGAGTTTAATCTGGCTGGCTCTACCCGTTTAATGTTGCTGTAAGGGATATAAATCTATCATGAATAATAAATCCCTCAACATTTTAATCTGGGTGTGGCTCAACCTTTTAATCTGGGTGTCGCTCAACTTGTTTAATGTGCCCTGAACCTTTTAATCTGGGTGGAAGGGACTAATAAGATTCTATCATAAAAGAGAAATCCCTCAACGTGTGAGAAAGTGAAATAGAAGAAATAGTGAAATATTGAAATATGGAAATAGAAGAAATAGTGAAATAGTGAAATAAGTAAATAGAAGAAATAGATCAGCTGGAGCATAAAGTTATTTCGGGTTCGATTCCCGAATGATCTTGTAGACATTGTCCGAACGCGACTCCGTACCGGCTTCCGCAAGCAACCCTCCAATATAGAGAGTAGTAAAATGCGGCTAACTCGCTGAGCTTCCGTGGCCGGAGAAAAGAGATGTAGTCGATTCTCTTATATACGTATTAACAACTTGAAACTCTCTATCGGGAATACTTTATTTCATCTATTATTAGTTTATTTAATCTATTATTAGGTAGGCTCTCTATCGGGAATAGTTTATGGAATCTATTCTGGAGAAGCGGGAATAGTTTATTTCATCTATTCTTAGGAGGATTATTTCATCTATTCTTAGGAGTAAGGGTCGGGTTTCCCGGTCTCCCTTTTGTGAGTACGACCGGTCTCCCCTTCCTTCCTCCCTCTATTCCGATAATCTTCATTCCCCTTAATTCGATTAACGATATTCCTCTTCCCTTGAATTTGATTAAGGATATTACTTTTAATGAAATTCAATTAACGATAAAAGGGGAATCGGAATCGAGATAAAAACCATGCTCGACATTTCTTTCCCTCCTCAGCTCGACATTTCTTTCCCTCCTCAAAAAGAGAGATTTCCCTCGATCAAGATCCCCTCTCCCTTGGTTTTCCCTCACCAAAAATAAGGTTTTCCCGGCAATGCTTTTAAAATCAAATATCAGAGAGGAGAGGCAATGCTTTTAAAATCAAATATCTCTTTTCGCCCCTCCGCCTTTAGCCCCGAATCGACTTCTTCCCATTTCTTCCTCGACTTATTTCCATCCTCGACTAAATAGAGAGGGCCATTTCTTCCATTTACTTATTTCCATTTCTTTCGAGGAGGTTATTGAAGACATCTATAATACGTATATAAAGAGACTTATTAAACGCCGAGCCCATCATATTCAAGATGTGTTAATACGTCTATAAAACGATATCTTTTCATCCCGATTTCTCTATTTTAAAAATCAAAATCTTCCTCTCTCTGAAAATGAGAGATAGAAATGAAACCCCTGCCTTCAATGAAAGATAGAAATGAGAACCCTGCCTTAAATGAGAGATAGAAACCTGGAATAATCCCATCCCTAAAATGCCTTAAATGAGAGATAGAAACCTGGAATAATGCCATCCCTAAAATGGAAGATCTAATGAAAAGAGAAACCCTTTAAAAGAGAAGCCTTGCTGGCATTCGTAATCCCCGAAGGGAAACTCATAAATAGTTCCCCCGACCGAAGGGAGGCTTACTTCCCTCCTCTTAAGAAATAGACCACCCAGATACAGATGTCTTATTGTCTTAAAGGATGACAAGATATCTTTTATCAGAGCTTGAAATCCGATCCTTAAAGAAAGGCAGCCCGGCGACCTTAAAAATTCCCGGTCAGTGCATTTCAGACCAAACCTAGCTAGTGGGTCAATCTGTCTTCCTTCCAAAAGCCCTCCCACTTTTACAACGAGCCGAAACCATATTTAAAATAGAGAGGGGCCCCCTCCCCTTTGAGATTATTCAAGAGCTTTTAAAGAGCAATTCTTTATTCGGTTGAGACCCTTCCTGAGACCTCTCTATTCTAAAAGGATCGTTTTACTCTTTAAAAGCCTCTCCCGAGCCTCTCCTCTCTATTTTAAAAGGCTCTTAAAAGGAGACCATCATTCAAGTCCGTAGTCTTTCAATCCGCAGAGGGACAGAATTTACTTAAGCCCCGCTTCAATGAGAAGCAACTACAAAAGCTTTTTTAGGGGAAAAGCTCTCCCTTTTAAAACAGAGAGCCCGTCCCGGGAAGAGACCCTCTATTTTAAAAGCAGCGGCCGCCCCTCTCTATTTTATATAGGGATATTGAATCTTAAAATACCCCTCTTGTCAAGCTTTCAAAAAGGTATATGTGGATGGATGCCTCTTCTCAACTTTCATCAAGGCTTTTTAAGGCATTCGTAGCTATATGATGAACCCTTAAAATCTGTCGAACGATTCTCCTTTTAAAATAGAGAGGGCGATAACCTCAAAGTTTTAAAGAGGTCGTAAATTTACTTTAAAATAGAGAGGAGAGGGGCCTCTTAAAAAAATAGATCTGACTCTCGCTCTCTATTTTATAAAGGCCCAATAGCTTTCAAGGGGGAAGGCACCTCTATCTAGAACATTGGACCTACTGACTCGAGTCTATCAACCCAACCACCTGGCGAGGATGGGAAAGCAGCGAATCTCCCTAATGGCAAGGAAAGGAGAGCAGCTGGAGAGGGCTTTCTCCTATTCCCTCCCAATTGAACGGTTCTAAAGAGGCCTTCGATCCCGCGGGAGAGCGCAACCAGGATATCCTTTGTTTGGAGATCGACCTGGTCTTCTAACCTCCCCCAAGTATTATACTAGAGCTTGCCCACCTTTAGAACTCTTTTAGAACAGAGAGGTGAGAGAAACTTCAGGCATAAACCCTTTTCAAGAGATAGATATAGGCGGTTGAGATCGGCAAATGACTTTGAATAGAGAGGACAGGTGAGTACAAAAATGAGAAACACTTTTGTTTGGAGGTCGAGATCTCTCCTTTGAATCGGTTTGTTTCATCGGTTTGAGATAGATAATTGATGGCGCGGCACAGACCTCCGACCGGAGATCAACCTATTGAGAAGTTGGTAGAGTCGTCCGCATTGAAGCTATTATATCTGTAATATGACTTGTAATTATATGTCATATCGGCCAGATCCATTTCGAACCGTATATAAGAGAGGACCTGCATCGAATAAAAGTATACTCCGCCATTTTAGATAAGCTTTTAAGAGCCCTCTCCCTCATTTTAAAGCTTTCCCCGCTCTTCTCTCTAAAAAATGGTGAGGTGACGGGAAAAGCTCTTTAAAATCTTGGGGAGGGCTCTTATTTCTTTATCTCTTTTCTCGCTTTTAAATAAATTGGTTGGGCCCTCTCCCTATCCTGGTTTTGATCGCATTGAGAAGAAGAAGGGAACCCCAGCGAGGAGAACTACTAGAATATAATATAATATAATATAAAAGCGGCTTTATCTTTAAAAATCGGAAAACTATCTCTTTGAGAATCGGAAAACTACACCTCTCTATCTATAACGGGGAACCCCTTTGTCTTTTTTAGAGAGGAAGAGAAGACGATAAGACGATTTACCCCCTATAAACTTACAGACAGCACTCTCCCCTCATCAATCCACCCTTATAAGACGATATCCTTACCCCACTTGAAGACGATTTCTATCGGATTGAAGACGATATCTATCGGGAGGGACCATACCCAGTACAAGACGATAAGACGATATTCTCAACATCAGACAACTCTATCAACTACGGTGGGTCTCCCTATCAGTCGGCCTATCCACTCCATACCGCAAAAAAGCAGAACTACCTTTAGAGTAGAGCAATCACCCATCCAGGAAACCCTTATCTCATTAGGGATTGAAGAGGTAAAGCCTCTTGAAATTAAAAAGGGCTGGAAAGGGAGGGATTACTGGGGAGCGAATACGAGGTATACCAACTACCGGGAAAAGGGAGCGGAAGGAAGGGCAGACGAGCTCTCTCTAATTCCACCCTGGAGAAAAAAGGAGGAGATGCGGAGGGAGGGACAGACCAGCTCTCTCTATTCACCTGGAGACAGAGGGAGGGAATGCAGAAGGAAGGGCAGACTAGCTCTCTCTAATTCCACCCTGGAGACAGAGGAAGACAAGCAGAGAGATATTTATTACGTTATAAGAGAAGGGATCTATTCCACCCATTAAAGACGTTTAAGACAACCAGAGAGGCATTCATTGGGACTATCCCTTACCCACCCATTAAACGCATTTAAGACAAGCAGAGAGGCCGGCTTTTATGGAGATATTTATTACGAGATATTTATCACCCTATAAGATATTTATCACCCTATAAGATATTTATCACGAGATAGAGATATTTATTACGTCATAAAAGAAGGGATGTATTCTACCTCTTTAAAAAGCAAGCCCCAATTAAATTGAATTGAATTAAATAGCCATTGCGGCCTTTGCCTTTAAAATGTGGGGGTGGGCTCTTTATCCATAACCGAGGCCGCCTCGCTTTTTGAAGGGGAAGAGGAAGCAGCTACAGGAGCAGGGTGGAGAGCCGGAGAACACGGCACTACGTTCCTTTCTCTCCCTGACCCGTGTTGATTTACAAGATATATGATACGTGATGTTCATTCCTTGTTTCAACGACTTCTTCTGAATGAACCAATCCCCCCCTCTCTCTTTTCAAAAAACGAATAGAGAGCGCCGCAACTTATATGATGTGTCGATGTCGATTCATTGGACTAACTATGCGTGTGGCCCACGGAGAGAGAAGGGCTCGACCGAGAGCAGCCTCCATTCTCGCAGCACCCGCCGAATCAGCAGGTCCAACTCCGGAATTCCATTAGATGCGCCTAAACACATCATAGAGAGGTTTCTGGTCCGGTCTCAACCTCCGGCATCACATACGAGAAAACAACCTTATTCATTTAAGCTCTTGACCGCAACCTTTAAAGCCTTAGGGCGGTCCTACCCATACCCATAGTGCTGCCAGCGAAACCCGAACCTCGCTTCGATCCGCTAGCCGGTGCCCCTCTATTTTAAAAGCTCGGTCTCGCCCTCACCAAATAATCTTCGCTGTCGCTGGGAAAGGAGTATGGGAAATAGCTAGCTGTTCTTCATGGGAAGCGACCCCGCTTTTGAGTAAAGTCCTCTGTAGTTAATAGGTGCTGCTGCTATCGCGATCACACATGGACACTTCTTCGTTCCTATTCATATACTTTTAATTCTCCCACCCAAATAGAAGGGGTTAAAGAGAGGTTGGGTCGGGCTGTCCACCCCGTCTATGTATGCGGCAAAGCCCATCAGACTGAGATCCCGGTCCCTTTTAAAGGCTCATATATTCACCCGGCGAGCGAATACATACTAAGTAAGGGATCTCTCCGCCCGCGACAGAGCTAAGAAAAGGCCCGGAGTAACCAACTAACTCGTGTATGTATATATGGCGGCCTCCCCCCACCATTTAAAAGGGCAAGAGCGGGGAAGACTTGGCTTCGAAGACCTTAGTAATAAGGGGTGTTTTCTCGTTCATGGCCGCGTTTCCCCGCTTTTGCTCCCCATGCTCCCCGCTTTTAAGAGCTCCATTTAAACGGGGGGGGTAAGGGCGGGGGGAGCTTTTAAGGGGGAGAGCTTTTTTGAGAGAGATCGAGTCTTTCCGCTTTCCGTATTAGGGGGGAGCGACAGATCGATGGGTCGCATTCTGGGCTGGGGTTGGGAGAAGGGCCCCAGGTTGTTTGTCAGGGGGATTACTTGAAGCTTTCGGGTGGAGTGCCTAAAACAGAGGGCTTTTGCTTTTTAAAACGGCTATTTTGAGAGGGGGGGCAGGGTTGAATTAAATCCGGGGCGGCAGGATTAAAACGAGTAAGGTTTTCTTCGCTCTCGGGAGGGTTCTCTCACTCTCTATCTATAATCTTAAGGGGGAGAGCGCCCCCCTTTTAAAATAGAGAGGATTTCAAGGTTCTGTTTTGTTTTTAAATAAAGGTAAGGTCTATCCGAGAAAGATTTTTCGCTAACCAATCGATCATAAAGAGCCGCATTATCTCGTAAAGTTTCCTGAGTATAGTAGGCGCCAGGGATTTCTCCGCTGTCAGATGGGCTTCCAGGCGTTGTAACACAGGTGCTTGGGGCTCCATTCTCTTAAGATCCCCAAACAAAGCGCGCATCGTTTTATATCTATTCAAACAAGAACTCCCAAGTTGCGGATCAGAGATCACCTCCTCCGTTGTCGCCTTCGCCCCTTTTAAAATAGAGAGCTTGGACCTCCCCCCTCTATTTTAGAGGCAACCGCAGCTCCCCTCCCCTCTGTTTTAGGGGCAAAATAAAAGGCAAGAGCTTTTATTTTAAAAGTCGCGCTTGATGCTGAATCATAAGCCTCGTCCCGGCCTCGTTTTCCATTTTTCTCCGGCTTTCTATCCCTTAAAATTGGGAGGGGCAGTCACCTCATATTTTCAGAGCGAGCAAGCTGAAACCCAATTTTTTAAGGACCTCTCTATCCTTATTCAAGCACTGGGCCCCCTCGAATTCAGGGAAAGCTTCTCGGATCTTTTGGGAGAGAGCGTCGCATTGTTCAAAGAGGCGTTAGTGTTCAAAACTGCCTCTCCCAAAAGAGGTAGGTAGTGCTCTCTTTATTTTAAAATGCGACCTGAAAATAGATACCTCTCCCTTACCTCTCTATTTTAAGGGAGAGGAAAGGATCTTCTCGCAATCTTTAAGCTTAGTCACACGAGTAATGATCCCGGGCTGAGCGCCTATGCTCTCTCTCGGCATGGGATAGTGTTATCTTTCAGTATTCACGAATGTGAGAAGTCGAGGGAGCCGGTATCAGGCGAATACGTTCTGTAAGGGCAAGACATTTTATGGTTGGTCATGCTCGGATGTGTCATGTGATTGTGTGTCGTCGGAATTCGGCTCTCTAATCTTAGTCAGCGGCGCCTCTCCATTTTAAAAGGGGTAGCTCTCTCTACCAAGCCTGGGTTCATAGCTGCAACAGAATTAACCTCTATTATATACGCCGCAATATCGAACAGACGTCCAAAACAACAGAAAGATGCTGTATTATATACTATATTTCGAACAGGCTTAAAAGCGAGCTCTATATAACCTCTCTATATAATAGTACGGCCCCTTCTCGGCTTATTAAAAGAAAAGTTCCTCACTCGTTTTTTCTCTTTTTCCCAGCAAGCACCTATAAAATAAAACGGACCATCCTCTTGTACTTCTTGATAAACCAGCTTTCCTTTAAAATAGAGAGGCTCCGTTCGCTATGCTCACTACGCCCGGCATTTAACCCCTTTATAAGATAAGGTGCCTCTCCGAGGTTACCCATTCCATACTCTAAACATCCACCTTTTAAGTGATTATCGATGGCTCCTTTTAAGAGCTTAAAATAAGAGGTTCGGGGAGCTCATTTTTTCTGCCTCTTCAGCATCTCCCTTCAAAGCCTTAAGAGCAGAGGCGGATTAGAGATGGAGTGTTCTTGTTACCTTAAAGGTCGTAACCATGTTTCTCCAGGTGTGAACGGATATCTCCCTCCTTTAAAGAGCCCCTTCGTGTCTTCGTCAAGCCCCTCGCTAGTCTTATCGTTGATAAAGACCACGCTCCACCCCTTTAATTTAATTTAATTTAATTTAATTTAATTTAATTTATGGGGCTCTTATAAATACGTATCCAAATAGATTGATGAACGCTCTCCCCCGATTGATAGAGAGCTCGTTGAACCTCTATAAAGGCGGCTCTTTGAGTTAGTGGAAGCTCTAGCCGAGTAGCTACATCCTGGATCACGCACTACCTACCTATCCGCAGTCGATATGACCAACCTTAGGAGGTAGGCCTCTCTATTCCTAAAGGGGTGAATCAATGCCCCTTTTAGAATAGAGAGGGCCGGGGCTAGGGAATCAGGGGAATACTTTAAGCGTGAAGAAGCTTCCTCAGTTCTTAAGAGGTCGCTGTCCCGCTGTTTCCGATTTCCCGGTATGGGTAGGATGGGTTTTATCCATCAACTTATTCACCTGGTGGCCCTTTTTCCGGTCAAAAGGATCCTGCTGTGTTTTAGATCATCAACCTTTACTGAAAAGGATCGAGCGGATCGAGGTTACCTACCTTTTAAAATAGAGAGGGGGCGAGCCGGAGAGCTGCTGTTATGCCTTTGTGAACCACATCATCCATCATGTTCTTTCTGCATGGCCTTTTAAAGAGCTCTTAAAATGGCCTTTTAAAAGTTCCACATTCTCTAAGTTACTACCCACCTTTTGAAATAGAGAGCAGCTCTAAAAAAGTTTCGGTTCTGCTCTTCCATGTGAACTGCATGAATAGCTTCGCTTTGCTATGTCGTCCGTTTCTGAGCTCCTCACGATCGAGATTATTCCGCATGCTCTACCGACCTCTTTAATAAATGAGGGCTAGACCCGGCCATTTCTCTCCATGCTGCGACTTTTTTATGGAGAGGTAACCACAACTCCCACCGAAACCGGAGCCCGTTATTTATTCATTCATTCGCTTAGATAGAAGGGCCCGGGGGTTGGAAAAAGATCGCATTCACACGCCGAATAGCTAGCAATGGTTATCCCTTTCGGCCGTAGTAACCCGCCTTTTCCCGTGTGCCCCCCCATGTTTAAAAAGGCAGGCCGGATTTCTGTTTAAAAGGGCTTAAAAATGGCTGGCCTTTGCCTTTGAAATGTGGGGTGGGGGAGGGGAGGGGAGAGGAGAGGACCAGCTTCCTCAAAACTTCAAGGTGGGTGTTCTCCCTCAATACAAAAAGCCCGGTTATAGATGAGAGCGCTCCAAAACCTCATTGATGATAGATTTGACCGTTTTTTTTGAGGAGAGAGGAGGATAGAGAGCGTTTCTTCTGAGTAAAGAATATTGCTGCCATAAGAGCACTCGGCGGCGGCAGGACTTGTTGAAATATCTTATTTGCCTCATTAAAGAAGAAGTTTAGATACAGTCTTTCTGAACCGGGATGGAGTAGAACCGGATGAAACCGGTGAACCTTTTTTAGAGAGGAACCGCTCCACACTCCTCTTTCGAATAGAATTCTTGAAGCATTTTAAGGCGCTCCGGGAATAAGGTGAATTCCTCTTCTTCCTCAGAAACCGGCCCTAGTCTATCTACACTGATGGATATTTGCCTTTTAAAGCCTTTGGAGTAATGCCTTGAGGCAGCAGATATTATGTATGAGATATCAACGCTCTTAAGAGGTCCCCGTTAAACACTCCACCTGGGGTGGGGAATACGGAGAACGGGGAGACCCGCAGAGATCTGGAGGGGAAGGATTTCCCGTCACTAAGAGGCGGGAAAGGATTGATGCGTGCAGACACAACTGAAAGATCGGTCGGGGTCTTTATCTCATTCACAATATTGTCTCCTCTCCCGAGGTCGACTCGACTAAAGTCCGTTCTTCCCATATGATCGATTCCATAGCGGCCCCCCCTCCCTCTCTTAAGATTGTGGATAGAGAGCTGGGTGAGCGAGCGCAGTTTTAAAGAGCCCCCCTCTCCCCACCATTTAAAAGGGCCTTTTTAAAACAGAGGGGGCCCCTCTCTATTTTAAAAGGTATTTTAAAGGCTCTTTAAAAAGAAAGGGTCGAGCTCACCTTTATTGATTAGTAAGCGAGCTTTAGGTTTAAAGAGCCTCGTACTAAACCTATCTATGAACTCATACCTATTCTGTACCAACTTTTCCGACCAGATATATCCCACCTATTCTGTACCCATTCATATCCAGCTATTCTTCACCCCTTATTTAAAATAGAGAGCTATCATCCGATCCGTTTTAAAGGGTAAGGGCCACTTTTAGATAGAATGCAGCGGATAGATACTACTGGTTCTTATTCCGAAAGGTATGGTTCCTACGGTTCCTAAAAAGAGGTAATACTATGGTTATGGAATGGTTCTTATTTCGTCAGTAAACTGGATTCTGATGGTTCCCTTTCCGATAAAGGTGGTTCTTTCTCCATCCCCATATACCGGGCCTCCCTCCAGCGCGATATACTGGAAGGAGTCCTATCCTACTCCGGTGCTGGCAATCTTCGATTCAAAAGTCGGATACTCATAACTGATGAGGGGGGCCACTGCATCCAGATCGAGCTAGTGCTGAAGGGCAAAAGCCGGCTGCCCGTTATATTATATTATAAGGTCGGACGATGAAATATCTCGCTCGACTCGCTCATAATAATTTTAGCCCTTTTTTAAGCTATACATCCTCACTTTAAGGGGCCGTCCGATGTTAGTTAACTCGTTAGGCTCTTAACTAGGCGGATCGAAAAGAACCCCACCTCGGCCAGTGTAGCTAATGCAGCCGGTGATCCATGCCGTATAACGTGGATAGGGGACTACCCCCTTTAAAGTAAAGGCCCCCGCAATCCACCAATGAACAGGAGCTCGCAGCTGGAGGTTTTCGCATAGCCTATCGGTGCTCTATCCCTTATGGGGTGGGCCAGCCCAATAGAATGCCGGTTATATTATATTATATTATATTATATTATATTATATTATATTATATTATATTATATTATATTATATTATAAAGGGGTAGTCGGTCCTCTCTATTTTAAGCTGGCTACTCCCGTCGATAAGCGTACCAGTGAATGGGAGAGGGAGCTTTTAAAGGGAAACTCTTTTTGTGCAAAAGTCTCTATCAGCCAGCCCCGGTAGCGAACTCCACTCCTGAAGGCTTTAAAAGGATCTCTGGGATTTGAGTTGGTTCAAGCTGTTTGGATTAGCTCACCAGGGCTTTAAAAGTTGGACCGAGTTTCGTTCATAGAAAAAGAGGGGGACTTCGAAATGATCTTCAATTTTTGGCAGGCATGGGAAAGGAATGGAATTCTTTGGCTGGGGTATTGAAAGCCGGAGAAGACTGAAGGCATTTCTAAATTCGAATCGAAGCTGTCTTACTCCCACCTCCGGTTATCAACTTTACAGTTTACCGACCGGTCCCATCACCGGAAAAGCAGCTTAAAATAACCCTACCAGGGAAGGGGAGTGCAGTCGATCGGTGCATGGGAATACTTCGGATCAAACATAGGCCGGTTCGGACATAGATCTACCGAGTTCCGTGCATGCATAGTTCCGGCGCCTGTCATGGAATCTCTGTGGAGCCTTTTCAATTGGACAAAGGAAATGTGACACGAATCAAGTCGGTCTTATTACGTATAGAATCTATGCTGAAGCGGATGGAAGGGGAATCAAACCAGATCCTTTACGTAATTCCAGTGCTCTACGGCCCCTCCCTATCTTAAAGATTAGCGGGTGCGAGAATCAACAGAGGGGGCTCTTTAAGTCCACTCAGGGCGAGCTATGGTTGCGCCACTTTAAAAGGTGAATCCGGCTGCCGAACAGATTCAGATGGGAATGAGAGCCTCTTAAAAAGCATTCGGGGCGGCGTCTCGATTATGGATGGCATCTCTCCTTATTTCGACATCTCTGCAGCTCAAATAAAGATGAAGGGCATGGCGGTATCTAGAATCAAGTGGATCTAATCACTGGGAGTGAAAGCGGATCGAAGAAAGCCTTTTTAAAAAGAGAGAGGCTCTTGAAATTAGAACTTCGGGAGTTTTTTTTAAAGAGCTTTGTTATAATATTCAAAGAGCTCTCTAAAAATGAGGATGAGGTGAGATGAGATAAGATGAGGTTCTTGGCAGCTTCCAGGCCGGATAGGGAGCAGCGATTCATTGGCTTATTGTTTCTAAGAAGACTCACAACTAGAAAAAATGGAATTCTAGTGGGTCTTCGATCCTACACACAAGTACTGGCTCAATTCATGATTCGACTGCGCGCTTCCCCACAACTAAAGAGAGAGACCCGGGAGATTGAGCCGGAACTCGACCTATCTCATCATTCAGATTGGGCCGTGGTCCTTCAATCTATCCGCGTTATTCCGTAGATCGATCCGCGCTCGATTCACCCGTGTCATTCTTTAGGCTGGGCCAGGGGGAATTCAATAGCCGTTAATCCTAAAAGGTTAAAAATAGTTTGTTTATCTAAAAAGAAGAACAACAGATCCTTAGCTCTTTAAAACTTCAAGGAGAGCGTTGATATCTCTGTCGTTCTTCTCCTTCAAACTGGTCTATAGTGACTGACGTTGCAACCCGGCCCCTTATAGAACTAGAGCCTGCATGATAGTACCCCTAAGTTGGTGCGTTCGAGCGAGCTAGCCTTTTGAATAAATAGTGGTGCCGTGCGAGAATGTTCTTCGTATATGACTTCCAAGTCCAAGATCATTCCCATGGTTCTCAGTACGACCTTGTCCCGTGGGTGATGGTCGGAGCCCCCTTATAATTATAATACCGGGAATTGGAAGGAACCGAGGGCACGACCTGAGTGGCGGCTGCCCCTTCTCCATTCCCGAGAAGTAGTGAGCTTTTTAAAGAGGCCTTTGCAGCTTTTTAAAGAGGCCTGCTTTTCTTTTCAAAGAGGATCAAGATAGCTTTCTTCTCTTTAAAGGGAGGGATAGTTTTTTTAAAGAGCGAACCACCCGAATGCCTGCTGAAGATGGGAAGGAAGCGTGAAATGCCCTACGCCCTATTAGGATATGGAGGAGTTGAAAGACCAAGGCGGCATGGACCCGACCTATGCGATTCACCGATCGAAGCAGCTCCGGTGTGTGCCCGAATTATGAGCCTTTTTTCAGAATTCTTTCTCACCCCTCCCTAAAGCCCATACATGGTTTTCTGTACCTACTGGTCCGTGGAATCCTTAAAAGCTATCCCCTCTCTATTTTAAGGAGCGTGCCCGCCCCCTTTGAAAATAGAGAGCATATTCTGAGGGAAAGGGAAAATTTAATGGAGTGGGAACGGGGACGGCGCCAGCTATATCGGAATCGATTTCGCTATTGGAGAATCGGGTCATCGACCACCGGAGCACCCATAACAGCATTCAGCATTTTCATATCTTCCAGTAGCATTACCACCGGGAGCAGAGGCGGACGAATTCGTTGGGGCAGCAGATAGTTAGAGCATTCCGGTTAATCACTCACAATCACAACTTTAAAAAGCCACCTTCCCAGCTTTTACGATTATAGATAGAGAGCCCAGAGCGCCTTAAAAAGCTTCAGTAGCTTTCCTTTCCCATCTTTTCACATCTCACCGGCCGCAACCTTTTTTGATGGCGTTGTTGTTTCAGACCACAGGAGCTCAGTGCCTGGAGAAGACAGACCTGACACCGAAACGATTTAAAAAGGGGGACTTTTTGATTGGGCTTTGCTGCTTTCTCTCAATGGAGGGGAATGGAAGGATTCGGAGTAGCATGCATGGGGGATGCTATAGTGGATAGTGGATCTTTCTCTTTATTATTTGTCAACGGCCATATGCAGTGCGTAGCAATATCCATCGGAAACAGAAAGAGGAGAACCGGAATGAGGAGTGGGAACGGAACCTTTAATTTAATGGCTCTTTAAAATCTTGATGCTAGCAGCCTAATCGGCGGCAGATTTTTAAAGCTACCAAAAAGCTTTTAAAATAGGGGGGAGCGGACAGTCAGTCAGTCACCGGCGGCATATCTGTTGAATCTGGATAGAGTCTCTTTCAGCTTAAGTTGGAGTTGGAGCAGTCTTCGTCGGAGTTGGATTATCTGTCTTTTGGAGAAGGGTCGGGTCCATAGCTGAAGTGAGTGAAAGGCCATGATTCGGGCAAAGAGCGCTTGGGAGGAAGGGCAGTATTATTCCATTAGTAAGTAAGAGCGCTATCTTTTGAAAAAGCGTTTCATTCCCCTAACTTGATAGAGGTCAAGTCCTTAAGCGCTTAGAGGGAAGGCGGTAACCTTTAGATAAGCTTTGTACCTTTTCAAAGAGCTCAGTAAAAAAAACAACAGGTTTGATCTCTCTAATGAATGAATGAATGGATCCTTCCTTTTTAAAAATAGATAGGCCTTCCCCGGAGCCTTTTTTTAAAGAGCTCTTCAAAACTTCAAGGTAGGCGCCGGCTCTCTATCTATAATTGGGGAAATAATTCCGGGGAGAAAACTATGAAGGGGCTTTAGACCCTTAAGCCCTCAACCGAGTTCTAAATGTCTTAAGAGCTGTCTATTTTAAGAGCCCTCCCCCTATCTATTCAAAAGCCGGTAAGCGAGTGCTTGTCTAAAAGCTATCTCCCTGTTATAGGGATAGAGAGGGTTTTAAAGCTCCTTTAATATTTAATATAATACTTGGGACCCTGGTAGTCCATGTCATATGAGTGCTCGTCCTTGGTCTACCCCTTTGGATAGAGGCTTGGCGGTTCTGCGATACAATACGGAAACGCTTACCTTTATAAAGCGGGGTGCTTTCGGACCGGGAGAGGGCATTCGAGCGAGATATGATATGTGAAGAGAGGAAGGAATTTCGTATGTGGAGATAGAGTAGGGGTAGCTTTCGCATAGTATAGGAGATCTACGAAAAGGCGCCTATTTTCGAGAGATAGGAAGGAGCATGTGATTGAATTGATGAACTACACTTCCAGATTCGCCCTCTCTATTTTGAAGGGGTACGGGGCCTTCATATCCTAAGAGGTACCTGCTGCCTCCCCTTCTCCGTTCTCCCAATCTACCAGGGTCTTCTATGTAAGCTTAATCCTGCTTAAAAAACCGGAATGTGACCCAATAACCAGGGGAGGTTTTCCCCGGCCCTCAATTCCCTTCGCTATCGCCTTTTAAAATAGAGAGGATTCTAGATAGAGAGCGTGCGAACCCTGAAAGGGCGACATGACGGCGCTGTCGCTCACTGATGTGAATAGAGAAAGGGTATAGCCTTCTTCTTAACAAAAATCGATATTGAAGAACCGCCCTTTTAAAATAGAGAGCCCTTCATTCCCGTTCCATGCGTAGCGGGAAGATTTCCCATATTCGGAAGGAGAGAAGGATGAAATACCACGTCGTAAGCAAGCAGGGGCGCCCTCACTTCGTCCATTGGAATCAAGTAGATCGCTGGCGACCCCATCCATTTCTAGCTAATCCTGGATCTCTACCGACCAAGCCGGGGCCAGTGACACCTCGATCTCCAAGTCTTGAGAAAAGCTTTATTGCAGACGCCTTGATCCAAGGGCCTTTGAAATAGAGGGCAAAATAGGGAGAGGTGTAACTCACTTGGATTCTTCCCCTCCGGAGCCTCGATCGCCCTTTTTCGGCTCTCACAGAGAATCGGGAGTCGCCTTCTCATTTAGCTCGAAAGGGCCCCAACCCAATTTGTCTACTCCTTCTAAAATAGAGAGGGCTTTGGCCACTTCGCTTTTAAAATAGAGAGGGGGGGCGGGGTACTGAATTGAACTTGATCGAACTCTATTTCCTTCTAACATAAAACAGGGTTTAGTTCAACTTCATTTCCCCTCCCCTCTAAAAAGCCGGCCGCTCGGGAGAGAGAGTCACTTGTTACAACATGATGCTACGAAAGCTTGGGATTCTTCGATCGACTTTTCTAGCATGAGGTGCTTTTCCTCCCTCTATTATTAAAGCTGTTATCCTCTAGGCTTTATCAAGAGAGGTTTTCCATTTTCTAGCCCTTCTTTCTCCGAGGTCCGAATCCTGCAGCCACCGAAACCATTGTTATTCCTTCATAAAACATTTTTTTCTTTCCTATGATGGCTTTGAATTGGACCGGCGAAAATGATGAATTCCACTGGTTCGGGGGTTGAGGGACAGGCGCCTCGTTTCGATGAATGAGGCGTGAGGTTTTTTATCGAATGGAAGCGAATCTCGTGTGTCATATTTCTCTCGTTTTATCACATGATCACGCTCTAGACGAAAGAGCTCTGCATACGTAAAAACTCCACCATTCTTTACTCTCGCACATTCCGGAAAGACTCAATCCTCATAATCATACTAAGGGACTCGTCCAAGCTACAGTAGGACATAGACATGGGAATGCAACTACCTGGTTGAAAGAGACAGAGAGGAAAGAGATAGACTCGACATGGATAGCCTTTTTATCAAGGCCCACCTCTCCGCACCCCTTGAAGTTCTGAAGCGACCAAGGCCTCCTGCTCATTCGGAAAGAACCTTAAACGCGAACCTTATATGAGAGGGGACCAATGATGAGACGAGCGGGGGGCTGGGCGGTTTCATCACTCCGCGAGAGCAGCGGGGAATGGGGAGACACTATCTATACCTGTGTACAAATTAGGGATTCGGCCGTATAGAATAGATAATCTTTCCCAAGAGCTATGCCATGATATAGCCTGATTGGTGGGAGTTTTTTCTAAAGGGCCTCTCCTAATGGTCGCAGGTTCGAACCCCTCTCCGTCGTATGCCTCGTCAGGGCGCAGCTCTCTCGGTAATGAATTATCCTATTCTCTCCCACAGCAGCTTGAAAACTTTAAGCTGGACGTAGGAACCCGGCCTTCCTTTCCTCTTCAACCCCAGGATGTGGTGAGCTTTTTATCTTAAGAGGTCTGTGATCGGCCTTTTTACATGGAATAGAGAGAGTAACCCTTCTCCCGTTAAAAAGTTCTGGGATCATTTCACGGCCGGCTAACCTTAAAATAGAGAGGTTTCCCAAGAGAGGGATCAATATGGCCTTATTAAATAATACGAAGATCGGACAGATTGCGCATTGAGAACAGATGCCCTTGTCTCTGTGATGCGGCGCCGGATAAAGAAGGGTGTGAACGACTACCTATGGATAGGAGTAGAAGTAGAATATGGGTTTCGGGTTTCATCATTAAATACTAGTTCGGGCTTTTTTTAGGCTATAGCTTATCCGAAGCAAGCTATGGTATTGCTCTTCCCGGTGGCACAAAGATTTTGACCCTTTAAAAGCCCTCTTTAAAATCCCCCTGGCCTCCTCACGGAATCAATCTAGGGATTCCCAAGTCTGCATTGTCGTCACACCCCCCAGTCCGTGCACTACTGTGGTGTGGGGTTTTAAATCCCTATAGATTAGATGCTATAATGCGGGCTTTTAGTGAACGGGGCGAGGATATAGACATAGAAACAGGCGGGGTTGGGGCTCCGCCTTCCCAGGTCTCACGAGGGCTCCTCCTTCGCTGTGAGGGCTTGAAATGCGTAATCCGCTCTTTAAAACTTATAAAAGGGGTGGTAAGCCGTATGGAAGCGACCTTCAAATTCCAGGGCGTTAAAATCCCTTTTAGATGAACAGGGTAAGATCCTGTGGTCTATAGGTTAGGGCATCGTCTTTCCTAAGGCGAAGGAAGGGATACGGGTTCGATTCCCGGATATTCTTTTTCATGGGTCACATTTAAGGGTAAACGGATTACACGGGTCACTTGATTCTCTATGGATGGGGGGATCTTGCTTGCTTGAACTAGTAGATACGCAGGCATTCTTCTCCACGAAAAGAATGAGATTTGCCTTCTAAATAATATCTTAAAAGCTTCGAAGCTTTTAAGATCATTCTAAGGTTCCTCAGAATTGATTAGCTTTGCCATCTCCTAGAAGAGTGTGAAAGATATTCCATAGATCAAGGGTGCACCTCGGGTGGAATGATCCTCTTACCGGCTCTGGGGCTACCCTCTCAGAGAGGCGATGCTCTCTCTTTTTAAAAGGGGTTGCTGCACCTCATTAGAAAGTTCCAATCGGGTAGATCTAATCGAATGGACGCAACCCTTCCACTTCATGGATTCGCTGGTTTTCTGTTGTTATCCCTCACAGAACGTGTATCGGCGGGGCAGAGGGAAATATTGAATAGATAGAACAGCATTTTAAGAGGTTGCAGCGCTCTTTAAAAAGGGGGTACCCGGGCCCTGTACACGCCACACGCCCGTCACGTACGGGAATGAGTTGGTTTCGCCCGAAGCATCAGACCAAGAATCACCTTTGAAAGGGATTAAAAAGGCCGTATGATGTGAGAATGTCAAAAACAGTAAGCGGAAGCCAACCCTTATTCAACAATAGAGCTTAGGTACCGATTTCCAGCTCTCCCTCGACTAAGGATGGAGAAAATCGGCCACCGGAGAGGTAGATCATGTCCTATCCCTTCATCTTTAGCAGCTTAAACAACAGAGAGGCGCCGGGAAGGAATATGTGGAGAGAAGGGGTAGTGTGGCGGCTGCCCCCTCCCCCGTTTCGATCCACTCAGGCCCATTCTCCCGCCCAGATCGTTCGTAATAGGTAGGACTTTTAATTCAATGGGTCTTGCCTTCTTCATCAGTAAGGTAAGGTAAGGTAAGGGCCCCCACCCCCACTTTGATAAGGCAAGGATGAGCACTCGACCTTCGCCATTTTAGGGAGAGGGGAGGGGGGAGGGGGAGAGCTTTTGGAGGGGAAGGAAGTGCTATGCTCCCATCGATCACTCACTCTACTCGATTAGATACGTAATAAGACTGATAGGGAAGGGGCGGGTGGGGTTAGTTCGTTCCTTTCGGGGGAAAGGCCATTTTTAAAACATGGGGTTTAAACAAAACATGCCGTCAGGCTGCGGGGCATTGGCGTATCTTATGTAGTATCTAATCGACTATCTTTCCTTTCTCCGCTATAGAAAGAAAGTATGGTCGCCTAGGGAAGCGTTACCAGTCAGATTAATACGTATATAATAGCTCGGTTTCGGGCTCTCTAATAAATAAGGGTCGGTGCATGCGGCATGAAATATCGAAGGGGGCTGCTTTTCAATCATAAGGGTAGGCGGTGATCTAAAAGAAATAGAAGGATTGCGTTAAAGCTTTGGAAGATCAGGTCGTAGCTACAGCTTGGAATTGGATAGTTGCTCCGCTTCAGTAGCTCAGCTTTCTGAAAGAAATGGCCTGGCGGGTCATGAACAGATCTCTATGATCTCGGGCATGGAAAAGCTGGTACTGGAGCCAAGTCCTTTTAGTCAGTAGCGAACCCCTCTCTCTCTTCAAAAAACGAATAGAGAGCTCCTATTACGTATATAATACATTGGATACTGTGAAGTAGGTGAATGGGGCACCCCTCTCCCTATCGTATGGGTTGAGTCGAGTGATGCTCGTCCTCTCCCCCTCTCTCTAAATCAATAAGGTCGAGCGCTGACCTGGATTCGAGGTCGAGACCCGGGGCCCCGGTTCGCTGTCGACTAGTCTCTGCCGGGAATAATCATAAGGGCCCTCTATACTATAATGGTACTCGCTTACCGATAAAGCCACCCGGTACACGAGAATCTTCCCGGCCTTTTTCTATTGTTTTAAAAGATAGGGCGGCTTACCCTCTCTATTTTAAAAGGGATGAGAGGTTCGATTTCTTAGATAAGGAAATTTAAAAGGGGCCCTCCTCTGCTTAAAAGAGCCTTAGTCAAGTCGATCAGGCCTTTAAATAATGGCCTCTAATGAATAGAATGAAGTTTGTTTAATAGGACTCATGTATAAGTCCTACCGGTCCCACCTGGTCATACGGGCTGATTGTCGACCAGGGGAAGTCCTGCCCATATCTATGTCGGTTTGGGGTGCGGTGTTCGACCGGGAAGAGATGGGAAATCGCTTTGATTGCTCCCGTTATTCTCAGTCGTTATTATCTCTGAAGTGTCGTACCGAACCAGCTCGCATTATCACACGAGCACCGGGAACAACCCGCTCTACTCTAGTCGGATTGGGATACGAAAGCTTTTAAAGGCGGCCGATTGGATGCATTCACCTAGGTAGATCTAACCCTTAAAAAGCCAGGGGCGGGCTTTCGCTACTATGAATGGAATAACTTGAAAGGGGCGAAAGGAAACAGGTGCTCGGATCGGGCTTCCTTTCCTCTCCCTCGACCATCTCTAAATCTTGAGCGAGCTTTATATCCTAAGAGATCGCTCACTCCCTCTTGAGATTATAGATAGAGAGCTTTAAAAGGCCGAGTCCCTATCCCGCTCCCTATCTTTTTAAGCTTATCTAAAAGCTATCTCAGATTATGGATAGAAAGCGGCAGTTCCTTACTCCCCTTGAAATAGAGAGGAGAGGGGCGATCTCCTTTAATAGCCATACTTGGGACCCTCTCCCGGTTTTATTGGTAAGCGACTCTTCCCCCTTTCAAACTTTGAGCGAGTGCAGAAATGAATGTACAGCTCCGAAGGAGACCTGCCGGGGATAGAGAGGCACCTTAAAATAAAGAGGGACCAGCTCCGGGATGAGCGATTTCCTTTCATACAATACTTGGGACCGGCCCTCGAGTCCCGTCACGATCTTTGGGTCGATGCCTTACCTCTCTAATAAAGGGCTATCTTCCTCCGCCCCATATCTCCCTTCGACCTCTCTATCTATAAGGGCGTGGGTGAGGTAGCTTTAATAAGGTTCCTCCCTATTTAAAGGTAACAGCTTTTTAATTTCATTCGGGTAGAACTTTTGTTTTGTTCACGATCCGGAGATATGATGTTCACTTCCACTGTATTCCCAATCTCATAATCTTGTTCCCGCTATCCTTCCTCCATTCCCAATCTCGTAATCTGAGGTCGGTGTAGTTCATTGATCGGTGATGGGTTCAAAGCCCACATTGATTGGTGTGTTTCCGCTATCCCTATCCCAACTCCAGAATGATCTCAGAATGATCTGTATTCTCTATGTCACAGCTTCCTGAGACTTTATGTTACAGCGAGACTCACCCCTTTTAAAATAGAGAGGGGGAGATGTTTTCCGTTAAAGAAGAATTGTATCGATCCCCCCGCCCAAGCAGGGTCGATCCAAGGCGCCCCACCCGAATACTTCATTCCCTTCGGCGCCCCTCCGGCCACTCCCATTGACTCTGCGAAATTCCTTTAAAGCTGGGTTGATCGAAACAAGCCCTACCTATGGACCGCCTGCTCTTTTAAAGCCCTCTGCTTTTAAAATGGCTTCAGTTCCCCATCCATCTTTTAACAAAATCCCTGTCCCTCCCCGACCTTTTAATAGAGAGGAGAGCGTTCGTTCACTGCTGCTTGACCGATATCTCCTCTATAATGGCATCCTATGCCCGAGATCATTTCCGCTGGTTTTATGGTAGGGCTTTCAATCGGATTCGATGGCTCTCTCGGTACCGTAGGCCTTCGATCGATCGTACCTACTCCTACTACATCATGATGGCTATAGGCAACCTATCTCTAACCGGATCCATGCCTCTATAGAATAAAGATGGATTAGATCGTCCCTAGATCATGATGGATATAGGCTGCCTATCTCTCCCTAATCGCATTCATTCTGTTAAAGAGAGAGATGCTCATCGATTTCGTTATTCGAATAGGAAGATGCTCATTTCAAAGTCTAGGAAATGGCTTTTACTACAAGGACATTGAGGAATTGATTGAACCCCTTTAAAGCATCAAGCCGCTTCCTCCGCAAGTCCTCCCCCCCGCCCACTAACTCTCGTCTATCAATGCATGCGCTCGTTCGTATACAAGCTCTCTGATCCACCTGGCCTTCCGAAGCCCTCCGAGCATTTTTAAAGAGGCCCGACCTCTATGTTTAAAAAAGGGAGGAAATGAATAGAAAAGATCGATCTGTATGCTACAATCAAATCGTGGCGGGTATAGTTTAGTGGTAAAAGTGTGATTCGTTCCATCATTAACTCGCATAGTTAAGGGATCTTTCATTTCTCATCTATGTTCCGATTTAAACTATATTTCTATATAGGTTAAAAACCTCTCCTACGAATACCATGGTTCAGGAAAGGAATTGTATACATTCTCGTAATTTGGATTTGGAATGAGAAAAAGGAACACATTTTTCAATTCCATCCAAGATGGCGAAGCAGAATGTTTTAAAGATTAGATCAATCTTTCCGATTGGATCAATCAAAGATCCATGGATATCAACAGATTACTTTTTTTCATCGTAACTGAAGGAGGGGTGAAGCTTGACAAATCTCGATCATAGTGGGGCTTGAAGAAATAGTGGGCACTTTTCCCCCCTCCGGAATTCCTCTCTGCGCATCCGTACTATTCCGGGCGGATCCAACTCGCTTTGCTTCTGTTGCGTCTCCAATCCCAGTAACTCCAATCTCTACTTTTTCTCCTCTCACCCTTTGTTATTGCTTCACGGAGCTAGAGATATTCTTTAATATCTTTCCTCAACATGAGTAGTGGACCAGTTGAAAGCCCCGGCAATAGGAATTCTAGCAATAAGAATTCTACGTTTCTATTCCCCCTCCATACATAATCCACTCCAGTCGCATCCCCCATAATCAACTTTGGTCGCAATAGCAGAATTGAAACATTTATCGATTCCGATATGGATGGTAGATATCGTAGTAGCCCTCCCTAGAAGAAAGCCTTAGCTAGAGAAGAAGGATCTATTTCTCCCTCCTATCGGAATTGGATCTGGGTTTACCCAATCCCCTTTTTCTGAGCCCGATCTCTATCCACTTGGGTAATAATGATAATAGGGCCTTGCATGCTGATCGAAACTCCACTCCATTCCCGTCATCGATATGCTTGCGTCTCCATCTCATTCCAAGCCGTCGGATGACTACTTACCATCACTGAAGTAGTTATCCCGTCGGCGGGAAGCGCTTAGTGATAATGTTGGCCAACCATTGGATCAAGAAGGCGCAAAGTATCGAAGGGGTTCTCTTATCTACGTATTAGGGTTGATTAAGCAGAATAATCACTCCCCCAATTATTATTTACGGGACGAAGCTCGTTGTTGTTGGGGCCTATTATCGTAGTACTAACTCCCTGCTTATTCCAATTTGGGGTCAGTAGATGGGAAAAGTTTAAGGGAGCGTTTCGTCCTGTAGATAATGATTAGGGGAATGATTATTCCCGTTCGACCTATCATTTATTTCTTGTTCCTACCTATCATTCGCACCTGTACCTATCCGCTGCAACCGGTAACGTATCCGCAGCAGCCCCTATTATCATTCCCTTCAACCCTTTATTTCTAAACGGTTTCTCGAATGAGTTCTTATAATACGTATTGAACACACGACAACTCAACCCCAACAACTAATAAAGAAACCTTCCCCAACTCAACCCCAATGAATGAATGAATAATAATCGGAGTTGTTGACAAAGCCTTTCAAATAATGATTAAGTCGTTGGCCCCCTTTCCTATACTAAGAGGTCGCTCCCACTCGCATTGCCACTGACCCAACCCTTTCCATATAATAAGCTGCCCCACTAAATAATAAGCTCCTTCTATGCCTGGTTATCCGCCCCGGGGTCAATATGGGGTAGGGGGGTGGAAAGAACCGAGAGTGAATGGGCGGGGGATTAGAGAAACTTTTGGGTTGGATAGGAATCGCTGGAATCAGATGAGTGATTGGAGCTCGCACGAATGGAGAGTAAGAAGGGCAAGGGAAGGCCGATCAGGCTCCTGGATAAACAGATACGGTCGAGCGGGGAGATACCATCCATTTGATCTGCCCTACTATCACTAAGTTGATTAAGAAGTTGATCGGCCAGAAAATGCTATTACTGTTACTGACGTATCAACAAGTCGAGCCCTCATTCTGAATAGGAAGGATTATACGGCTGCATCGGAACGATTCCAATAATGCTCCTCACCTTTAACGTTGCTCGCTGCCCGGTGCTTGAGGAATTTCTATCGGGGGCAAATCATTCTACTATGTATTCCCTCTAACTTTTCCAATCACCTCAATCACTTGGGACCCTACTATTAATGAAGTAGCCCTCCACCCCGGCTCCTATTACTACTTATTGATTCATGGGCCCAACATTCTTATTTACCCAAATCCTCTTTCTCGGGCTTCCCTCTCGGGACTGACGCTATTACGTATATGATGCCCCTACTATCACTATTAGACACATAGTGGGATACGCGTTGCATTCTCTATATATCGGTTTGTTGCGGCGGGCCCTCTTTCGTTTCGGGAGTTAATACTCCGATAGTAGGCCCTTCCTTATTCAATAGGCCCTCTTTTCTCTCTTAAGTTTCGATTGGATTAGCTGGAGCCTTGCTCGGGCAAGGGAGGTGGGGCTAGGATTCATGTCTATATAGAATGGATCGCTCCACTATAGGATCCATAATGATAGGGACATGGATATATACTACGGGTGCTAGTCCCTCCCTTTATTGGAAAACAGGCCTTCCCCTTCAAGCGCTTTATGAGCTCCATTCGACGAAACGTAATAATGGGTATGGGTCTCTAACAAATCCCCCGATCCATGTAGCTACTACGTGAGGAGTAATAGTAGGGGCATCTTCTACGTCAGCCAGTCCCTTTCAAACGGGCCAACTGTTCCGACTGGCCAACAATCAATAATGAGTTGGGGACGACGGCGTATATTTCAATCATCCGCCGATGGTGCTCCAGCTAATCCTACTCAATGGATCGAAGCTTTGATTATAGACGTATCAACGACTTGAAGCTTCACCTGTTTCTGTTGTTACTGGCCAACTCTCCCTATTGCCGGGGCGCTTCTTCCCCCGTCACTTTGATTATTACCCCTTGAAGCTTATCATTGAATCACGAATCCCTTGCTCATTCGCCCTACTATTCGTTTCGGATTCTTATCCATGGCCCTCTAACCTTGCCCATTCTCGATGGATTTATGGAATTCCTACCTTTGGGGGATTTGGGAAACATAGTTCGATCGGGGCATCCTTTCACGCCCTTTTCTATATGATGAGGGGCTGGCCACTCAAGGCCCCCACTATTACTATTACTTACTCGACCCTATTTATTACTATTCAAGGCTGGCTCACCCCGTATATTATTATTTAAGCGTCAATTGCATGACCACCCCCCAAGCATGCATCTCTTCCGGGTGCGAGAGCTTTGAAGGTACTGGTCTTCCCATTCAGAAAGGTTGCCCTACTATGCGGGCCCCCCTTAAATAATAATAATAGGCGCATGCATAGCTTCGGAGATTTATTATAAGTAGGGGCCCGACCCCTCTCCATCCTTATCCAGCAGGCCCAACATCTCTCTGCTATATCAAATGCTCAAAAAAACGTCCTTCTGAAAGCGGATAATCATACCCTTATATAAGGAGAAATCAAGCTCATCAGCATGGGGTTGATATAGGGTAGGGGCATCTCTCCAGAGCCTCTAGACTCCCTTAAATAGTAATAGTAGGCTAGCTAGACTCCCTTAAATAGTAATAGTAGGGGGGGTGGGATTGATAATAGTAGGGCCCATACCTAATGAAATCAAGCTCTTTCTAACCCGCTTCGCCACTCCCCTTCATACGTGATAGGAGGTTGCAACCGCCCCTCTACTATGAAATAATTGAGTGGGAGATGAATTGTTGGGAGAGGGGAAATAGCTCAGTCGGTTAGAGTGCTGGTCTGTCACGCCAGAAGTCGCGGGTTCGACCCCCGTTTTCCCCGTGCAAGTGGGAGAAGCCTGTATCCGTAGAGTTCCCAATCCAAACCACTCGCTTTTTCCCGCCCCCCTTCGGGGAAAAGGAAGCAAGGGTGGTTAGGCGGGAGAAATAAACCCTGAATCAAGATATAAAAGGGGGTGTGGGTAGGACTTAAATAATGCTGCGGCGTTTGGCCTTCCATATATCATTCAAAGCTTGCCAAAAAACTTATCTCTCTTTGCCCGCGCCCGTTTTCATTTCTGGCCTCTCATCTATCCCAAGCGGATCTCTCGAACAGTATGCTACCGAGCTCTTTAATAATAAGAAGGGGTGAGCGGGATAAGGGGAAAAAACGCTGGATCTTATGTCGCGACTGGAGAAGGATCCGGAAGTAGCAGAGCCCTAATAGAAAGTAGGGGCATCGATTTCTTCTGCAGTAGGGCCAGCACGTCTGAGACTTCTAATCGACCGTCTACGGGAACAATACGGGGATTCACCCCTACTGACGTAGAAGATGTTTTTCGAGACACACACGGTGAGTAACCCCTATTATTATTATTATTATTTAAGGGCAAAACTCCAATCACCAGCTCATTATTATTTAAGGGTAGAGGAGGAAGGGAAAGGGTTCCAGGTCTACCTTTTTGAGTACGACCTGTCTCCGGCAAGGTTTCTATCTTAAGAAGGCAAGGTTTCTATATTTCTATCTGGCTTTCTCTCATCCCTTTTCTTTTTAAAACAGGGCCCTTTAAAAGCCCCGGGGGGTAAGCACCAGCAGAAACCTTGGAAGCCTAAATCAGAGGAGTGATGATTCAGCCCACACTACAACCTTGTAGATGAGAGCGGGTAATCTATTACGTCTATAAGACTGGATTCGGTTGAGCAAGGGCCTAGGGGAATAGAGTGGGAGAGCGCTCTCTATGGATTGAAGAATGTCGAGAAGGACCGAATACATGGAGGGCTCTCACTCATCTCATGGGGAGATAGCCATGCCTTTTTTGTGTGGCGATGCCTTTTAAATAGTTCGGCTGTCTCGCACCCCAGCTGTTTTGCACTATACCGATAGCTGGGTTCAGTTCGCCAGGGAGACTCTTGAAACCATGAGTTCAGGTTCTCCACCCTAAAGATAAGATTAGATTATAAAGGGTTTTGAATTTGAAAGAGGAAACATGTTTTGCCTTTAAAACATGGGGTTTAAACGGTGGGGGAGCCCCTTTTAAAATAGAGAGCGTGAGGGTGAAACAGCTTCTTCATGAGAGGAACGACCTTTGCTTTTTTAGGGAGGAACCTTTTGGGTATGATGACAAGATGCATCCATTACATGATAACAAAGCTACTAGAGCTGATCACCGGGAAGAGCTACTCAAGCTGATGAGCCTCTTACTCTTTAGGTCGGGCTTGTACTCCTCCCCGAAGCTGTTTCCTAAAGCTGATCACCGGGAAGAGCTACTCAAGCTGATGAGCCTCTTAAAAAAAATACTCCATCATGCTCTCATGAGCTACCCCTACCTACTCCTATGAGCTACTAAAAGGAAGAGCTACTAAAGCTGGTGAGCGGGACTCCATCATGCTCTTATGAGCTACCCCTACCTACTCCTATGAGCTACTAAAGCTGATGAGCCTTCGAGTCGTATTCCGCTAGCCACCTGACCTTAAGTATTCCCGGAAGCGCCATTAAAATAGAGAGCTGGTATTCCTTTTCGAAAGAGGAGAAAGCGTTCGAGAAGGAAAAGGAAGCGGCGCCAACTCAAGCTAGTATTCCTTGTCGAGGTATTCCGGGAAGCGCCACCTGTGAAACCACCTGAGAGAAGGAAGCTTTTAAAAGCGCCCCCCGTTTACTTTTAAAACAGAGAGGGGAGAGGGGATCAGAATTCAAAGCTTAAGAGCTTTCAATTAATAATTCCAGCTCTTAAGGTTTCTGGCATACGGTCTCTGGGCCATCAGCACCCTTCTTTCTCTCCTGCAGTCTCTGGGCCATCAGCAAGAAATCCTAATCCCCCTGGTCATGGAGAATAGGTTGATCATGAATAACCCTTTTAATCCCAAGGTCATGAATCCTTGTCATGATCCCTTTATGCATGATGGGGGAATACATGGGTGCGGATGCATCTATTACGGAATAACATAGTTCATCCTTGCCCACGGAATAACATAGTAAATCCTTGGCCTGGTGGAAGAAATCCATCCTTGATCATGCCATCCCTGATCATGAATATCATTTCCTAAATCCTTGGCCAGGTGGAAGAAATCCATCCTTGATCATGAATATCATTTCCTGAATCCTTGGCCTAGCCCCCTCTTAAAATAGAGAGCATGCTCCAATCCAAAAAAGGTCATGACCTTATACAAGAGAGGCATGGATATGGGTACGGAATGAATATTCCAACAGCATCAGCATGTCTATTCTCCAACGTCTATTGGATACAGAATGTCAACTCCTTAAAAGACAAAGGCATCAGCTTTTATTATTCCCCATTCCATTCTCCATCCGGGCGCCACCTGACTTCAATAAGTATTCCTGCCTTCATTAGTAGGACCTGAAAGAGGTGTACCAATGAAAGCTTTCGGAGATGCGTATCAGTGCTTCAGTACCTTAACGGGTGTACCCACTCCTCATTTATGTTGTTCCCCATTCACACCGATGTATTTTAAAGCGTTCACGGGTCCGTGTTCACTAGTCAATATGGGTGGTCCGGAAAAAAGCGCCTCAAAGATCTCTGAGATTGACCAGCTGCCCTATCCATTCATCTCTATTGAAGAGGTTAGCCCTTAGCTTCTCCCAGGCTCCAAGTAACCCTCCTCTAGGCCCCGCTGGACAGTCGTCTACGTTCCCCCCTCTGACCGTCCTTGTGATGGTTCCCTGGGATCAAATATTCCCACCTGGGTTTACGTTGCCAATTGACGATGTAAGGTAGTGTCGGGGCAGCGGATTTCCCTTTCTAACGCATATTCCGTCGTACAGGCAGCTGCATCGAACATGCAGATGAGAGTCCCGCCCTACCGTATGGCTAATAAGTGAGAGAGATACGATGCGTCAAGCAAGCAGCGCGACCCGGTTCTACGTCCGAAGTGCTTGTCCGAGGAGGAAGCCCATCCCACCAACTCGAATCACCTTTGTCATAGTATACCAAAAAAGCTTTTGAACAAGGACGCGAAGCTCGAACCCAGCCCTCTTTTGAAGAGTGGGGAGGGGGCTGAACAAACGCGCTAAAAAAGCTCCTCTATTTTCGCCTCTCTATTTTCAAAAAGTTGTTGCCCAGATTCCACGCTACCTTTAATTTAATTTAATTTAATTTAATTTAATTTAATTTAATTTAATTTAATTTAATTTAATTTAATTTAAAAGGGCTTTTTTAAAACAGAGGGGAGCCTCTCTATTTTAAAAGGGGTAGGGGAAAGCGTTTCTTTCTTCTCTCTCAAAACCTCTCTATTTCCAAAAAAAGGGAGAGGAGAAAAGGCCTAAGGAGAGCTTTTAAGAGCTTTTAAAAGCGCCCCTACCCATATAATATAAAGGTATTTTATAAAGGTTCGAATGAATTGAATAATGAATAGTGCCGGGTATCCCCATTATAGCTGGGATTTCGGGGGGTCACCCTCCCTTTCCTCCACCAATCGATTTTAAGGTTGGCCTTGTTTCAGTCCGAATTAGTCCCCGCCCGGGACATTGGCTTCCGCCAACAGTGAACTCCTAGGGATCGCATCCCGCGCATATTCTACATTATAGCCCGCAACTGATTCAGCTTCCGCTTCTGGGAGATCAAGAGGAGCTCGATTAGTTTCCGCTGGACGAGGAATGAAAAACATAACCAATACGGGGAACAAGGGAATACCAAACCATATCTGCCTTTGCGCCATGACAATCTCACTCGAATTACGAGGACCTACACGTATTAGTACAGTAATGATAATCGGACCAATAGAGACTTCGTAAGGGACCATTTGAGCTGCAGATCGTAATGCTCCTGGAAAAGCATATTTCGAATATGGGGGAGTTCCAGTTTCCAATAATCAACGAGACCCTCTATGGACCATACGAGCACGTCCTCCGTCACCCCCACCGCGCTTACGGCTCTCTACCCCAACCATGGCCGCCCCTCCTCCTCGTTCTCTGTCGCGGGCGTTATAATTCAAAGGGCGCCCTCTCCCCCACCGTTTAAAAGGGCCTTTTAAAAACAATCCATCTTATCTAACCATTTTAAAATAGAGAGGGCCCCCCGGCCCTTTTAAAATAGAGAGGCGAGAGGCCTCCCCTTTTTAAAATAGAGAGGGCACTCGACCTTTTGATTAAAGCTCTCTATCTATGATTAAAAGCTTTATGGAAATACCGAAAAGAAAGAATTTACGGCTCTTTACCCTTTAAAAACCCCAGCCGGCGGGGCGGGTTATTAAAAAGAGCTCAAAATCTAGGGCGCACTGCTTCTTCTTTTTTAATAGAGGAGGGCCCGCTTTCCCCTTAAAAAGTTTCAAAATAGAGAGGGCCGGGCCAGGGTTATTAAAAGGAGACTTCGGCATTGAACCTGCCCTTTTTAAAGATTCCACTTTTCTTTTAAACGGTGGGGCTGGTTTTTAAGAGGGCTATAACCTTTAAAGGCTGAGCTTAATTTTTAGAGTAGAGTAGAGCTCCCCCTTTTTTAATAGAGGAGGGCCCCCCTTATAATAGTAGATGGACGAAGATTGAACCATAAGAACGGTTGAGCTCTTTTGAAAGGTTGAGCTTAAAGGAATAAAGAGCCCAAGAAATCGCCCAAAACCTCGCAGCTTGAAGTCGATCTCAAGTCGACCGGGATTGAACCTGCTGAACGGACAAAGCACCTGCTGATGGATTCAGTAGGCACCTGCTCGCTGGGTCGAGTCGAGAAGTCCCCTCTCTTTTTAAATGGGCCTTTAGCCTTGCCCTGCCTTGCCTTTACTCGCCTTTGCCTTTGCCTTTGCCTTTGCCTTTCACCGCTGCCGCCTGCCTGCCGTGGGGGTGCGGGAGGGCCCCCATGCCCATGTTTGAAAAGGGAAAGGGCATCCATAACCGGGCCTCTATTAAAAAAGGGGGGTCGGATACGTATTAACAACAAACAAATCGACCCCTCTCTCCCCACCCCACCATTTAAAAGGGGGGGCAAAAGGGATAGAGAGCTTTAAACGTTATAGATAGAGAGCTTGGTCGAGTGCTTAAAAGCAGCTATCTCCCCAGCTTTCATATCTCAGTCGATCTCCGGCATTATTAAAGAGCGGTCGAGTCCTCTCCTCTATTAAAAAAGGGGATACGTATTAACAACAACACGCTTTGCCCCCTTTGAAATGCTTATAAACTTGGGGGGCCCAAAGCCAGCACTCAACCTGATGCTTATAGAGGGGTTTAAAAGAGAATAAAGCTTTTAGGGGGTTATTAAAGAGAGTTTTTCTCTAAGAAATCTTAAGAGGTCTGTTATAAGCGCCCGGTTGTCGAGGGAGAGGGGTGGGGAAGTGTGAGAGTGGAGTGAGTGTTCGATTCTCTTTACTCCATTAGGGCTTTAGCTCTCTATTATATTATAAGGATTTTAACCATTTATAAGAGCATCAGGGAGACCGGGGCGGCTTTTTATGGTATGGACCTTTTAAATTAAAAGAGAGGCTCTTAGAAGAAAGTCCGTACGGAGGATCGGAGAGATCCGATATGCGGTATTCACTAGCACTAGATCGGGTGGGAATTAGTATTGGATTTATCGTTAGGGTAAACTCGCTCTCTATTTTAACTTGCAGAGAATAGATCCCTTACCCTTCGCCGGTCCTTTCAATCGACGAGGTAGGCGGGTACTATGGATCCTCTGACCCCCAATCGGGGTTGCCTTCCCTGGTGTTGGGTCTCGCCGGTACTGCCTGTAGGTCGCAATGCGCTTCGAGATGGCCTAAAGTCTCTTGTCCCCCCTAGGTGGGTAATCCGCTCCCCGGTCTCTGCTGCTAAAGGCCTGTCCTCTAGGCACCTTTGGAAGGCGGGGAGTGTGACAACGCTTTTCCGCGGTTGCAGGGTCTGGTGGCCCGAAATTGACTTGGCTTCGCGGGTAGTTCGCTTTCGCTCATTGCACTCCGTTCCTCATCTCTAAAAGCATCAGGCTCGCGAGGCCTCTTATATTATATAAGGGGTCCCTCGCTCTTGCGACATGCTCTGTTCCCCTTCTCCGTTCTCGAGTAAGGGTGGGTCCCATGCTTTGTGTCTCACGCCAGGTATCCCCACAGGTTCGTGTAGTGGGCCGCCCTACCTAAACCAATCATCATATCGGTCCCTAAGCCCTAAAAAAGCAAGCTGGAAAGGCTCGGCTTCAGAACCGTACGTGAAGCTTCCACCTCATACGGCTCCTCCCGGGATCGGAGATATTCGTTGGCTCTAGGATATGGCAGTACAAGGAAGTTGAAGGTTGTTGCGCGCCCCCCTCGACCCTTAAAATAGAGAGGGTCGAGCCCCTTTAAAACAAGCATGCCTCCCTGCTTGTCTTAAATGTCTTTTCCTTAATGGGTGGAATAAAGCTTTTCAAGGGGTCTTGGTAGAGGAGTTCGTGAATAGAACCTGCAGCTCTCTTTTTCTAAAGGGGTTTGCTGCCGGCCCTCAAGGATTTTGGGATAAGGACACCGATTATATTATGCTATGCAGGGATTCGGATAAATTCTTATTTCATCTCCCGACGGCGCAGCACTACACTAAGTTACTTAAGCTTTTTAAGGCGGCGGGGCAAGCCTTTTTATGTTAATACGTATATAAAGCAAGTCGGTTGAGTGTTCTTACGTGTGTATGTTCTCACGCATGCAATAGTTTAAGAGGTTATGCTCTTCCCCGGTCGAGTGCGAAACTTTTTATTTAAGCGGAGAGGTTCAAAGCGTCTTAACAGCTATCGTTTTCTATACTCTCGGAACAGCTTATCGTTTTATATACGTATTAGCGACTTTCGGGCCTATTTGAAAAGAAAAGGCCCTCACTTTAATCTCGGGTTGAACTAATCTTTTCTTTTTCGGGTTTGGGCCTGAAATTGGATTGAATTAGATTCTATTCCCTAAAATAAATTGGATTCTATTCCTTCTTAAAAGTGGGCAAGTAAAAGGAGCGATTCCATTCCCTAAAATTCGATTCCTTCCCTTTCATTCGATTATCTTCATTCCCTTTCATTCGATTCTATTCCCTTTCATTGGAATCTATTCCTTCTATTCGGGGGTTCAACTTGTAGCTATTCCGTTCTCCCGGTTACATCTATTTTTTACTTTTCTTGCCTCAAATAATCCCTTCCCAATGCTTTTCTTTTCTTTTCATTTATTTGCGGAAGTGGCCCTCTTATTTACGGCTGAGAAATAACCTCTCCTCGGGGTTTCCGATTTCAAGTTCAAGAGGGCGATTTCAAGGAAAATAGAGGAGGGCGGAGTAAATAAGGGCCTTCCTTTTCGCGCTTTTCCGAGAGTTCAAGTTGTTAATACGTATATAAAACGATAAGCCCTCCTCAACGATAAGCCAAAAGAGAAGAGAAGAGACCCTTCCTTTTCCGTTTCCTCTTTTTCGGCGGTTCTTCACTTTTTATCAAGCCAAACCCTCCAGCCCAACCTAGCCTTTTCAGTTCCTTTTCCTCTCCTCTCTATCAGAAATAAGAGAAGAGTTGCTTTTCAGTTCCTTTTCCTTCCTTTTATTTGCTCTCAATCTCTGCGCTTTTCTTGTCTTTGATTTTCCTTTTCTTGTCTTTGATTTTCTGGGAGGTCGGCTTCCCTTTATTTTCCGGCTTTTATTTGAAAGGGCTTTTCCGCTTTCCCTTATTTTTCGATAAGCTTTTTCCTTCCTTTTCCGTTTCAATCCTTCCTTTTCCGTTTCAACCTCTCTATCAAGCTCTTCTCTTTTCTTAGCTTTTCCTTCCTTTTCCGTTTCAACCTCTCTATTTGAAAAGAAAAGGCCTCTCCCCTCGAAAATACTCCCTTGCCCTTGCCCTTGCCCTTGCCAAGAACAGCGGGTTTTTACTCTCCGAAAAGCCTTTGAAAGAAAAGAAAAGCCGAACCCTCTCGAAAACGAAAACATGGGGGTTGTTAATACGTATATAAAACGATCTCCTTCTTGAAATTCAAAGAAAAGCTGAAAAGAGGGAAGGAAAAGAAGGGCCTTCTGGTGAATAGCGGTTGGATTGTGTGAAACCGGCATCCTAGGCGATCCGCTCGCTCGGCCTTTTCATGGTAGAAGGGTGGGATGATGATGCGCATTGGTACCTTCGGGGCCCTAGACATAGCCTTTAATAGGTAGTAACGCACCCCGATCGAAAGAACTCTATTTCGACTAAGGCTCTTTCTTTTTCCAAAACAAAACCCGGCAAGAAATAATAGTAAAAACCTTAAAAAGTTTATCCCGCGTATAGTATAAGAGAAGAACCTTACCGTCATGAATAGAGAGGCTTTTCTTTTCTTTAAGACCCTTAAAACGACATAAATATACATGGAAAAGCTTAAAGTTTTTCAACCTCTTTAAACCGCTTTTCCTCTTTTCTTGGCCTTTTCTTTTCGGGAGCGACCTCCGCTCTCAAGACTTTCCGGGGAGAGGCTTTCCGGCTTTTCTTTTCGGCAGGGAGGGTTAGAAAAGAGGAGAGGCAGGGAGGGTTAGAGTTCTTTTCTTCTCTTTTCTTTTCTTTTCAAATATCTCTTTTCCGATAGAAGGATTTTGTGCGATTGAATTGATCATGGAATTTCCGGATTTGGGGAATACAGAGGGGATGGGATTACCGGTGAAAAGAGAAGAGCTTTCTGGCTAGAGAGAATTCCAGATGCACTTGCATGTCTTGGAATATTTCTTTCTGGTCGGAAAAGAGCATTCCCTCTATTTCGAGTCGGGATCCCTCTCTTTCTAAAAGTGGATTGCTGGCCAGTGAGAGGAGAGGAGAGGAGGGGAGAGCATTCCCTACCTTTCTTGAGAGGAGAGGATTGCATTCCCTACCTTTCTTGAGAGGAGAGCTTTCGGACCTCCCTTTCTATTTATTGCTGGCCGGTGATTCGAGAGCATCCCCTTCGAGAGCATCCCCTTCGAGAGCATTCCCTCTATTTCGAGAGAATTCCCGGTTTATAAGGTAGGGTTCTTTAAGGTAGGGTTCTTTTCTTTGCTTTTCTGAAAGCGATTCCCTTCCCAAACCCAAACCCAAATGTATGCTTTTATTTTCTTTTCTGAAAGGCCCGGCAAGGGAAAAGGGCTCTGGCAAGGGATGCGCTTTTCTTGGCATGCGCTTTTCTCGGCAGGGGCAAGGGCAAGGGCCTTCTCAAAGGGCTCTTTTCTTGGCTTTTAAAATATCTCTGAAAGGCAGGTGGAGGGCTTTTAAAAGGCAAGGGCTTCTCTTTGGCAAGGGCTTCTCTTTGCTTTTCTTTTCAGCAGGGAGGGTTAGAGTTCGGAAGGGAGGGCGGGAAATCTCTTTAAAATATCTCTTTTCCGGGAAATCTCTCTCTTCTTGAAATCTCTCTCTTCTGGGCGGCCCCCTCTTCTAAAGGCTCGGCCTTCACTCCGGCCTCTCTATTTTTAATGGCTATTCGGTGCAATCCAATCCTTGCCTTGTAGGGAGGGGTTGAGGCGGATAATTCGAATAAACGCCGATTCAAAAGTGCAATCAAATCCAAAAATAGCAAGAAAAGAGGGCCGAAAAGAAAAGAACTCTAACCAAGAAAAGAGGGCAAATCTAATAGTTGTTAATACGTATATAATAGACTGGTCAACCGATTTTGATTTCCTCCTCCCAATTTATCTTTCCTTTTCGTAAAGAATATTGTTTTGATGGTTCGCCCCATATTTCTTTCTTTTCGGAGGTTTCTTTCTTTCCTTTCTTTCGGGCTTTTCTTTTAAAATATATCTTTTCGATCAACAGCTTTTCAACATCTTCAACTTGTATACTATTCTACCTAAATACGTCTATAAGTGGACATATTCGGACATCTACCGGTATCTATTCAACACTTAAAGGATCTATACCCCCTCATTAAAAACATCTAGAAACAGACCCCTCATTAAAAACATCTAGAAACAGAATTCGATCGAGATGGAAACTAAGGCAAGGAGGGATCCATATCTCTATGCAAACTCAGGCAAGGAGGGATGGGATTTTAAGGCAAGCCCCGGCAAGCCCATCATTTAAGGCATCCCTAGACATATCTTTAACGGGGCTATTTCTTAAGGAGGAATTCTCTTTCTTGAGGAGGCATGGGTGACAGGAGGCATGGAGACCGAGGATGTCTATTTCTTAAAGAGGAAGTCTATGTCTTAAAGAGGAAGTCTATTTCTTAAGGAGGCAGGGAAGGAGGCGTGGAGACAGAGAAGAATAGAGATATTTTAAAAGAAAAGAATAGCCCTCAAAGAAAAGCCCTCTGCATTCCTTCCCTTGAATTCGAGAGCATTCCCTTGAATTCGAGAGCATTCCCTTGAATTCGAGAGTGGGGGGTTTCAATCCATCCCATATTTTTAATCCATCCATTATTTCAATCCATCCGACCATATTTTTAATCCATCCATTATTTCAATCCATCCCATATTTTTAATCCATCCATTCTAGTAGAATAACGGCCTGGGGTATCATTTTAAGGGGGGCGTGATTTCTCTCCTTTTCTCTTTTCTATCTTTTCTAGATTTCTCTCCTTTTCTCTTTTCTATCTTTTCTAGATTTTGATTTATCTTTCCTTTCGTTATAAGATTAGCTGGAGCCCCCATGAGTTTTATCTCATCGGGTTGAGGTTCAATTCCTTAATAATCTGGTAGAAATAGACCGAACGCGAATCTCGACATGCAACCATCCAATTTGGAGGATATCGTTTTTCCCATAAAGCAATGTTTAGGTATACTGGCGGAAAAAAGGCCAATATAAAGAGAGGATCTTGAAACCCCTCAACCTTGAAAAGAGAAGATAACTTTCCGTTTCTCTATCTTTTCACGGAGGGGAAATAACGCCCTCAATTCGATGATTATTCGATCCTCGATAAAAGGCGATTATTCGATCCTCACTTCTTGGACTTCCGGTCTTGATGGGACCCACGGGCTAAGATGCCTCCTTCACCCTCGATTTCAAGAGGAAAAGAGAGGTTCTTAGCTCGGGGGGAAGACGGAACCAGGAACCCTGGACAGAGATAAACGAGGGGGGAGGGGCTATCTTGCATCTAAGAAGAAGGAGGTTCTATAAGACATCTATAATAAGACATCTATAATACGTATATAATTGGACATATTCAATCCTCTATAGACATCTATTAAAGACTTAAGGGATCTCTGCCTAGATGTCATTGTACAGATTCTTTACGCCACTTGGACAGTGATTGTCACTGTCAATACGGCCAGTTCAGGCACACTGGCTCTTTGACTGAACCAATCAACATCGTCAGATGGGATGAGATATGGGTAGCAGCAACCACCCACCCGTATGAGGTACAATTTTGGTACCCGGCCCCCAGAGAATCATTATTTGAACTCTTAAACATGAGAGTTCTGAGCCTAAGCATGAAAAGGCTCATCACGGGAAGTAATGAAAGATGCCAGCCACATCAGATTCCACACAAAGAACGACTCAAGTATGGCTCCGGTCTGGACACTGCAGATTCACGGGATAGTCGCACATGTTGGACCTGTGGTGGCGGTGTGCCAATCATGCCGCATTTTGTGTACATAAGCCGGCTAATAAATAAAACATGCTTGAAGCATGAGGCCGTACAATAAGTGACATCACCTGAGGCAACTCAAAGCCGACTCCCCAGAAAGGTAATTGCTCTTAAGGCACTTTCTTTGTTGTTCGCTGAAAGTAAAGTAATTCTCTTTGTGCTAGCCCTCCGGGCCAAAGAAAGCCTCCCTTCGGTCGGGGGCCTCCCGTCGGTCGGTAGGCAATTCCATCTTTTAAAAAAGAGGCTCCATTTTTATTCCATCTTTTAAAAAAGAGGCCGTTTTGATTCCGATTTTATTCCATCTTTTATTTAGTTTTGTGAAGCAAGGTTTCTCTCTTTCTATCTGGATTTTAAGAGGGCTAAATAATGGTGGAGATTGATAATACGTATATAAAATATCGATTACTTTTAAGCTAAATAATGGTGGAGATTGATAATACGTATATAATCGATTACTAAATCATGAAGATTGATAATACGTATATCAAATATCGATTAAATTGAGCTTGCAGGATCGGGATCCCCGCCTCCCTTTTGGGAGTCCGGCGGGGCCCCCTTGCCCCAGAAGGGAATCATTCTTTAGCGATTCCATCTTTGAAAACATAGGCTCCATCTTTTTAAACAGAGGGCTCTTTATCTATAACCGAGGCTCTCTATTTTAAAACTCCTATCCCTCTTAAGATATTCTCCCAAGATAAAGAATCGGGAGAGATCTCTCTATCCATAATCTTAAGAGGGATGCTCAAAAGCCTTCTTCTGATTCGTAGCCCCACGTTTTGCCCTTGAAACATGGGGTTTAAACGGTGGGGGAGAGGGCCCTTTTAAAATAGAGAGCATGCACCAGCGAAGCGCTCGCTGTTCGTTCCTTTTCATTGAGGGAGGATCGGATTGAGGGAACACGGGAACGATACGAAGTAAATGACTCCGGGAAAACAACGATTTTCTATTCTCAAACAACCCAGGGCACTCTTTAGGGGGAGTTTTTTTCGTTTTCGGTATTTGGTTAATTTTGTCACCATTTTCCTCGTAATGGGCTACCTATCTTCATTTTTTCCGTCAAAGTTAAATGGTATCCCTCTGGGAGGGTATTTGGTCCTTATAATTTTTAGTAGACTTCTCGCCTTGATCCACCTCAGCGTGTGGAGGGTCACCCCCTACCGGGCATTAAAAATGTATTTCATTTCTAGCTATTGGCTAGTTCGTGTTTCTACGGACTTCTTCATCCCAGTGAGTACCATTTGGACTTACGACGCCGTGGACCCCAGTAGGTATATGTGTATGAATCCTCCCAGCTTGCCTATTGACACCCACCAATTGGGAGAGCCATCTGAGCCCTCCTCCGCTGTTCCGCAATCACAAAGCTCACAAGTGAGGACAGGGGCGAATTCGGACCCATGGGAAGAGTTGATAGAGCAGGGGCGGCGAGCAGAAAAGGTATTCACAGGGTGGCCGAGCGAGGAGGATTGCCAACCTTCGTCTTGGTGGGAATCAGCCTGCAAAGAGATGCAGGAAAAACCCGTCGTCCCCTATAAGTTAGAGGTTGAGGAGTATGATATAATTACCGCCGATATTGACACGGTCGACATTTGGCACGCCCTATGCGACACCCTCCATTCCATTTCGAACTCGGAATGGCGTATTTCACGAGAAAAAGAAAATGTTTCCCTTTTCACAGGAGACGATCTCGAAAGAGCGAAACAGGACCTTTACGATTGGCAGCGCTCTCTCGCTCGGGATATACACAGCCGGAACGAGTACATAGTCGATATTGTTCATGTCATACGAAAATATTATAGAGATAAAAAGTGGTGAGAATGTATTAAAGTGAGTGTGGTTTGCTCTTTCCTCCTCTCCGGGGCTCTTCAGCCTCTCTATTTTTAAAAATATAAATAAAAATGGCTTCTAAATTGTTACGTACGTAAAATTATCCTTGCTTTAGTAACTTTAATAACATTGACTTTAGATTTAATTTTGATTTGCTTTCGATAGAAAGATGGAAAGATAGAAAGATAGGAATGAGTACGTAGTTTATATTAGAAAGGGAGTCGAACAGACGAGAAGTAAGAGATATACTTTAAAGAAAGCGGCTCTTAAAAATAATCGATTGAACCCGGCCCGGAATTGAACCTGCTGAACCGATATTCTCTTTATATACGTATTAACAACCATATAACCCTTTTTGCCCTTTTTATAATAGCCGCCATTCGCTCAGCGAACTAAGGGGCTCTTTAATTTAAACTCGTGCTCTTAAGTGTGATTATTTTCGTTTTACAGTATGGAGTGGATCAACCGGTGCATAGTAGAGAATGATGGTTGTATGGAATAGATCAACCGGTGCATAGTAAAGAATGATGGTTGTGAATCGAGAGCAACTTACTGATGAATAGGGCGGCTTGTTGGCTGCGCCTTGCCGCAACCCCTCTAAAAGCCGGCCTTCTTCTTGTCATTCCCGATTCAATAAAGCTTCGCTCAACTCATTTTTGTCTAGAAAGAGGGCCGCGTGGAAAGGGATTAAAGGCTCTTAAATTAAAGGTAGCCCCTGATTCTTGGTTGTCCCCATATTCGATTTCATGTATCTACTCATAGTATCGTTGCCCTTGCCCGGTAGTTCCGTAGCAGGTGCTTTCGGACGTTTTCTAGGTTCAGAAGGAACCGCCATAGTAACCACCACGTGCGTTTCATTATCCCCTATCTCATCCTTGACCGCTTCTCATGAAGTCGCACCGGGAGCTAGTGCTTGCTATCCAAAAATTGCTCCATGGATCTTATCTGAAATGTTTGATGCTTCTTGGGGCTTCTTTGGCGACCGTGAAGTCACCGGAACGAGTAGATGGATGTGCACCGCTGCTCTAAATGGCAGCTCCGCGGCGATATGCATACGTACGTAAGCTCGACTCGCTCTATGGAACTGGGGCACCATAGCATGTCGGGAATAAGGGGGGGACATACTGGACAACCCCTCTGCTTTTTGCCCCTTTCGATACACAGTTGAGGAGATCACGAACGCGTTTTTAAGGTGTGGGAGCTTAAAATGGCAAAGGGCCCTCTCCCCACCCCCACCATTTAAATTGAAATTTAAAAGGGCGGTAAGCGAGGATTATGGATAGAGAGCGGTCGAGGGAATCCTAAAGGCCCTGGCGGCGTGGGTGGGGGCTTGGGGTTGCGGAAGGCTAAGGCGCCTCGCATATGGGTAGCAAGAGGGCTCTTATGCCGGGGGTTGAATGGTATGCATATGGGTAGCAAGAGGGCGGCCCGGGCTTAGCCTTACAATGAGGCCAAGAGTCCCCTTTGAAAATAGAGAGGGGACAGCACACCACTCCGCACCTCTGTATCGACGAAGAACTGGAAGAGTCGAGTCGGTTCGGTGGAACCGGTGAACCACGCAAGAGTCGCTGGTTGCGTGGGGCAGAGGGCTCGTAGTACCCCAACTATTGATCGATCCAGCCCCCTTTCGATCGACTTTTTTGATTGAATAGGGTAGCGAGGATCAGCGGCGTAGGGGGAGAAGGGGCCCAAGTCGGCAGATGCCGTACACTTGATTGGCCGGTTTTTTGTTGCCATAATATCAAGTTGGTGAGCCGTGTGATGGGAAACCTCCCCGCACGGTTCGGAGAGCACTTACTTCAATTCGAATGGGGTGAACCACCACATCATAATGGGTAACAGAGCTCGCTCTTAAATGGCAAGGTTCGACCCGGAATTCACTTTCGACCCTGTGTTTGATAGCCTGACCGTAGTGATGTTAATTGTGGTTACATTCGTAAGTAGCTTGGTCCATATTTATTCTATTTCCTATATGTCCGAGGATCCACATAGCCCTCGATTCATGTGTTACTTATCCATTCTCACTTTTTTCATGCTCATGCCGGTTACCGGAGATAACTCGATTCAATTATTCCTGGGATGGGAGGGAGTAGGTCTCGCTTCCTATTTGTTAATTAATTTTTGGTTCACACGACTTCAGGCAGATAAAGCAGCTATCAAAGCTATGCTTGTCAATCGAGTAGGTGATTTTGGATTAGCTCTCGGGATTATGGGTTGTTTTACTCTCTTTCAAACCGTAGACTTCTCGACCATTTTTGCTCGTGCTAGTGCCTTTCCCGAACCCCATTTTGATTTAATTTTCTGCAATATGAGATTTCATGCCATAACCGTGATTTGTATTTTACTTTTTATCGGTGCTGTTGGAAAATCCGCACAGATAGGATTGCATACTCGGTTACCCGATGCAATGGAGGGTCCCACTCCAGTATCCGCTTTGATTCATGCAGCTACTATGGTGACAGCAGGCGTTTTCATGATAGCGAGGTGCTCCCCTCCATTCGAATACCCACCCACGGCGTTATCTACGATTGCTTTTGCAGGGGCTATGACGTCATTCTTCGCGGCAACCACTGGAATATTACAGAACGATTTGAAGAGGGTCATAGCTTATTCAACTTGCAGTCAATTAGGCTATATGATCTTTGCTTGCGGCATTCCCAACCATTCGGTTAGCGTCTTTCATTTAATGAATCACGCTTTTTCCAAAGCATTACTATTCTTGAGTGCAGGGTCAGTGATTCATGCCATGTCGGATGAGCAAGATATGCGCAAGATGGGGGGGCTTGCTTCCTCGTTACCTTTTACCTATGCCATGATGCTCATAGGCAGTCTATCCCTAATCGGATTTCCTTTTCCAACCGGATTTTATTCCAAAGATGTGATCTTAGAACTCGCTTACACCAAATATACCATCAGTGGGAACTTCGCTTTCTGGTCGGGAAGTGTCTCTGTCTTTTTCACTTCTTATTACTCTTTCCGTTCGCTCTTTCTGACATTTCTAGCACCAACTAATCCATTCGGGCGAGACATCTTACGATGTCATGATGCGCCCATTCCCATGGCCTTACCTTTAATCGTTCTGGCTTTCGGGAGTCTTTTTGTAGGATACTTGGCCAAAGTGTGACCCGTTAGCCCATAAGTACTGTGACGAAGCGGCTGTTGCTCACCCAACACTTAAGTACGAGGCACCCAACACGAATTCATTTACAAAGGGTGAACAAGAATTGGGGATTGGATGCGGGCGAAATTCCCGCCAATGGCTGAGATGCTCAGTCGACTCTCGAAACCTTTGGCGATTCACGCTTTTAAGAGTGAGCAGAAAAGGGAAGAGGAAAGAGGCCCTGGTGAGCGCAATAAGTGAACAGGTGTAAGCTTTGCTGCTTGCCCGACAGTATTCGGTACTGACCACACTGAGGGACAGGCCCTAAAGCGAAGGACGGGAACAGCTATTTTAAGGTAAGGCAGTGTGTTCCAATTTTTGGCCTTGCACCGAACATCCAATGGACCATGGACTAAACGGCCACTGTCTGAAAGGACTATGTCCAGGTTTTCCTGCCCCCACAAGGTACATCTCGCGCCTATGGGCCGCTATAACTATCCAAGAAGACACTCGGAACTGGAAGGAGGCAAAAACCCGGTGGACCGCCGAGCCGAGAGGTCGACACACATGCACAGGAGCAGGATTCCCCAAAAAGCCAGGGCCGTGGGTGGCCAAGAGGGCCCACTTGGAGACTCGGGATCTCAGCAGCTCTTGGGTTTAAAAAGGGGCGAGAATCAGCTAGTCCAGTTCTGAGCAGGTAGGCTCATGATAGATAATACCCCGCCTGCGAGCCGCGACCTCCGACCCAAATTGAATCGGGTTTGGGTGCCCCGTGCCTTAAATGAGGATAGAGAGCCTCGACCTTAGATTCTATCTCGGGTCCGAAGGAGCCGCGGGGGAGATCAGGAGGGAGAGAGCCCTCTAGAGATGCACTCAACCGACATCCTCAAAAAAACGACCTCTCCATCCTCTATTTTGAAAAGGGCAACCGAGGTCGACCTTAAAAAAGAAAGGAAAGCTCTGCTCTCCTCTCCTCTCTATTCAAAGAAAGCTTTAAGCTGTCTATAAGCTGTTTTTCTCTATTCAATCGGTTGAGGACTCTATCGACATACATTCCTCGGCGGGTCGCCCGGCCCGGCTATTATAAGCTAAGCATTAAAGGGGCTCAACCTTAGTTTATTTATATCGGTTGAGGGCAGTTCTAAAGCGATCTCCTGGCCCTCGACCGACCTCTCTTATATAAGGCTCTTTAAAACTTCAAGCTCGACCTTTTAAAAGCTTAGATAAGCACTCGACCTTGCTTTATTAAGAGAGGAGAGGGGGGAGGGCCCGACCTATTGATGGGGAGGGGACGATAGGGAGAGGACATTTATGTACTCCTTGGGAAGATAGGGCGAGGGAGAGCGCCTTAAAATTCTCTTTAAGGCTCTCTATCTATAATCTTGAGAGGGAGAGGGGGAGGGCCGAGAGAGAGGGGCAGCCACCTCAAAGAAATAAAAACGCGCTTGCTTGAAGCTCTCTATTTTAATTTAAAAGTGCGATTAGGATATAAGAAAAGCTTTTTGCTGTTGTTCTTCTTTCCATTCATCAGCGGGAGGGGGGCCTGGAGAAGTGAGGGCCGTCACTATCGATAGGGAGCGGCGCAAGGAAGCTTGGATTCGCGGGCAGTTGCTCTATTTTCCCCAACCCCCTTTACCTATCCAACGATATGAGATGCGTGCTTTCCGATCCAGACGACCGAGAAAGGGAAAAACACCGGGGTAGAGTAGGCTAGCAAGCAGGACCGCGCTCGACTTATTAATTAATAAAAGTCCCTTTTAATGGCTATTTAAAGGCGCGCTATTAAAGCGCCCCCTCTCCTCTCCCCACCCCCACCCCCACCATTTAAAAGGCAAAGGGAAAGGGCCCCCATGTTTTGCCTTTTTCAAACATGGGGGGCATGGGGAAGGAATTTTAATGGGAATGCGCAGCGCGAGGAAAACCTTACAAAAGGAAAAAGAGATAGCCCCGCCCCCGCGGATAAGGATAAGGATAAGCACTCAACCCTTATAAGTTTCTTTATATCGGTTGAGGTCTCGCTTACTCCGCTCAACCTTTATATATAAGTTTTTCTTTATTCAATCTTAAGAGGCTCTCCTCTCCCCCACCGGGGCCTGTAAAAAGGGGCTTTTAAAAAGGGGCCCTCTCCTCTCCTCTCTATTATAAGGTAGGGTAAGGAAAGGGCACTCTTGAGACGCTTATTTCTTCATACCTCGAGAGGACCCCTCTATCAATGAGGATAAGGTTGCACTCGACCTTGAAATCCGAAAGCCTCTCCCTACCTCTCCCTACTCTAAGAAAAGGTAAGCGAGTGCCTGGAGTAAAGGCTTTTGAAATAGAGAGCCCATGTTTTAAAAAGGCTCCTTCGACAAAAGAAACATTTGAGATGCGGTGACCCCCCTATTCATTAGATATAGATACTGTTATCAGATACTGATAGATACTTTTTCTTAATAGCCAGTGTTTTAATTGAATTTCTTAGAGAGGAGAGAGCGAACCCATTCATGATTCCAGCCGGGAGGACCTCTACTAAAAGAAGGAAAGAATCAATAATGTCACATCTATTAGGAGCTAGATTAGTTCCCAATGAACAAGTCAGAATCGCCCTAACCGGAATTGGTGGAATTGGACCTAAAGAAGCCACTCAGGTTTGTTATCGATTAGGTATCAGTGAGGACATAAAGGTGAAGGAGTCAACTAAGTATCAGATCGACCAAATTGAACGAATCATGGGTCAAGACTATGTTGTTTATTGGGAATTGAAGAGGGGAAAACAGGCAGACATCGAACGATTAATTCCTATTTCTCGTTATCGTGGAATTCGTCATCAAAATGGATTGCCCTTACGCGGTCAACGAACTCATACTAATGCTAGGACTTGTCGCAAATCTAAAGCCTCCTCCAAAAAATGAGGCCAAATCCTTTAAATAACGGACTTCCCCCATGTTTGGCCTTTAAAACATGGGGGCCCTTTTAAAACAGAGGGGAGAGGGCTCCTTAAAATCTATGTTCCGATCAAGCAATGAACAGCGGGTATAGAGAGCAAAGCGATCCATCATTCATTCGCAAACACTTATACTTCTAAGCGAGCGCGCCCGACCGGCAAAGCCCACCTTTTGGATTAATAAGAGCAACCCCTTTATGAATATGCTTCCCACCTTTTGAATTGATAAGGCTCTCAGGGCAAGCTTTTAAATTAAATTAAATAGCTTTCTCTATTTATATCAGTGAGCGACAGCCTCTCCCCTCCCCGGCAGGCAGGCAGGCAGGCTGGCAGGCTGGCAGGCTGGCAGGCAGGCTCTCTTAAGGGCAAGGCAAGGCAAGGCGAGTGAGGGCAAGGCAAGGCCCCTTTTGAAAAACAGAGAGGGCCCAAAACCAAATAAAATAAAAGTCTTTTAAAGAGCTTTTGAGGCTATTTTGAGAGGGGGGGCAGGGCCCTTGCCTTTTTAAAACATGGGGGCCCCGGGGGTCCTTAAAATAAAAGTAGCTGTTTTTCATCGAGCAGCAGAGGATATGGGTCCGATCGATTCCGGTAGACCGATCCAGCGAGATACGCCTGCATTAAGATTTAAAACTTGTCGTCTGCTTCTGAGAAATGTTTGGAACAAAAAACTGACAAGAATACAACGCCGCATTCTCCGGAGATTGAGAAGGAAGAGAAGATCTCTTAGGAAAAAGCTTTATCTGAGATGGAATTTGAACAGTTATCTGAAATTACAAGCCCTACGAAAGTTGTCTCTTTTTTATGGAAATTCACCTATCACCTTTAAGCACGGGAGGACAGAAAAAGCTGATTATATACCTTTTCTACTCAATCTAGAAACAAGATTAGACGTCATCCCGGTTCGTCTCCATTTCTGTGAAACTCTTCCTCAAGCGAGGCAGCTGATAAGTCACCGAAAGATTCGTGTGAATAATGGAATGGTCAACATGACTCGTTTTCAAGTTTCCCGTGGTGATCTAATCTCCATTGAAGAGAATTATGTAAGAACCATGGGGAGAAAAGTGAGGAAATATTTTTATATTGAAAGATTCGTCAATAAAATCGTGGGCAAATTTTTGCTTCCTATTAGATACCGCCGTTTCAGAATGTGGAGAAGAATCAAAACAAGATGGTTCCGCCTACTGGGGAAAAAACAAGGGTGCCGCCTCTTACTAAAATCCTCGTTTTTGATTAGGTTGCGTCGTAAAACAAAAAGAAGTTCTTCCAGGCAAAAGAAAAACTTAAAGAGGAAAACTCCTAGATTGGGAGGAGTATGCTTAGGCAGCTTATTCGCCGAGCACAACTTTATTAAGAGAAATTTGTATTATTCCGTAAACCTATTACTGAAGGGAAGGAACAGAAAGAAGAAGGAGGGGGGGGAGGGAGAGAGGAATCTTCCTACTTGCGGAAAAAGGAATCTTCCTACTCGCTCGTGTAGTTTTTCCGTTAACTCGTTACGTTTTGTTGTTAAAGGTAGAATGAGAGAGTTATGTAGCGATTCAACTTATTGTTTTTTTTCCCCGGGGAAGAGAGGAATCAGCAGGAAGAGAGGAATCAGCAGGAAGAGAAGAAACCGGAGGAAGAGAATAAACCGCTGGAAGAGAAGAATCAGCAGGGAGATGAGATTCCGCAGGGGGAAAATAAACCGCTGGAAGAGAAGAATCAGCAGGAAGATTAGAATCAGAGGAATTGAACTACCTACTCATTACTTGGAGGTCAATCATAGAACACCGAAAGCTGTGGTATCTTATGGACCTGACATAGGTCACATCCCTCACGGCATAAGATTGAAAGATCTGAACCTTCCCTGAACAAAACAGGAGCTTTTAGGCCTCGCTTACCGATAAAGTAGGGAGAGAGCATTTATGAGGGAGCTTCACCCCGCCCCCGCGGATAGGGATAAGCACTCGACCTTTTGAAATAAAACGCCTTTGATGAGGAGGAGGCTCCCCTCTCGTATATAATCGGAGAGGGCTCTTTAAAAAAGCCGATAAAGTAGGGAGAGAATTCCCTCTTAAGATATGAGTGAGTGAGTGAGTAAGTGAATGAATAAATGGATAAGTGAAAAGCTTTATCGGTGAGCGAGTACATAAATGACCTCTTGAGATAGGACTCGACCTATATGATAGGTCCTTTGGAGCTTTAGAACTGCCCAGCCCTCAACCGATATAAAGAAACTAAGGGTGAGCTTATTAATTTTAAAGCCCTCCGATATAAAGAAACCAAGGAGCGGTTTTCAAGAGCTTAAAGAAATAGAGGGGACCTCTTTATTTCCTCCTTTATTCAAAAGGTTGAGCTTATTAATCTAAAAGCCTCTTTAAGCTCTTTATTTCCTCTTTATTCAAAAGGTTGAGCTTTAAGTTTCAAGAGCCTCGACAACCAGGTAAGCGAGTACATAAATGACCTGCCCTTTTGAAATGGGAGAGGGTCGACCGGGAGATAGAATCCTCGACCTCCTGATCATCAATAGGCCGAGTGCTTATCTGAAAGCTATCTCCCTACCCGGCTTTAAAAGGTAAGCGGTCGTTTAACTCAGGGTAGAGAGCGGACCCTCGACCTGGCGCTTGAAAGCAGCTCTCTCCCCATCTTAAGAGGGAATCCTTTGGGCACTCGCGGGAGTGAGCGGCAGCGAACCTTTAAAGCCTTTAGGAAACCTTTAGAAAACAACTACTTTAAAATAAAAGAAGGCTCTCTATTTTTAAAGGGTTTTGTTGCTAATGAATTCGGGTGGGAATTCGTCTATTCTATTCTATTCCATTCTTCTATTCCATTCTATTCCATCCTATAGATAGTGATCTAATCTATAGTTAGTGACAAAGGGGGGAGGTTTTCCCCTATCGTACTTTATGTATGTAATGTATGTAACTCCCATGCCTCTAATATTTTGTAAACCCGATTCAGACAGAGGCGAACAAGTCCAGTCAGCAAGCAAGGATTTGGTAATTGAATGATTGGAAAACGAAAAGGAAGCTTCCTTTACGGATAACCAATCAATTTTCGAATATCCGAGAGAGACTTCACCCAATAGATGGGTACATAAAATGGAAAGATCGGAACACGAAAATGTATTATATACCGATACGGACTACCCATTCCAATCGTTATGGTTCCCGAAATATCATACCTATACGCGTTCCCAAGTTTTGATCGATATCCGCGGAGTTGATTATCCCTCTCGAGAACGAAGATTTGAGGCGGTTCATAATTCACCAAGTACTCGGTATAACCCACGCATTCGTGTACAAACCAGTGTAGACGAGATAACACGAATATCTCCGGTAGTAAGTCCATTTCCATCAGCCGGCCGGTGGGAGCGAGAAGTATGGGATATGTCCGGTGTTTATTCCATCAATCATCCGGATCTACGCCGTATATTAACAGATTATGGTTTCGAGGGTCATCCATTACGAAAAGACTCCCCCCTGAGTGGATATGTGGAAGTACGCTACGATGATCCGGAGAAACGTGTGGTTTCTGAACCAATTGAGATGACCCAAGAATTCCGCTATTTCGATTTTGCTAGTCCTTGGGAACCTTCGATAAGAGAGGCGCGTAGCGACTTCGAAGAATAGGTTAGGTCGGGCGAACGAATAGATAGGAAATGCTACCAATGAGCCGGAGAAGAGAAGGCCGCACGACCTTAATTTAAAGGGCTCGGGCCTCGAGCCCGGACCCGCTGAACCACCCAAAAAGCTTCTTCGCATATCAGCTGGTTAAGCGGGGGGGGGAAGGTTTCAGATAGCACACGACTTACTGATCAATAGGGGGTGTTCTCGGGAGGGTTGCCAGTGGTCAAGTAATCACTTTACCCTTTTGTGAGACCGAACAGTAAGGATAATGAGCCGGAAGCCCTTTAAATTTAAAGGTGCTATCCCCGCATCCTACCTCCATCTATTCAAGGCCCAGCCGATTATAGATGGAGAGGCTCGCGATTAAAATGCCCGCGCCTATTCTCCCCGCCCACCCTTCCTCCGGAAAGCCCATTCATAACAAATCGAAGGAAGAACCTTTATATAGAGAGGGAGGGAACGGGGATCGGCGTCATGAACGTGGGCTTCAACAACTAGACTATTACTCGGATTAGACCCTTCGCAATACCTTAAAAAAGGAGAAATCAACGCATCTCCCCCCGGGCCGGGCCCCCATGTTTTGTTTTGTTCTAAAAAGGCCCGGCCCTTTCAAATGGTGGGGGAGGGGAGGGGATAGAATTCCATTCTTTCTTCTTTCCAGGGTTGAATGTCCCTTGGAAGTTAAAGAGGGCCGTTAAATGTTTAATAAAGTGTTTGAAGGTGTTAAATATGTCCTCTGGTATGATAAATGCTGGATGAAGAGTAGGTAGGCGTACTGATAGGTAGGGATAGAGTATCTGTCTTTTCCTCTTCAAAATAGAAACTTGGGTATGTTTCTTCCCTATCCGTCCTTTCCTCTTTAAAATAGAAACTTGGGTATGTTTCTATCCCTCTATCCCCCTTTCTTTCTATCTTTCTATCTGTCTTTCCTTCTTTTCTATCCTTCTATTCCCCCGTCTGTCTTTCTTTTCCATCTGTCCTTTCCGGATTAAAAACGAGAAAAGGCTCTTAAAATCAAAAAGGGCTCATTGTTTTTTTAAAGAGCCTCTTTAAAATAGAAACTTGGGTATGGTTCCCCGGGTAGAAGGTTGGATACTGATTTGTGGTAAGCTCTCCTCTCTTTTTAAAAGTAGGAAGTATAGCTCTTGGTTCTGTGTCTGTATAGAATCGTCTTGTCTGTATAGAATTGTCTTGTCTGTATAGAATCGTCTTGGGTGTTGGGTGGTTTCGCCCTTCCTTTAAAACCTGGACTTGTCTCCGGAGTTTATGAAGGAGGAGTTTGGCTCTCAATTCTATAAGGTGAGAAGTCGCTTCAAGTTGTGGAGGGCACCCCTTCGGATGAATGTGATAAAGCAGGTGGGCCGACCGCCTACCGTTGTTAATAAGAAGGTCTGATAGTTTTCCTCTCCAAATAATAAGGTGTGGATAATCTCTGATGCATATCGTCTTAAAGTGAGGTAACTAGATCGTCTGATTGGGTCTATTGTAGGATGGAAGGGTGATTCTATAAGTCTAGTCCTTGCTTTCTTTTCTTCATTTGAAAATAGAGAGGCGTGGAATGTTCTGATCAAGGAAGGGGGTTGAGAAGAGCTGATCGGTTTTGGAGGTTGAGAAGATCAATGTGTGGGCGGGCGGGTGTATATTCCTATCTCGTAAATAAGACTGCCCTTAAAATAAAATAGAGGGCTCTCTATTTTAAGTGTGACGACGCACTCGACCCTCTCCCCCACCGTTTAAAAGGGCAAAAGGATAGGTTGAGGATCCATATCTCCCTCTCCAAACTCCTCCTTATTTAAAAAGGGAGGGGCCCTCTCCCCATGTTTAAAAGGGCCTTTTAAAATGGTGGGGGTGGGGCTGGGCTCTCTATCTATAACCGAGGGCGCTTAAGATTGAAAGCGTTCGCCCGGAGTTTTTTTTAAAGAGCTTAAGATTGAAAGGTTACGTTAATCATGTGTAAATATCAATCTAGCTGTAGTCGGTTGAGTGCTCTCCCGCTTGGAATTGAAAGCAGTAGGCCTCAATCAATCTAGCTGTAGCCGGTGCTCGGCCTAGAGGCGCTTATCCTTATAAAAGTGGGGGCTATCTCTATCTCTATCTCCCTATTGATAGGTCGAGCGCCCTTTTCAAATAGAGAGCCCTCCCCTCTCTCTATTTTAAGGGGAGGGAGAGAGACGAACGATTTTTAAAAGGTCTCCATTGAGAGGAGAGGTCTCCAGGTCTCTGACGAAGAGGGATGTGGGCGAGCGCATCTATCTCGATCTCTATCTCCCTCTCCCGTTTATAAGCATAAATGACCTCTCAAGATTATAGATAGAGAGCCCTCGACCGTCTATATTATATACGCAACATGGAGACATGATGGTAACATGACACGGGATTGGATTAGCACAAACGGACTTAGATCGACATACTTGGATCAACATACTTTGACCCATAACCATTGAGAAGAGCTTTCAAATTAAAATGCTGTCTATGTCTATTAAAAGGGGGGGGCTTTTGCCTTCGCCTTTTAAACAGAGAGCTCTCCTCGGGTTTGTTTTAAGAGAGCTCTGTCGAGCTCTCCTCTCTATTTTAAAAGGCCCTTTTAAACATGGGGGAAGGCGGAGGAGATTTGGACACATGGACACAAGAGCTTTTACCCTTCGGTTTGGACACAAGGACATAGGGGCCCGAAAAAGATGAAGGCAGAGGGGATTGATACCATGGAGACTGTGATTGATGCCGTTGGAAACTGTGATACCATGGAAACTGCGGAACGAAAGGAGCTTCTTCGCGCTGAAACAACTATTATAATATAAAGCTTCTTCGCGCTGAAACAATTAAAATAGAGAGCGAAAGGAGTCAGGAGATAGCTTCAAGCACACACGAACAGGGACTCATGGAGGGGGTATGCCTCTTCGAACGAGATAGCTTCAAGCACTCATTCGCACCGAGCTTCTCAGGAGATAGCTCTAGCTTTCGCACACTCTACTCTAGCTCGGGTTCGCTCTGGCTTATCCACTCACACGAACGAAAGGAGATCATTGAACTTGAGGCCGACGAGGCAGGGCGCGGCCCCGGAGGAAAGAGATGACGGGGGTGGGCATGAGATAACAACTCCCGAAAGAGGCACAGATACTTAAGCTTATCTTCAGCTTAAAGGCGCTGACAGATGCCTCACAGCGTTCATGCCCTCGACCTTAGATAAGGATAGAGAGGAGAGGAGAATGAAGATTCAACCTCCGGATCCACTCTTAACACTATCTTACGCACACTGGATCCATTCACTCGGAAAGGTAGGTCGGGCGCAGCTTCAGAACTGCCCATCCGGTAGCCTGGTTCCCGGTAGCTCATCTCATAAGTGGTTCGGCTCTTTTCCCTCTTGTTCGGGAGAGGAGAGGCACCTTAGAATAGAGAGCGGGTCCCCTTTCAAAATAGAGAGCCAGGCTCGACCGCATATAATGGTCGAAGACTCGGGGAAACACAGAGCCGAGAGGAAGACGTAAGGGTCCACATAGGACAGTAGGATTTATGTCCACATGGGACATGCAGAGTGGGGATTGGTTGAATAGAGACGTGACACCCGGCGCTAGTCAACAGCATAAAGACAGGTGGGCGCTCTGAGACCTTAAGCCTCCCGGGGAAAACAAGGCGCCTAATTATAATTAAAGGGCTATCTCCCCGCTTTAGAATTAAAAGTATCTTAAGAGCTCCTCATATTTAAGGTAAGGTAAGCGATCTCCTTTGATAAGTTCACTGGTCTCGGCTGAGGGCCTTTAGTTTTGAAAATCCCTCTCCCTATCTCCCAGCTGCCCCTTAAAGAGCCCCTCATGCTCATGCTCATGTTTAGAGAGGAGAGCTCTTTAAAAAAAACCAGAACCTTTCCTTTTTTTAGAGAGGAGAGCTCTCCCCAGGTTTTTAAGAGGGGAGGGCCATAACCTTTAAATTAAAGGCTCTCTATCTATAAGCGAGCCCCATGTTTAAAAGGGCCTTTTAAACAGAGAGGAGGGGAGAGCTCCCCCCTCTTTTCAAAAAACAGGATAGAGAGCTCTCCTTTATCGGCAAGCGAGGAAATCCTCGACCTCCTGATCTCGTCCTTAAAAGCTTTTTAAGCTCTTTAAAGTTATTTCTTTAAGCTCTTTAAAGCTTTAAGCTCTTTAAATTAAAGTGGCTTGCCTCGGTTCCACTCTTCCCCTGGTGCTATGGTTCTGCGGCGAAGAAACCCCGGCCCCTTCTTCCCAGATCGAATTGACTGATCAAGCCCAGTCCCCCATTAATCCCCTATAGCTGCCCCTTTCCCGGTGCCCAGATCTAAGCTGTTCTCCCCTGGTCGTGCTGTTCCCGGAACCCAAGGGATGGTCGGCAGAAAAGATGCGGGGTTGCTAGAACCGGAGATGGATAGGGAAATAAGATTTCCATCTCAATAACAAGCTTTTAAAAGGTCGATCATCAGATGGAAAACCGCCTCACCGCGTCAATTGATTCGTTTAGATGGATAAAACGCTGGGGAATCGACATAAGATGAGAGAGGGCCTCTAATATAAGGACTTAGAGGCGCCAATCCCTTTATATAGAGAGGAGGGGAGGGGCTTTTCTCGGGAGGATCGGCTGCCTCCACCCCTTTTAAAATAGAGGGGAGATGCTTACCCCCCGAGCTCTCCCCTTTAAAAACTTGGTGTCGAGCTTTACTTTAAAGTGCGTGCTTGAAATTGTGAGCAAAGCTTAAGGGGATCAGAAAGCCTCACTCGTTCCCCTCTCCCGCTTAACCTTCCATCTCCCCTTTTAGAAACAGGCTTAACCTTCCATCCCCAATATTGAATATAATTCATATAATCCTTTCTTTGTTTAATTATTCCCTTGCTTCTTTAAATCCATCTTTAATATTGAATACTCAAGTTTATTCCCCGGGGCGGGGTTATTAAAGAGGAGAGAAGGGAGGGCTTTTTAACTTGAAAATGAGGGGCTCCTCTCCTCTCGATTTTAAAGCAAGCCTCGAGCCCCAAAACAAAACCCTTTTTAAGTTAAGAGGCGCGGCTCTCTTTAATTCTGTTTCAAAATAGAGGGGACTCGCCCAAGCCCAAGATTTTCAAGCAAGCGGTTCTCCGGATTGTTAAAGAGAAGGGCAACCCGGGCCTCTACTTAAAATAGAATTCCATGGAGAGCTTCCCTTAATATTCGGGGACAGTCTTATGCTCTCTATTTTGAAAGGGACTCGGTTCAATGCCTTTTAAAATAAAAGCCCGCATCGATCGATTCATATTGTGTATGTAATATCGATCAAACGATCTCGCTAGCCCCGAGGAAACCACTCGATTCAGATTGTGTATGCCCTTTTAAAACAGAGAGCGAACTAACCCCTTATAGATAGAGAGCGTTCCTGTTAGTTAGTTAGTTGTCATATTAATACGTATATAAAACGACTGATTCATGCGGGGCAGGGATGGATATAGGGCCCATTAAGAGCCCTTTGCCCTTTGAGATATAGGGGGCCGGGTAGGCGGGTGGGGCCGGGTAGGGGAGAGGAGAGGGGCCGCTTGAGCTAGCTTCATTTCCTAAAAAAAGGATGGAATGATGCATTGAAGAAAAAGGCGATACATGGCTTGAAGAGGAAACAGAGAGCGAATGCACCATTCTTAAAAAGGTGAAACCACTCCCGGAGACAGATGGAACCGAAGGAGGAACCACTACCACTGGGTCAAGGCTCAAACCACTACCCATAAATGACCTGCTTTTAAATTATAAGGTCGAGCGCTTATCCTCATAAAAATGGAGGCCCTCTTAAGCTTTTAATTTTAAGACCAGGCGCTGGGTGGAGCTTAGGATAATAGAGCCTGGACCTCTCAACAAGTTAATACGTATATAAAACGACTCGGAAAATTTCGAACTCCTCGACAGTGATCTCTTATATACGTATTAACAACGTCGACCTATCTTTAAGCACTCGAGCGCTCCCTTTTTTAAGAGAGAGCTTAAGGGAGATAGCATTTCTTAATCGATTTCCTTATATAAGAGAGGTCGGTCGAGTCTCTTATATACTCGACCGAGAGATAGAAAACTGCTCGCTTAAGAAATAATGGGTCTTCATTTCCCCCTTTAAGAGCTCTTTCAAAGCCCTCGACCCTTTCAGAGTCTTAATATTAAAGATCGGCTGAGCTCTTTTAATTTTATTTAAAGCCCCCCCCCTTATCTCTCAAAACAGAGGAGAGGAGCTTTTAATTTAAGAGCTTGCTTTTTTAACGAGGGCCTTACCTTACGATTCAATGGCTATTTAAACGGCATAATTCTTCCAGCTAAGCCCTGATCACGAGGTCTTTTCCAAGCCTTTTCTCCCTCTTCAAAATAGAGAGCATTCCTCTTTTAAAATAAAAGCAGACACGCTTTATATCTTAAGCTTTATATCCCGAGGTAAGCTTCGTCTATCCATCGCATTTCTTTCACCAGCAGCAGTGACCGCTGAAGCTTGAATGAATAGTTACTCCGGCCCTTTAAAAACTTAAAGAGCTTTTTCTTTTATTTTAAAAAGGCCCGTTTGTGTATATAAGAGTAAATGGCAAACTATTCACAACTTATCTTCCGGGCCTTTCCACCGGAACCAATCTTTAAGGATTCCCCCTCTCTTCTCCCGCCTCCCGGGCCATATTTTTCCTCTAATAAGCTTGCCTGGGCAAGTATTATATCAACGAACAGCAGGAGGAAGTTCATCATTCTAGTAGCTCTTAAGAGCGCTCTCCCCCTCTCCCACTCCATCGGTAAGCGAGACCCTCTCGGTCATTCCCATTGCTCCAAATGCATGCTATCTATTGGTAGCCAATCCACGTTCTCCCTGCCATGGTCCAGCAGCGGCGCCCTCTCGTCCCTGTGTTTGCTTGGCCACTCCACTTCTCCGGAATCAATATTTCCTATCAAAATAACTTTGGTTTGGCGCCGGACTTCTTAAATTAAAAGTGTCATTTTGAAAGTTTCCCGGCCCCAAAGGCTTTTCGGGCTTATCAAACTGAACGATTCGGAGAGTGAACCGCGGATCGGTGAGGCGTGAGAGACGGGAACGAAGCTTAATCTTAGAATATTTCGGTAAGCCATGCAGATCAGATAGCTAGCTGGTTGACGGGCGAGCTAAGGCCTCTATAAGATGTCGTCTCTTATCAATCAGGGGTGCTTGTACGCGGCGGGAACTACTCCATCCACTCCTACAGGATTCTTATAGCCTGGAATAGATCCTTGCTTGGATACATACTTTCGCTCCTGCCCCCCCTTCGGGGAAGAGAAAGCAAGGAAACCTGCGGCAAGGCCCCGGAGACCTTATAAAGAGTGAATGGGAACTTAAGAGGAGGCCGAGGCTCTCTATCTATGATCAGTGAGCGACAGCGCCCCGCCCACACGAATCAATCTCCTTCGGACCGTTTCATTGATTGATGCGGTCTATTACATACGATAAAAAAACTTGATTCAGTATTGAAAAAGCATTAAGCATTGAACCCGGAGCTTTGGAAACGGGAGTGGTTCCTCGAATGAGGAGTGGGAAGAGCTCTCTCTAAAAAAAGGGGATTCGAGATGGATGCCTCCCGGTTACGGAGGTGTGCGAGGTGCGCTCAAGCTAACAAGTCTCGTGAGCGGCCCGCAATAAATAATAGTAAGCTCTTGAGAGTAATAAGCCCGACTATGAGACTAAGCGATCGGATTATTTCTTTTTTCCGTTGTTTCATTCTCTTTAAATCAAAAAGGGCGAAAAACCTTTCTTGATGGGCTCTTTAAATCAAAAAGGGCGAAAAACCCTTTTTTGATGGGCAGCCATACTTGGCCCTTTTTAAGAGGTGAGAAGAATGTTACGGAACGCTCTCTATCCGCTTTTTCTTTTTTGAGCTCTCCCCTCCCCTCTGTTTAAAAGGCAGGAGTAAAACCCACTTTTATAAGCTACTCTCTTCCAGTTTCCAAAACCTTTGAAAATAGATTCTATCTATACGAATTATGAACCGCTTCGATTCTCCCCCGGATGTCGCTTCGGTAGTTCAGTGATCCGGTTCAGCGAAAGCACCAAGCATTTATAATTAACATGAAAAGAATGAAGCGGAGGGGAAGGCTCTTAAAGGTTCAAAACACCAGACAAATAAGTCATATTACGTACAGTTCCGCGGCCCACGCCCGCGCCGCTCAGGAGACAGAGGAGGCAGCAAGTGTGATTCGGAATGGTTTCGGGCTCATACATAGGGAAGGCGAATCGACAGCGGCTTTCGGAACTGGAAACTTGAGCGGGATGGAAGGGAGAGTGGACGGATCAATTCATTCGAGCGAGATGGAGAATAGGAATTCGTGTTTTCGGAATCTCTCCTTTCTGAAGGGTGGGGTGGGGTGGGGCGGGCTTACCAGAGGCATGCATCTAAGTTCACTTCTATCAAGGTCAACTTCTACCCTTTTGAAATAGAGAGGGTACCTTACCTTAAAATAGAGGAGCTTGGCCTCTTCTCTTTGAATAGTGGGGTGGGGGCCATTTCGATGCATGTTTGGAGAACGACTTAGACCGGCCTTGGTAGAGCCTTTCTGATGCATGCTGAACCCTTTAAAATAGTGGGATCTTGGAAAGCATGACCCTTTTTAAATAGAGAGAGCGGGGCCCTGTTCCGTTTTGTTTGATTCTTCCGTTGCATGATTGTATTGATTCCGGCCATATCCATGTGAGACGATGCGGAGCTACCCGCATCTATACAGAATTTTATCAATGTTACTGAGACAATGCGGAGTTATAAGTGCTACCCGCATCTATACAGAATTCGATCAATGTTTTTCCGGTTCGCGGCGCATCAAATAGAAGCCCGATCATGATGGAGCTCTTAAAAGCGAAGGCAGTTCTCTGTTAAAGAGCGCGATTTAATGGCGGCTATGGCTAGGCTATTTAATGGAAAGGCTAGGCTATGGCGGCTATTTAAAGGCAAAGGGCCCTTTCAAACTTTAATCCACGCCCCCTCTTTTAAAATGACGAGATAGAGAGAGCGCCATCATTGACGGTTTCAAAAAGGGAAACGACCTCCCTCTATTTTAAAAGCCAAATAAACTCAGCTTTAGGGATTTTTGCAGACATAGATGTCTCTTACATACGTATTAACCCATAACTGCCCACTTTTCTAGGGCGGGATAAGCACTCGACCTTTTAGATAGGGGGAGGGACTCGACCATAGGACCTTTAATAAAATAAAGGTACTCGACCTTTGAAAAGAGGAGGGGAAGGGAGTGGGGGTTTTTCCGTTCTTCCCCGGGCGCTCTATTTCAAAAGGGGTCGGGGGCAGGATCGAGAAGCTTAAAAAAAGCATTCCGATACTTTTAAATAGCACTTTTTTGAACCGGTTCCCAACTGCAAAGCTCTAAGCGGTCAGATATTCGTACAGGCACAACTAGAAGAAGGTCCGAGGGTATTTTATGTATTTAAGAGTCATTACCCGTATCTAAAAGGTTAACCCCTTTTTTAATAGAGAGAGCGCTCTCCCCCGATCTCTGGCTGGTGGTTCGGTAGTCGGGACCGGTGGTAACTAGAATCATCACCTAGAACCTGACAGCTTTCCTTTTTCGATAAGGGGCGAAGATCCAAGAATTGAGAATGAATAGGCTCTTATCCAAGGCGGCGAGCTCCTCTTCCCTAAGGTCAGATAAGATCCGCCTCGGGTAAGAGTTCACATCTCGGGGACGGATAAGGGGCACTCCAACAGCACTTTAAAAAACCAGAACGACCTTCCTCTTTCTTATTCCCGAGCGCCGCGAAGAACTCCCCTACCATCGATCGCTCGAACCGGAACTTTTTTAGAGGTCCCTTCGACTGGATCTGGCAGATCTCGGGTGGGATCAATAAGCACCCACTGATTTAATTTAAGGGCCCTCTTTGAAAAGACGCATGGCTATGGCCCCCTCTTAAAAGCGCATGGCTATTTAATCGGGCGGAATATCATAAAGTGGGGGGAATGAGGGGGGCCTATTCAATTTAAGAGCCCATTTATCAAGTATACTAGGGGTTCTAGAACGAAGTTGTATCGCCATGACAGACCTTGCTTGGCCCGGGGTCAATCCGGCCCATTGAGTGCTCTCACTCGACCATAATGGGATGGGAGGACCCGCCGATCGGGTGGGATCTATTTTTCCGACATATCCGCCACAGTGTATCCATCCTTGCAACAGTGTATCTATCTATTGGGTGGTATGGTGGGATCTATCTATCCCTTTTTCTCATCGTTTTGTTCTTCACAGAACCAGCGTACTAAATCAACACACGAGACCGTGTTTTTGGTAAAAGAAGGACGGACGCCGCTTCCGCCGTTTTTTTGTAGAGAGGAAAAGGGTCAATTTGCTGCTCCGCATTCCCCTCTCATGCTCTTTTCATCCCCCATAATATAATATAATACAATATAATATAATACAGCGATGATCGTATGCAGTATCGATTAATAGGTCGCGTATGCAGTATCGAGTGATCGTATCAGGTGAACGTGGAGGGGAAGGGGACATCTCTAGCGGGAACAAGAGAGAAAGAAGCTTTTGCAAGCATTTGAGGAAAGGACCCGGGCTCCGTCGAAGAACAACCCTCACACGGAGAACCGCTCAGATCTGGACCACCCATCTCTCTGGGAGCCGCCTCGCATGAGCAGCTGGGAATCTTTGAGCCCGGTCGAACTTCAGGACAGGGATCTTCACTACACACGCCCTCCCCCATTCTCAGTGAGAAAGGAGATGGTACACACACGATCGAGGATCTATCGGTGACTACCGCTTCCCACTGCGCCGGACTCTTAATGGCGGCGGCTATTTAATTTAAAGAGGTCTAGATATCTACAACCGGGTTGTCTTTTAAGTTCTCTTGGGAGTCATGAGATTGGGCCGCTAGAGAAGAAGTGCAACAAACCTGAGACCGGATGCGGGGAACCCCCTTACTCCAGTCCCAAGCGATGATGGGATGGATACAACCGGTACATTTCAAATTGAGAGGGGGCCCAGCCCGATCCTTATAATGCATGAGCAGCTTGGCGGATACCAGAGCCGAAAGCCCATAGGGAGAAGAGGAGAAGTGATTACGGAAACCCCAAAAGTCCAATATTGTTTATATATCCAATCCTTTTAAGATAGAGAGGGGCCTCGCTCAAATGCTCAAATGAATAGGGGGGGGGGTGAGGCGTCTGATCAATCTAAACGAACTAGGAGGGAGTGAAGTGAGCGTAAGCGAACGAACCGCTTCTTCCTCTACCTTTAAAATGTGAGAGAGGGCTTATAGCCTCAACCCTAGGGAGAAGTCTCTTATATACGTAATATAATAACGTATGTAATAGGCATCTATCCCCTCGACCGGAAGGAAGAGGCAGTGAAGTGGACCCGGGAGAGTTATCCTGTATTGATTTAAAAGCTCGTTAGAGAGCTCACCTCACCTCACATTTTAAAGCAAGCAAGCACACCTTTTATCTTTTCAAATAGAGGGGAGGGACTCGACCTTAAAAAATGGGATTCCCTCGACCTCCTGATCTATCCCATTGATATAGGGGCGAGTGCCCTTTTGAAATAGAGAGGGGAAGCCCTTAAGAGGAGATGCCTATTATATACGTAACACATGCACTCGACCTATACGCTCTTTATGAAAAATCCCTGGGAGGGCTTTAGGCGAGCGCGTCCTTCTCTCCTCTCTAATAAAGGGAGAGGAGAGCACTGAAATTCAGAGGTTGCGTGCGCGGAGGGGAACAAATCCTTATATAAGAGAGGGTTTTTGTTTTTCGGTGAATCGCTTTTTCTTAGCCCCATTCAAAGATTCGGACATCTCCCGGCGTGTGGCAGCCAAGGGGCGGAACCCTTGAGAGGGAGGGGGGGATAAAGATCGGTTCATAGATTTGAAGATCCGAGAAATGAGCTTCATGGCTATCTTATCCCTCGGCTCTTAAAATAAGGTTTTTCGCAGTATTCGGTTTGGGCAATTCGAATGTGTAGGTCCCCTCTAGAATCCGGAGATGTCCTCTATGTCCGAGTGAGTGATCCCTGAGAGCGCCGAATGCTTTCGTAAGATTGCCTGGATTACTTCTGATTGCCTCATATGCCATGATCAGGTTATCTACGTTCCCCATAGCTCCGAGAAGCCCGCCCCACGAATCGCCGCCCGTCTCTCCCGCGTCTCTTCGGGCCCTATCATATCTTTTCAAGGTTGAAGTATTACCCCGTGTGGATCTCTTCAGAATAGACAGCTCCTCCCCTCAAGGCAGCTCTCCGGCCGGAGAGCTTAGGGGAGCTGCCGGGCCTTTGCCTCCAGTTGGCTGTCGGAATGGCTTGGTTGAGAAGAGTCGGCTTATATTATAAAAGGCTTCAGGGCTTCCTCGATTCAAAGAGCCACTGCCAAACATACCTTAAAATAGAGGGGCTGCCCGACCTCTCCTCTTTAAAACTTATGTCTAAAAGGTAGACCTTTAGGGCTTATTTATCCAAACCTCTCCTCTCTATATAAAGCCAATGATGGAGAAAGAGAAAAATGCTTAAGGTCGACATGAGTCTAGAGGAACCGGTTGATATAATGAGCACTGTAAACAATCGGTTCCCCTCTTATATAAGCACCTCTCTCTATTTTCAAAGGGGTGTATAAAGATAGCTGAAGAACTAGGAACTGGCTTCGATCCCGTGAACCCGTGGAAGGCCGAAAGGGAAGGACGCTGGAGGGTAGAGTGAGCCGGGGGAGATTCGGAGCCTGCCGGATCTAAAGGAATATTCGTCTGTCTATAGTAGGAAGACCCTAACTTCCTTAATGAGCTATGGGGTGAAACCAATGAATCGAGATTCCCGGGCTTATTTATCCAATCCGCGTGCTTATGGGTTACGGCAGAGGACTCAACGGGTCGTGGGTGGCCAAGGGGGAGCTTAACCCAACCAAGGCACCTCCTCTTAAAATCTTTAAAAGTTTCGCTGCCTCGAGGAACCGGATCGAATCGAATGAATGGGGCGGGGCGGCCGGACTTGATCAATTCACTCGGATCTAGAGAGTGCACGGAACCTCTGAATTTCAGGCACTTTAATTCAATTCAAAACGGACTTTCGACTGGATACGACGCTCTATATTGAAAAGAATTCCTCCAGTTTGAAACGCGGATTGCTAGGGAAGGTTCAGGGATAGATAGTTAGTGCAAGCATCTTTCTATTCAAGCAAGCCTATGGATCAAAAGCCCAATTCTATATCGTCTGAAGCCTCCACTGTGTGGGCACTTTAAATTAAATTAAACGTTCCCATCATGTCTAGGATCAGCTGGATCAGAGCAATACTCCTAAGATCCCAATCCTCTTTCTCGTGCTGGTCAAGCCTATTCTATTCCTTCTCCAGCAGGGTTAGCATACTCCATTCCTTCAAAAGTACCTCCTAGAGCTGGAACTGGAATCCTTCTCTTAGACTCAACCTAACCATCTATAGTTAGGAAGCAGCTAATGGAATAGATATTAGTAACACGAGAATACCTCTTTAAGCGCTGGGAGACCAATCTAACTATCGAATAATGGGCTTTTAAATTCAGTACGAAGCTCTCTATTCGTTTTTTGAAAAGAGAGGGGGGTCAGCTGGGCCTAGAGAAATGGTACAGAGGAACCTCTCTTTCTCATGGTGAGAAGAGTGGGAGAATCCGTCAAGTTGATCAGGCTGAATAGCTTTAAAATTAAGAGGCGCTCTCTCTATTTTTAAAAGGGTACCGTGAGGGATGGGATATTGGTCATTGGACTACTTGGGCTTTTTGGGCGATGCCCCCCCCCGGATCATTGCCGTTCTCCCTCGGTGTGTTGTTTCCGGAACCCCGGGAAAGGCAGAAAAAAGGATGCGCTTGGGGCTCTCCCTTTCCAAAGGTCGAGTACATAAATGACCTTTTAAAAGGTCGAGACTACCTCCCTCCTCGAGATTAAAAGCTGGTCGAGCGGTCCTCTTAAGGTATGAATAAAGAAACTTCTAAAGGTCGAGCGCTCTCCCCTCTCAAGAGACCTCGTTTTAAAGGTTGTCGAGGCTCTTGAAACTCAAAGCTTATAGACAGCTTGAAGGAATAGAGAGGTTTTCGATTCATATTACGTATGTAATAACTCTAGATGCCTTAAGAAGGCTCTTTAAAACTTCAATCCGCTTTATTCATATCTTAAGCATTCATTTATGCTTAAGACCAATCTTTATAAATTATTAAAGGGGAGAGAAATCATTTGACGGTCCGGTTATTGAAGGAGATCGCCAGCTCTGTTTTAAAGAAGAGAGGACCGCTTTTGAAGGCTCTCCTATAATCTGAGATAGCCCCCACTTTTATAAGGAAGGAGAAGCACTCGACCCAACAGAAGCGGGGGGGAAGTGAGCGACAGCGAACCAGCGAGGTGAATGAACTTTTTTCCCATTCACACTATCTAATCGCGGTAGCGAGCTTATGATTTAGAAGGGGTAAACAATAGCATAGGGGAACCGATCCCTCGATCAAAGGCGGGGCCCCGAAGGATTCCAGAAGCATGCAAGCACTGAAGTGAGACCCCCGGCCCCACCCAAGCAAGTCTTCTGGATCGAACCGTGAGTAGGCAAGCATCTTCTATCAACCAGAAGCCATCGCCGTATTCAATCACCGGCCAAGTCATCCCCTCTGCGGTTTACCAAGGCCTGTTTGTTAGAGCTCTCTTCAATGTGTTCATTGCTAGATCGAATGTATGGGTAGGGCGCCCAAATATTTGAAAAGGTTTTTAAAAGGTTCTCCTCTCCCTTTTTTTTAAAGAGATCGAGGCGGTCTGAGTGATGCTTGTGTTCGGGGATTATACATGAGGGGGGGTCAGGCCCCTGGTTCCTCTCATCGCAAATAAGACTCCTCTCCTTCTTATGGGTCAATGGTGTCTAACAAGGCGAGGTCTCTCATGGATGCCTGTGGCTCATAGGACCTTTACCGGCACTCAAACGATTCAGGGAGAAGGGGATCGCTATCTATATAAGGTGCAGTGAGCGACCTTTTAAGATATAAGGGGCTCTCTGCACTCTTAAGGGAGAGGAAGAGCGGCAGCCCGGTGAAAGGCTAGCTTTACTCATCCGTTGTATAAGTTAAAACAACGAGTTAAAACAACTAGAAGGTTCGGCTCTCTTGTTCTCGGATTGTCGGGAGAGGTACTCGACACAAGGACTCGACCATAGGGAGAGGGCCTCATCAGCAGGTTCAATCTACCTTAAGAGTGTCTACCCTTTAAAATAGAGAGGGGTTCGCTGTCGCTTGCACCAACTCTTAAAATAGAGAGGCTCTTAAAGGAGAAGAGGTGCCGGATCAGTAAGTCACTCACTGCTTAGTAACGGCCAGAGGCATTCTCGATCCGCTCATAACATAAAGGTGGGGGAACAATTAATTCTAAGCACTCGCTTACCTTACTAATAAAGGTGGGAGTAGGCCCCTCTTTTTAAAGGTTCGCCGAGTCTATTGTATGAGTTAAAACAACGCGTTATCCGGACTCTAGAGAGCCGAACAAGAGAAGGCCCTCGACCTGGCGGGAGAGAGTCGAATCTGTCTATTGTATACTAAGCAGTGAGCGACCTCTTAAGATATAATTCCCGTCGATGCTTTTTAAGTACCCCTTTTCCGGGCGTAACGATCGATGCAACGTATCGTATATAAGCCGACTCCCCCACTTTTATAAGCGGATCAAGAATGCTTCGGGGGGAATGCTGCGGGGAGAGGGCTCGACCTTTTGATAGGGTGAGCTCGACCTATTCGCTTTTCTGCTCTTCATAGACTCGGGAGGCTTTTTTGCTTTTTCCGAATGGGGAGAGGGGAGAGAGCTTATAATAAAGTTCCTTATTTAAAATAGAGAGGGCTCGACCATGAATAAATAAGTAAAGAGAAATAAATAGAAAGGCGTGTTAATCTTTTGCCTTTTTAAAACAAAACATGGGGGTTGTTAATACGTATATAAGAGAATCGACTCCCTCTCCCCTCGAAAATAGAGAGATAATCGGAGAGCTCTCTTTTAAGACTCTCTATCCTTGTTTTTAAAAGGAGAGAGGGGTCTCTATTATACACGGGGCCTGGCCTGGCTTTTTCAACAAGGGCCCCTTCTAATTTAAACCCCTTAATGTTGAGTTGAGCCCTTTTAAATTTAAATTAAACCTGAGTTGAGCCCTTTCAAACCCCTTTTGAGAGCCCTTTTAAACCCCTTTTGAGTTGAGCAAGGGCCCTTTCAATTTAAAAAGCCCCCCTATTTCGAGCTCTTTAAAGCGTATATAAAACGACTCTCTTGTTCCCTTCCTTTTAGAATTGAGCGGAGGAAAAGAAGACAGATTGACAAGTGGATGGGATATCGGTAGAGAGAGCTGAATTGATTCAGAACCAGCCCTTCTTTCCCGAAGGCCAATAGACGACCGTCTCCCGGCCTCGACCTTAGAAAGATAGGGAGAGGAGGGCTCGGGGATGAACGGGAGCAGTCCTAAAAGCGGGGCTCCTGCCCTCTATTTTGGAAAAGGGGATCGTAGGTAGTATGTATGTCGGCCCCTGCCTATCTGCATTGAATATTACCTATGCTCTCTTATATACATAAGGTTCCGGTTCACTGATAAGGGAAGGAGAGTTGGGGGCCGTAGGATCCGGGTGGATGGGTAGGAAGCAGGACCTTTAGGGCTTGAGTAAGCACTCGACCCTTAAATAGGGATAGAAAGGGAAGGATAGAAAGGGCCCTCTCTTTCCACTTTTCCATATATAGCCGGGGATAGAGAGCTCTTCAAAAATTCCTCAAAATAAAAAGCCTCCTCAGAATCAAAAGCGAGAGGCCCTCATCCTCATAAAAGTGGGGCCCTCGACCTCCTGATCTCCCCCGTTCTCGGTCCCAAGCTATTTATTCATTGAAGGAGCTTTAGATCCTTAAGCCGGGAGATAGAACCCTCTTAGGATTATAGATAGAGAGCGCCTTAGAACCCACTTTAATTTAAGGTGGGTCGAGTGCTTATCTAAGCCTGGGTCGAGCGCTCCCCTCTCCTCTCCCGTTATAGAGAAGGTCGAGCTCTTAAATGAGGATAGAGAGGGGTCGATCGATCTCCTTTAATATCATACTTGGGACCCGGGAGAGAGCGGATAAGGATAAGCACTCACATAAAATTGAAGGCTGATAGGGTGAGGGAGGAACTCTTAAGATGGGGAAGTGGAGCTATACTAGAGAGCCGTGTGATAGGTGGTAACTATCTCGTACGGTTCGGGGGGTAGGCTTTAAAGGGGTCTGATCTGATCAGTGGGGAATATATCACTCCATCGAACATACAGGGAATTGGAGGTAGCATTCTACCGATGTTAAGCCATGGACCGGTTCCTCCAGCCCCTTCTCCATGCGTCGGTGTTCTATACGACCGGCATAAGACTCGACCTGCTAAATATTATGGAGGTTCAGTAAGCACCATGCCGAATCCCCCTACCATTTCCTTTTCTTTCACTTTAGCCAATATGAGTTCACCTGGTACTAGCAGCTCTATCGGGGAATTTCCCATATTAGTAGGAGCTTTCCAAATCAATAGCTTAGTAGCCACATTAGCAGCGCTTGGGATGATTCTAGGCGCAGCGTATTCTCCTCGGCTATATAATCGTGCGGTTCTTGGAAATGTAAAACCCAATTTCCCCCATAAATTCTCCGATCTAAATGGAAGAGAAGTTCCGATCTTTCTACCTTTTATCGTTGGAGGGGCGACCGTTGAACTACCGAAGAAATGGTCTGATGAATGTGATCACGACATTGATTGTTTGTAGGTGCTCGCAAATGCAGGGCCTTTAGACCGGTAGGGAGAGGGGAATCCTCTCCCTCTTAAGATTATAGATGGAGAGCTTTAAAAGCTCTCTATAATCCAGTGAGTGGCGCTCTCTATCCAAACTCTTAAGAGGGAAATCCTAAAGGCCCTCTCCCAGTTCCTCTCCTTAAGGTCGAGGGATTAAAGGTCCTCGCCCTTGAAAGGATAGGGGGGGGGATGCAACTCACCTCATAGACGATGGGCACAAAAAGCATAGCCCGTTGTATAAGCATAAGCATAAGCAAACAACAAGTGAGTCCGATCGGACCGGGCTTTTCGTGTCTCCGAAGGGCAGTTGAACGAGTAACTCATGAATGCTGCCGGGATTTTTTGTCCCTTTAAAAATAGAGAGGGCGCGGTCAGTTTTTCGAGCAATCAATAGCTTTTAATAAATCCTCCTCACCATGATATGGACTCCGAGTTTCTATGGCAGAGCACGAGGACCTTTACTCAACCGATAAGAGGAGTTTCTTCAATAGATGGCTCTTAAGGATGCCGGAAGGAAGCACGACTGGGGTCTTCGCTCGGACACTACTCTACTGGTCCGAGATCCTACACAAGATGAGAGTTTTTGGTAGTACCGGTGAACCAGGTGAGGGGGGCGAGGTTTTCGATCTGGGGCGGAGGACTCGTAGTATCTAGATCCGGCGAAAGCTAAGGAAAAGAGAGGGCCTCGACAGGGGGTTAAGTAAGCTTTTAAAGCTCTCTATCCTGGGGTTTGGGGAGGGCAGCTTTAGAACCGTTATAGAAGAGAGGGCCCCCAAGTATTGTATTAAAGGAAACCGGCTCTCTATATAATCTGAGATAGCCCCCACCCCCACCCCCACTTTTATAAGGTAAGGTAAGGTCTTTTATAAGGTAAGGTAAGGTAAGCTCTCCCCTCTATTTCAAAAGGTGCTTTTTAAGCCAGATCTCTACCATGAAGATCTTTTTCATGCTCCCCCTTATAAAACGAGCAATTAAAGAGAACGCATCGCCTTTTAGAATAGAGAGCTGCTCCTCTCCCCCCTCGGCTTTTAGAGGCGGGGCAGGCGGAACTATCTATAACGAGCTCTTTCTTTAAGGATAGAGAGCTCTTTAAAAAGGTAAGCGAACCAGACCTCTTAAGCTGAGGCTAAGTGTAGTCTTAAGAGCTACTCGACCGACCTTAAAAAGATAGGTCGAGGGAGAGCACTCTTAAGATGGGTCGAGGAGGTTGAGGGAGAGGCCTCGCTTACAAGCCGATAAAGCTTTTTCCTTATTCATATCTCAAGAGGGAGAGCCGGCTTTATTTAAATAGGGGTCGTTTCCCTTTTTGAAACCGTCAATGATGGCGCTCTCCCCCCTGTATGAAAGGGTAAACCCCTCCATTTTAAAATATAGAGGGCGCCCCCCTCTGTTTTAAAAAGGCCCTTTTAGAATAGGCGGGGAGAGACGACGGAACCTTTGCTTTGAATAGTTCGTTATTACCTTTTTAATAGGTGATAAGACTGTCATGCTTTATATAGAGGCTTGCACTCGACCCTGAACTCCCCTCCTGTCCGTTGAGCCCTCTCCCTCCCTCTCTCCGGCATATTTCTCCTCCCGGTTCTTCTCCCTCTCACCAACCTGTCTATTTTGAAGAGCTTTCTTTACCCTTTCGAAATGCTCTCTATCTATAACCGGCGGAGACCAAGCAAAGCAAGCTTGAGGAAAGAGCTTTCTTTAAGAGGTCGAGCTGTCTATTGAAAAGGTTTCCAGCTTAAGAAGGATCAGAAGGCCTTCATACAGGAGGTCGAGGTCCAGACGGCACCCCCGGTTGGAGGTCGAGGTCCCCCACTTCTATAGGGATAAGGGTTCAGGCAGGTTCCCAGCTTAAGAAGGAGAAGAGGTTTCTGCTCTTTGAGCGTTTCTATCGTGTCGAGGGATAGGGAGAATAAATCTCTCGGGCTTTCCTTTCCCTTTCAAAATAGAGAGGAGAGGAGGGGAGCCCTTTCATTTTCTACTGATAAGCAGCCCTATCGATCCGATTTTTCATTAGCTTTCATATCTTGGGTGACGGAGAAGGAGTCTAAATCAACATTGATGAACCATGATGGACGTTGCACACTTGTCAGAATGACACGATCAATTTGACTGACACCTTAAGGTTTCGGAATCACAGGATCCCCCGCGGAACAACTTTGCAATCAATAGGTCTTATGAAAGAATCCGAAGGAGAGATCGAAGGACCGGGGGTATGGATTGCTGTCCATGAAGAACAGCCCTTTTTTATCTTTAAGAGGCCCCTCTCTCATATAATCTAAGGTTTTCAATTGCCAGTTCCCCCTCTCTATCTCCCCTTTTAGAGACAGAGAGGGGGAGATAGAGAGGTGAGGTTGTTAACAACAACTTTTTTTAAGCTCAGCTTAGAATAGAGAGGAGAGGCCATGAAGAGATGGATTGGAGTAATGAATGAGTAAACCCATTCTTTCCAATTCTTTAAATGCCTACTATAAAAGCAAGCCACTGGATTTGAATTTGAAAGTCCGCTTACTAATCTCTCAAGGTGAGCCCCCACCCCCACCTTTATAAGGTAAGGTAAGGTAAGGTAAGGTAAGGTAAGCTCTCCCCTCCTCTCTATTTTTAAAGCCCTTTTTAAAATTAAAACGGCCCCTTTTAAAAAAATTTGGTTTGCTCGGCAAAAGGTTTCATTTCATCCCACCCATCCCGGCTCTCCTCTCCTCTCTAAAAATGAGCAGCAGAGGGAGGATAGGCCCTAGAGGGGCGCCCTTTCAATCTTAAGCCCTCGACCTTTTAGATAATTGAGCCAGTACTCTGTTCGACAGGGCGAGCATTCATGCGACCCTGATATAGTTCATACGGGCCCGGAAATGAAAGCGTTTTAAAGAGCTTCGGTTCACTCGGTACCCAGGAATCGAGTCCGGTCGCCGTTCCCATTGTTTATCTCCCTCCTTCAGCCAACTCAGGTCCGAGATAGCCTAAAGGCCCTTGTGAATAATAGGCCCTTGTGAATAGTTGTTGTTCGCTCCATGATCGGGGAGTCTGGTTGACACCTTTATATCTTAAGAGGTTGGGCCGCCCTCTCTATTCTAAAAGGCAAAATGAAAGGGCAGAGTGATCCGGAAGTCCTGTGTTCTTTGAAATAAACCACCTTACTAATGAAAAAGAAGAGTTGAGTTGCTCGCCGAAGAAAGAAGCGTGAATCACCTCAAGAGCCCTCTATCCGAGGCAAGAGCTCAACCATACCATAGATCGGGCGGAGATTTCCTTTGATTCGCCGGCCCGTTCGCTGCTTTTTGAAAATAGAGAGCTCTGGTTTCCGGGAATAAGCGCAAATCCGGCGATCTATTGTAGAACAAGAGCTTACCTCACCTCACCTAAAAAGGTGCTTATCTAACATATGGCGAATGTGACGATTCGCCTTTGGATTGAATCTCTCACATACGATAGATCGGTTTTGCGGAGATATGTGAATCACGGACAGATCTGTGTTTCGGCATTCAAGGTCTAGTCCACGCCGGAGATAGAAAATCCCGAGAATCCTGCTATGTCCGATCTAGCGAGGGGTTTAGTCATTATCCGGAAGGACCCCAAACGAGTCATTATGAGTCATTGTCGAGGTTTCGGAACAAGGTTTCTAAGCCCTCCTCTCCCCTCCCCTCCCCCACCATTTCAAAGGCAAGGCTAAAGGCCCCCCCTCCTTTTTAAAAGCCAAACAGCCCTTGTTAAAGTTAAAACCCCTCTCCCTCCCCTCCATTTGAAAAGGGCTTTTTGAGGGCTTTTGCTTTTTCAAACAGGGCAGGGCAGGGCCCTGGGCGCTCAAAATTTAGGGTGTTCTGGACCTTTGCTGGTATTTTCCCCTGCATCTCTTCTTCAAAAACTAGTGCTCTCTCGCGGCTCTCTCCCCTGATAATGGATGTCCCGTTCTTTCAAATGGTTAAATAGTTATAACGTATATAATAGTCCCAATCTGAGTAAAGAGGTTCCCCGGCCCAGGCCGCCCACGATTTTTTGAAAGGCGGGAGCCCACCCCACTAAAGGTTATAGATAAAGAGCCCTCCCCCCTCCCTGGCCCCCACGGCTGGCAGGCTGGCAGGCTAGGCTAGGCTATTTGAAAGGCAAAGGCAAAGTAAAGGCAAGGCAAGGCAAAGGCAAGGCCCCAAAACCCTTTTTAAAAGCTGCTTTTTATGAGCCCCCCCTCCTTTTTAAAAGCAAAACACGAGCTTTTAAAAGCAAAGCCCCTTTAAAAAACAAATTGTTTGCCTTTTCCTTCTAAACAGAGGGGAGGGGAGAGAGGAGAGAGCTCGGTTATAGATAGAGAGCTCTCCTCTCCTCTCTAAAAATATGAGGGGCAGCTCAGATAGGTAGACCTCGAGCTTTGAGCACTCGACCTTTTAAAAGAGAATCAGGGGGTCGAGGGCGATTCTAGAGAGCGGCAGTTCCTTACTTAGAATAGAGAGGGGCAATCTCCCCCACTTTTATAAGATACTTGGGACCCAGCTTTAAAGAATCGGCCAAAGTGGGTGGGTTATTATAAGCTAGCTTTCAAAGGGGCGGATAATAACTTGGACTTATTTTAAGCAAGCTCGACCCCTCTCTATCCGGGAGAGGGAGAGGGGAAATAGCTCAGTCGGTTAGAGTGCTGGTCTGTCACGCCAGAAGTCGCGGGTTCGAACCCCGTTTTCCCCGATCATGCCGGAAGAAGATCTAATGCCAGTATTCGTATAGTCTCCAATCCCACCCTTTCCATTTCATTTCACTTCATTTCATTTAATTTAAAGTGGTGGATCCGGAGGTCGGGCTTACTCCTTTCCGCAATAATCTCACCTTTTCCACAGCTACAGGGAGTACGATTACCTTCTTCCTCCGTAGGCATGAGATAGTTAGTGTTCATTTGTTCTGAGACCTGTTCTCGCAGTTATTCGCTTTCGCCGCTTTGAGATATAAAGGGTTTTTCCGGAGTCTTTTTTAAAGAGGTCCATTCGATACCTTAAATTCGTTCCATTACTCGTCGTTTCTCTAGCTTTCCTTAAAATGGAGAGGGCATCAGCGCTTGTTCGATGCGATCATCTCCATCTATCATTCGAGGCGGCATCCATTCATCCAGAATATCATATCACTTGGTTGGGCTATCCCCAAAGGATCTCACTCAAGGCTTTTGGAATATGATGATCATTTATCCCAAAGGATCTCACTCAAGGAAGGAGGCTTTTTGGGGATATGATGATCCTTTTTATATTGAAAGGTCCGCTTTTCATTTAAAAAAGCGGGGTGAATTTATTGCAGGTTAGTCGACGGAGAATCCGATTTCCGGGCCCTCGGCTCTTATGGGCTTGAACCAACCAATCTTTCCCATGCCCACCCCACTTATTCGTCTTGCCATGTTGGAGGGGGATCTTCAGACCGAGGGAATGGTCGAATTCTAATGTCATGTTGGAGCGAAGCTTCTTTGGGTAGTGGATAGGGGGGGGGAGGAGCCACTTCGAGGCTTTCTTGCTAGCGCCGTAAGCTAAGCTGGAAACTGAACAATGGATCGTTCGGTGGAAAATCGAGATCCGACATGGAGGATTGACATTAGGGAGATCCCTTCGGTCCGGACGGAGGGGAACATGGACGAGATTCAGACGACTAAGCCCGCCCGGGGGCTTTTAAGGAGGACCACGATTGATTTATGATTGATATTAATAACGAACGATACGGCTTTAGGCCCCACCATTTAATTTAATTTAAAAGTGCTCGACCGCTTAAAGTTAAAGGGCCTTTACCCTCTCTCCATTGCATTCCCTTTCTTCATTGCATGAGATTCCGTTGTTCTCGACTCTAAGGTATTCATGCACTCTTAATAAAACTACTGGTCCTCGAGCACCCGACAGAGAACCTCGAGGAAGAGGGCTTAACCCTAATCTATTCATCCTAATTGGGAAATAGCATTCTGCTCCTCTCCCCACCCCCACCCCCACCATTTAAAAGGTTTTGAGGGAGGGCCTTTTTAAAACATGGGGGGGTCACTCTTAAAGCGAGGTAGACATTTCCAATCCAAGAGCCCTCAAAAAAACTCCGCATTCCCCCCTCTCTATTTTGAAAGGGGAATAGAGAGGCGTGAGCTTAAGCCGGCTTTTAGCCTTTTTCTAGGCAGAGTGTGAGAAAGCAACTCCTAGGCTCTTTTGGGCTCAGTACCGGGTGAGGGAACCATAGGAGTAGCTTTTTCCAGGTGCGTAAGGGAGAATGGTTGCATATCGATACCTTTAATCCCAATCATTTCTCATTCCTTGCCCTTATATAAGAGAGAGCCTGGGAACCCAGCCTTTCTAAGCATATCTCATTCCAAACCTTAAAGAGCTCTTTCTAACCGTCGAACAGCCTCGCCCCTGGCTCGGAAAGGACCCCTCTCACTCATCTCATTCCCAGGGCACTCAGTTCCTCTCTATTTTAAAGGGTTGGGGCATCATACCTTTTAGAGAGCAGGAAGAGCTGGCCCCTCTCTTTCGAGGTGGAGTATCAAAACCAGAGCCAGGTGGTAGAGGAGAGATAAAGTATAGTAAGGGTTGGTAATCCCCACGAGCTCATTACTCACTGGTTGCGGCAGGGGAGAGCCCTTTTAAAACCTAGGGCAATCTCTCCCACTTTGATAAGATGATAAATCCATTCTATTGCCAACTGGCCCCTCTCTAGCTATCGGACCCTAAAATTCATCTTGGAAGTGAGGAGGAAGGTGGCAGAAAGCGGATGAATCGCTCCCCTTTGAAAATAGAGAGGCTCCCTTTTAGAATAGAGAGGCTCAGGTACGCATCTCAACATCTCTATCGGTTATCAGTTATCAGTTTTAAACAGCATCTCTTTTCTCTCACCTTAAAATTACTTCTCTATCTTTTCCATCATCAGCTGGGGTACACTCATTCAGTGAGATTGGTTCGGGAAGCAACCCTTATCTCCGGTTCGGTGAGCCTTAAAATAATGAGATTGGTGGTGAGTTTTCAACCAAACCATAGGAGCTTAGGAACGTTATTCTCATGGTGGGTAGAGCTTTTGATCTCTATTGGCAGGTATAGCTAGTAGACATTCTCAAAGATAAGAGGGTGCTTTCTATTCCAAGCTCTTTCATATAATGCATCTTTTTAGAGGGTAAACCCTTCCCCTTTTCGAAATAGAGAGGGCCCGGAGGATTGGGAAGCCTTTTTTATTTCCAAATCCGAGTGCGGCTTTTAAGAAGGCGTTTTAAAAAGGCCCTTTTGAAACAGAGGGGAGAGGGGCCGAGTGCTTGAAAGCAGCTCTCTCCTTCTCAAGAGTCAATATTCGACTTGACTTCTCTATCTCTCGTTTATAGGCGGGGTTCGAACCGACCACTCAATATCTGGAGCGACAGACCAGGTTGTATATAGGGAGAGTTCACTTAAGAGCTTTAATTGAAAGCTTCCGGTCCCTATAATCCCAAGAGCGGTAGCTCATTATTATGGAGAGTGAGAAAAGAGTCCTCTCTATTTTCAAAGGGGACTTTACAGAATATCATGTGATTGGTGCTTCTCCGGCTTATCGAGAAGAATACCTGGCCCACCTCAAGATATAGAGCCTGGCGTTTCTATCGTTCAGAAATAGAGAGTCTTTCGGGGGTTTAAAAATAGAGAGCCGTAGCTCGCTGCGATCAATTCATATCATCCGGTTCCGTCTCATCATGGCTGCGGGCGATCCCCGAGAATCTATGAGGGGGGGAAGGGGGTGAGCTCTTTCTTCTAAAAGGAAGGGGCGGGAACACCCGACTATGAGGTAAAGGAGTTGGTTTTTCCGTTGGAGAATCATCCAACCCCGGATTAATAGAGAGCGGTCGAGTGCGGCCCTTCGCTTTATGTTTCCCAATGAATCCGATATTACTTAAGTAATGGGGGGGTTAGATCAGATGGGGCCTCGCCCGAGCTCGATATTATATTAAAAGGCTGTTTCAAAAGATGGCCCGCCCGCTCTCCATCGTGATACCCCCAATATATAAAGGCTCCAGTCGAGTATATATCTCTCCCCTTTGAAAATAGAGAGCGTTCCGACGATATCATATACGTAATATGATTGCCGTAGTTGATAGATGGATGTCGATGCATGATTGAAGCGGTTTACTATGCACCGGTTCGACGGATGGATGCCTTTAGGTTCGGGGTTACTCCGCAGGGATTCGATGAAGCGAGCCAGTTCAATGCATGGACCCTAGATAGATGTCCGATTCTCAATGGCCGAGTGAATTGGAATCACCCCTTACGGTCTTATTCCAACTCTGGCAGCAGTTGTTAGGAATCTATCCGTCCGGTCAAGATCCCACCTGCTCCTTCTCGCCATGGGTGGTTGGAATTGAACCTTTGGTCGAGGGGCGGCACTCCTCTCAACTAGCAGAAGGAATTGATTGATGACTAAGCCAACGCCGCAAGAACCCCTTAGAAATGGAGAGGCCCTGATGGGTGCCCAGGTTGATCACTCCTGAACACACACGGCACCCATCAATTGGTATCAGAGCCAAGTCTGTCCGCACCTGTGAGTGTCGGGTAGGTCTAGGTTTGCCCCTGTGTCAAGCACCTCCGCAATCGGAGTGCCATAGTGAGTTTGCTTTCGTGTGTGCAAAGTTTTGTGTGAAGTCCTTGACTTCCGCAATCGGATTTCAAGGCCTTGGCCTGGCAAGCCAAGTTTATCGAGGTCTGTACGTTTAGTACCCTCATTTCTACTTGCTTTCTCTCTAAGCAAGCGACCGAGCCGTCTAGTCTGTCAAGCAGTGGCAGTATGGCGGATTCTGGCAGTGAGATGCCTGGCTCGGAGCCAGTTAGAGGCAGGCATGACGAAAGGGCAGAAAGGGCTGGCCGGCGAGCCAGTCGGACACGCGCCATCGAGGAAATGGAACAGAGGATAAGCCAAAGAGTTGGTGATATCGAGGATCAGATCCTTACTCAGGAAGAAGGCTTTAATGCTTGGAGAAGTGTTATGGAAGAGGCCTTGGAAGGAATGAGTAGATGGCGGGCCACAACAGACGAGGCCGTGTCGGAACTGCAAAGGAGGTTAGAGGAGTCTCTTACAACCCAAGGGAGACAACAAGAGGAGTTGGTCTTGTGCCGCGCTGCAACGGTGGCGGCAGTTAGGCAAGGAGTAGGGACTTCATCAACCGGAAGACCCCCCAAGTTGAAAGAACCAGAGTGCTACGACGGAGCACGGGAAGATCGGATATTGGAAGACTTCTTCTGGGATGTGGGGGAGTACTTGGGAGCTTTGGGGAAGATGTCCGGAGAACAGGAGGTTCAGACGGCAACAAGGTATCTAAGAGGCATCGCGAAGACGTGGTGGAGAAATCTTGCTGTGGACATGGCGGCGGGGAAGTCCAAGGTAAAGGTGGATTCTTGGGAGGACCTGAAGATTGTGTTGAGAGCGCAGTATAGGCCCGACAACGCCGAGTGGCAAGCCAAACTTAAGTTGCACAAGTTGAAACATTCCGGCAAGATCAGAGACTACATCAAAGAGTATCAGGAGTTGATGGTGGAGATAAAGACCATGTCGGAGGAAGACAAGTTGTTCATGTTTCAACGTGGCTTGCAGCCGTGGGCTCAGATGGAGCTTCGACGGCAGAAACCCAAAGACGTTAGTGATGCAATTGCTATCGCTGACAGCTTCTTCGATTTCCGAGAGGAAACCGTCGGGAAGAAGGATGCTCGCAACCCTAGTGGAGAAAAGGGGAGTCATCAGAATCAGAAGGGCCAGCCTTCAGGGAAGACCAAGTCAGAGAAAGGTCAGCGTGGAGGAAATCAGCAGTCCTCGGTGGGGTCAGCCAAACAACATGGTTCGAAGGGGAAGAAGCCCTCGAACGGAACCCAGGGAGCCGATCGCTCCTGGCTTCGATGTTGGACGTGTCAAGGCGCCCATACGCAGAAGGAGTGCCCTCAGCGACAGCGAGTATCGACTGTTCAACAGGCTGAGTTGGATAGTGAGGCGAAGAACCCTCAGATGGGAGCGTTCATTCGTGAGCTCTATGCCATGGAGACGGCAGAGCCGAGTCAGAGAGATGAAACCGAGTTGGTGGTTTGAACAGGCTGATGTACGTTGATGTGACCATTGGGAGGAAGGTGATCACGTCGCTTGTGGATACCGGTGCGACGCACAATTTCATAAGTGTTCAGCGTGCTAAGGAGTTGGGCCTTCAATGGAGTGGAGGCGGGCAGCGCCTGAAGTCAGTTAATTCTCCTGCTCAGAAGACGATTGGCATTGCAAATGGTGTGAATGTCAAGATTGGGGAGTGGCAAGGTAAACTCAGCTTATCAGTGGTCCATATGGATGATTTTGAGTTAGTTCTTGGACAAGAGTTTGTTCGGCAAGCAAAGGTGATGGTTGTACCTTACTTGGAAACTCTGTTTATGTTTGATCCACGGCAGACGTGCATGGTGAGGGCAGTGCAGAGGAGACAGTCAGGGAAGGTGCCAGTGAAGCCGCCGAAGGTTCAAGAATGCTCGGCGATGAGTTTGAGGAAAGTGGCAAGGAAGAAAGGGAAGGAGCAGATGTTCCTTGCGGCTATGGTTGGAGGTTGGGATGAAGAAGAGCAGCAAGTGCCCATCCCACCGGCTGTGAAAGATGTTCTTGAGCAGTTCCAAGATAGAATGCCGAAGAAGTTGCCACCGTATTTGCCACCGAAGAGAGCCATAGACCATCGAATTGAGTTGGTGCCAGGGTCGAGACCGCCAGCGCGGGCTCCGTACCGGTTAAGTGGGCCAGAGATGGTGGAGTTGAAGAAGCAGCTGGATGAGTTGCTGGCCGCAGGGTCGGCCGTCTAAATCTCCGTATGGTTCGCCAGTGTTGTTTGTGAGAAAGGCAGATGGGTCGTTGAGGCTTTGTGTGGATTATAGAGCGCTCAACAAGCAGACTATCAAGAACAGTTACCCCTTGCCTTTGATTGGAGATTGCTTTGATCGCCTTGCAGAGGCACGAGTCTTCACAAAATTGGATCTGAGGTCAGGTTACTATCAGGTTCGGATTGCTCCTGGGGATGAAGAGAAGACAGCATGTGTGTCGAGGTATGGAAGTTATGAGTTCCTCGTGATGCCGTTCGGTTTGTGTAATGCGCCAGCGACGTTTTGCACTTTGATGAACGATGTGTTCAGGCCGCTATTGGATAAATCTGTGGTTGTGTACTTGGATGACATTTTGGTGTATTCAAGGAACATGGAGGAGCACAAGAGGCATCTGACACAAGTCTTTGAATTGCTAAGGGAGAATGATTTATATGTGAAGAAGGAGAAGTGTGCCTTTGCGCAGAAGGAGGTCAACTTCCTCGGACATGTGGTCGGAGATGGTAAGATTAAGCCAGATCAGAGGAAGTTGGAGGCAATCAAGGATTGGGAGCCGCCAAGAGATGTGCATGGTTTGAGGCAATTCTTGGGACTCGCCAATTTCAATTTCTACAGGCGCTTTGTGAGTAGATTTTCAAAGCTAGCAGCGCCATTGACAGATTTGTTGAAGAAGGATACAAAGTGGGTTTGGTCGTCGAAGTGTCAGGAGGCATTTGAGCTAGTAAAAGATAAGCTGACGACCTCACCAGTTCTTGCCTTGGCAAACTTCAACAAACCTTTTGAGGTACATGTAGATGCCTCGGATTTTGCCATTGGTGGTGTGCTCATACAAGATGGGCACCCGGTTGCTTTTGAGTCGCGGAAGTTGAACCAGGCAGAGAGGAGATACCCGGTTCATGAGAAGGAGATGACAGCAACAGTGCATTGCTTACGAGAGTGGCGCCACTATCCCTTGGGGGCACACTTCGTGGTCAAGACGGACAATGTGTCCAACACCTTCTTTCTCACTCAGAGCAAGTTAACTGGCAAGCAGGCCAGGTGGCAAGACTTCCTTGCTGAGTTCGACATGGACATAGTGCATACCGCAGGCAAAGAGAATGTAGTAGCAGATGCACTAAGCAGGAAGCAACAGTTGGCAGTCTTGGAGGCAGCGTCAGTGAGTCCGGTTTCTCAGCATGGGGAAAGCCGCATTGAGTTGTCTGAAGAAATGGTGGCTAAGATAAAGGAAGGACTTGAGAGGGATCCTCAAGCGGCTGCCATAGTAAAGACTGTTGAAGATCAGACTCAGAAGGGCAGAGCGAACAGGTTCAGCCTACGGTTTCTTGTGGTTCGCTCGGAGACGGATCTATGTGCCTAAGTGGGGAGGCCTTCGCCGTGACTTCATCAAGGAATGTCATGACAGTTTGTGGGCGGGGCACCCTGGAGTTCTTCGTACATTGGCTCTACTGGAGAGGGGACTGTATTGGCCAAAAATGAGAGAGGATGTAACATTGTTTGTCCAATCTTGTACCATATGCCAACGGGATAAAGCAGAGAACAAGTTGCCAGGTGGGCTACTTCAACCTCTTCCGGTACCAGTGAGGCCATGGGGAAGCGTGAGCATGGATTTTATCACGGGCTTACCCAAGGCGAAGGACTTTTCATCCATCATGGTGGTGGTGGATCGATTTTCTAAGTATGCAGTGTTCATTGCATGTCCACACCCGTGTCCAGCAGAGGCTGCGGCAGAGTACTTCTTCAAGTATGTGGTGAAGTATTGGGGTGTTCCACTAAGCATTGTGAGCGACAGGGATACAAGGTTCACAAGCAAGTTATGGCAGGAACTGTTTCGTCTTTTGGGGACTAAGTTAATGATGAGTTCAAGGTTTCACCCACAGACGGATGGTCAGACCGAGAGAGTCAATGCTATTTTGGAGCAGTATCTGAGGCACTTTGTGCAAAGCGATCAGATGAATTGGCCGGATCTCTTGGACATGGCACAGTTTTGTTACAATAGCCAGAAGAGCAGGTCGAGCAAGTACTCACCATTTGAGTTGGCCACGGGGCAACAACCGTTGTCGCCGCATACGGTACTTGCGGGCTACTTTGGAAGTAGTTCGTCGGCTGCGGATTATCTGAAGGGATGGCAGGATAGAGTGGATCTTGCCAGATTGCATCTGTTGAAAGCTGCAGAGCGAATGAAGGATCAGGCAGACAGCAGTCGAAGACCTTTAGAGTTTGAAGTTGGTGACAAGGTCATGTTGAGAATGGTACCTGAAGTGTTCAAAGCACCTAAGGGAAAATCTAAGGCCTTGATTCGCCGCTTTGATGGACCATTTGAAGTGGTCGCGAAGGTAGGTCCAGTGGCCTACAAGCTGAAGTTGTACCCACACATGCGAGTGCATCCAGTATTTCATGTGAGCCAGCTAAAGCCATTCCGAACAGATGAGGTTGAGCCTGAGAGAGGTGAACCAAGTCGGCCTCCAGCCAGAGTAATCGACAAGCAGATGGAGTTGGAGCGGTTTTGGGATGTCAGGACAGTTGGTTGGGGCAACAGAATGCGCAGGGAGTTCCTGGTGACTTGGAAAGATGCTGGAGACAGCTGGGAACGAGAGGAGACCCTGTGGAAATGGAAAAAGAAGATGCAGACCTTCTTGGATAAGAGGGCTGCGGATCCCTCCTACATATGAAGGGATGGAACCTCCTCCTGGTGGCGGTTGCGGCGGGGTTCGTCTGCAATGGCGCCGAGGGCGTCGCCAACTTGAGTGGGGGAGATTATGAGCGACTAATGTATGTTAGCCGCTCACATTTGTTCACAAGCTCTCTCATCGCTTTCCGTTGTTGCCTTGCGTGTTGCCTAGTTACTGTTGCGAAGTCGGTTGGATTGTGCTGCGAGCGAGAGAGCTGATAGCCTGAGTTTTGTCGGTGCAAGGGTGGACACTTGTGATACCGACCAGGCGCCTTTTTTCATTGTCTCGAGCGAGTTGCTTGGGCGGTGGGCGGTCCGTTGAGAGTATCGTGCTGGTGTGCTGAACTAAGTGACCCGTGCTATTGGGCGCTTGGGGCTAGGTCCTGTGCTGTTGGGCTTGAGTCCGTTCCGTGGGTTTTCCGGTACGGTTGGTTAAAGACTTGGCGTGTGTTGGCGTTGATTGCGGGCACCTTGCCCCACCATTGTAAGCCTCCACGTTCAAGCAGTGTAAGGCCGCCAGAGTTTGCTATCAAATAAAACAACATACCGTTGTGCTCTCATTGTGTTGGTCAAGTGTGGTGAATGCTTGTTGCTATTAAGATTTACCAGAAGTGATATACTTGTGCTTGTGCTAACCCATTGAGTGTTTGCTTCCGCTATATAAATATTTGGCTAAGTGTTTGACAGGTGCAAAGCAGGAAGAAGGCGTAGTCCGCGTCGGCCAAGTGGGACTTGGGGCCGCGGTGCCGTGTGTGTTCAGGAGTGATCAACCTGGGCATCCATCAGGCCCCCTCTGTTTTGGAAAGGGAGGTGAGGGGGGAGACATTTTTGGAAAGGGGGCGCCCTATTATATTAAAAGAGACGGGACTTGATGCTAGGTAATGAATCAGTCTGGGGAGGTGTTTGGACTTAGGTTCCTATCCCCTCTCTATTTTTAAGAGGGCGCTTGGATTAAATCAAAAGTGCCGAGTCTTCGGCCGGCGTAGAGAGAGAGTGACCTTTCTTCGTGAGAGAGGAAAGGGGCAGGAAAGAACGGAGCGAAGAAGGGCAGGTTGAAGGTCGCTCGCTCTGGCGTTCTCCCATGCCCTGCTCTATCTGTCATTCCCGTCACACTTTTGGCTCTCTATTACATACGTCTCGAACATGGCACTTCTTTTTCCGGACCCCGAGGTCAAGAATCTATCTGCATGGTTCCACCGATTTTAGGAGCGGTGAAGAAAGGTCGAGACCTCTCTATTTTCAAAATAAAAAGTCGAATCTATCTGTTGGACTGCCCGGAGGCCCTGGGAAAGGATCAGGCTGCACCTTTAAATTAAATCAAATTAAATCAAATTAAATTAAAAGGTGTTTAGTCAGCCCTCTATTTTATTTTAAAAGCGCTCCGGAAATTAAGATTAAGAATAGAATCGAATTAAAGTAAATAGAATATTAAATATCTTTCTCTGTAAAGCCAGATAGAAATATAGAAACCTTGCCTTCTTAAGATAGAAACCTTGCCGGAGACAGGTCGTACTCAAAAAGGTAGACCTGGAACCCTTTCCCTTCCTCCTCTCCCCGACTAGCCTTCGATGAAAGATATAATTTAATGAAAGATAGAAACTTTGAATAATCCCATCCCTAAAATGGAAGATCTAATGAAAAGATAAACCCTTTAAGAGAGAAACCTTGCTGGCATTCGTAATCCCCGAAGGGAAACTCGGAAATACTTCCCCCGACCGAAGGGAGGCTTACTTCTCTGCCTCCTTTTAAGAAATAGACCGAAAATAAACAGATGAATTATATATGTCTTAAAGGATGAAAGAAGATACTTTTAGTATTAACATATCTTGAATATGATCGGTAATAAGGCGTTGAATATGTCTCTTAATAAGGCGTTGAATATGTCGCTTTATATACGTATTATCGATGTCTTTAATAATCGTTCTCGTTAGTATTTGCTTGATAGCCCCCTCCCCCTAGCTATAGCCCGCTCTCTCTACTGATAGCCTCCTCCTCTCTCCCCTTCCGATAGAGCTTCCCTCCCGGTTTGTCTATGTCCTGGTTTCCCGGGTCTCAATCCCGGTGTAGCCTTCGACTCAAGAATGTATCCTTTTCCCAAGAGAGAGAATTCCTTAAATCCGGAAATCCCCAAACTCCAAATACGGAAAATCCCTTCTGCGTAAATCCGAATAAAGGGAAAACCCAAAATATGGAAATCCGAATAAAGGGAAATCCCCGCAAAAGGAAAAGGATAGCTCTTGAATCGCAGGTTCCATCTACACCGTACATTGTTTGACCGGTCCGGTATAACCCATTTGCCAAATGAGAAAAACGATATCCTCATTTGGAGACTTAAATATAACTATCCTTACAAACCACTTTCGGATGATAATGCAGTTGTGGGGAGAAGCACTGGCGTTTTCTCTACTAATGCCTTAAAAACACATGGCCCTTGTGTGATCCCTAAAGGAGAGCGTGGAGGAGATGGATCCTTTAAGAGTTTTCAAGAGGTTGAGGAGCTTGGTTTAAAAGGTAATGGTATCCCTCCCATTTGGATCTCTCCAAACAGAACTATTGTTTCAGTTATTACAGGGTACCCTCCAAACTAGTACTCCTCATCTTTTCCAGAGCGACTGTGAGGCCCACTCGAACCACCCGCTAAGGCCTAATTACCACCCGTTTCTTCTCCGCTCATTTTAACTCGCCTCTTCTTTTATCGAGGAGAGCCTTTTCAAAATCCAAGATCACACACTCACCATATGCCCTAACGGGCTCCTACGTCCCTAACCAATTAATCCAGGTCACATAGATAAATTCCTGTACTCTCGATTTCCCAAACTCACATTATACCCTTAAAGTGATCTTTAACGTAAGGAGTCGCGTTCGCCATATTTCGTTTTCCGCTAGACAGCAGAACAGATAAGAAGGGAATCGAACCCTTCATCATGCACCAGCTCATCTCTAAGGGTATGGGTATTTTCCCTACCCTGAAACTTGAACCACCCCCATTTCGAAAGTACAGATTCTCATACGTATTATCGTTTCCAGCAATCCACCTCTTACCGCTTAGGAAAGTAAAGAATACCCGGTTCCGGGAAAGTAAAGAATACCACCGGTTTCCAGGAGAGTAAAGAATATCGGTTTACAGCAACCCATCCCTTACCACTTAGGGAAGTAAAGAATATCTGGTTCAAGTGATGAGAGGTATTTTTATTGATGAGAGGTATTTGCCTTATCGATGAGAGAAATTAAAGTTTATGAGAGGTTCACGCTTAGAGAAATAAAGCGAGAAATAGACCCCTCCTTTTAAGAAATAGACCACCGACCGAAGGGTTTTAAGAAATAGACCACCGACCGGGAGATCGATGAAATAGACGATACCAAAATAGATCCCTTCCCTTCGTTCGGCTTCAACTTTCTATTAGTGAGGGCGAGCTATTATATACGTATTAACAACTTCCCCTTTTATTATTATTAGTAAGCTTCTGATTGAATAGCAGCCCGGGGATATTAGTTTGAAAGGCCAACCCTTTGTCCCTCCCTTTATGAGAGACCTATTGAATGAAACTAGCCCCGCATATGAATGAGAAGGAGGGGAACAACCCATCCCTTTATTGGGGATTGCTCCTACTGCCCAATCCAATAGAGAGGGGATAGTATTAACCCTTTCATAGACTGCTATTAAATCTCCTATTCACGGTTCATAACCAAACAAAGGGGATGGGGAGAGAAATAAAGAGGGAAGGGGGGAGGTACAGAGGTGATGACCAAGGTGTTTGTAAGGGCTAGAAGTGATATAGGAGATGGGTCTAATAGTCTGATCGTCTGATCGTCTCATGGTCTAGTCCCATCTCTCTCTCCAAGTAGAAATGAATTGATATAGGTGAATATGTTCCTGTTAGAGCTAAGGATCTGCTGAAAGCCGGAACGAAGTGTAGGCCTGGGTATTAAGGTTTGCCCTCTATTCCAAAAGGGGTTCCCCGCCCAAAGTTCTAAAGGGCAAGCAAAGAGAATATTGTCTGGAGGTAGTTCTCTCTGGGTATATGGCCTTAGTAAAATATAATGTAGTTGGGGTAGTTTTATCTCGGTAAGTAGTTGGGGTAGTTTTATCTCGGTAAATATCTTTCTGTGTAAAATAGTCTTGTGTTAAATATCTATATCTTAAATATATCTATCCCGTAAAAAGCTATAGCGTATAGAAAAGCCTCTCTTTGAGGAGTAAAAGCTTCTCTTTGAAGAAAAGCCTCTCTTGCCTTTTCCCTTTTAAAACAGGGCATGGGGGGCGAAGTCTTCCTTCTGACTCCTAAGAGAGATAGGACTCGACCTGCTCGGCAGGGATAGGGAGATTTCTGTACTCAACCGTCTCTCGTGTTCCGCCTGGAATTGCCAGATGCAATGGAAGATGGATCCCCCTACTCCACTCTCGACACCCCAGGCTTAAAAGAGGTTCAATTAATCTCGATCAAAACTTCTTTCGAGGTCAAGTCCGCTCTCTGTTATAATCTCGATCGAGTGCCGGTTGGATCGTTCTCTAAAGATTTATTGACTTCGGGCTGGGCGGCCTGTGCCATCTACATCTGAAAGTGGGACCAGCAAACTCCCCCCTTCTACTTAACCAGCAAACGGTTCAAGGTGTCTAGATCTACGCACTCCCCTAATAAAAGTTATCTGCTCCTCTCATGAATGGTATCGAAGGAATGGGATCTCTACCGGCTCTCTCTTAAAGTCTCATATTAGCTCTCCGCTTCCCCGCCCTCATTTAAGGTATTTGTTCTTTCGGGTTTACGTCTGAAGGAAGACGGCCCTCCCCTTATAGATAGAGAGCACTCTCAAAGTATAGAGGGAATGGTCAGCCCCGGCAGGCTTTAAGTAAGCCAGGTTAAAGATCTCCTTACCTTACAAAGAGAGGGGAGGGGAGAGCGCTCTCACTCTAAAGATCAAAGGGAGGCCCTACTCCACTCTCACTTAACCCCCCTATCGCTTTTTCTCCTGAGGTGTCCCTCCCCTCCCTTTCGGATAGGTTCTGTCATTTATGCATTAACCGAAGAAATGTTCTCTTTCCCTCTTGAATTAAAGGTACTCGGCCTGCTGAAAAGAAATGCGGGTTGAATCGTTCCTTTGGGAGATGGGAGACCCTACTGGACAAAGAAAGTTTGTTGTGAACCCAAATGGGGGAATAGATTAGGTCTGAACACTGGCCGACCCCTCTCTATCTATAATCGGTCTTTGTCTTTTATGCATTCGGCCAATTCGACGAAGGGAAGGAAGAGATCTCGACCGGCTTTAAAATTTCCTGGTATCTTTTTCTTCGGGGTTACATATTCAGTGTCGGATATCTTTCCCTGCTCCTCTCCCATTAATAGAGCAGGGAGAGATAGATGCAGATTCAAAATTCGATCTTCCGGGACATTATTTTAAAAGCTCGACCGCCTTATACTAATGAGCTTCTCTGGAAGAGAAAACTTACGCTTATGCCGTGGATAAAGAAACAAACTCAACTCGACCGGTCATAAAAGGTTGAAATGCGCCCGATCTGGCAATGTCGAGAGTGAATGTTGTTAGGACTTCCTTCTGTAATAGGTAGTGCCACTCGACCTGTTGAGAAGACATGCCCCGGTTCAACGCCGTATGTCGAGAGACGAGTCGGTGGATTCACCGATGGTTCAATCAATGCTGGTGAGAAACGTCCTCTCGATTCAGTGGGTTCAATACCCCTCCCCTAATTAAGTCGATCTTTTCGGGATACTGCTTCTAACCGACCTGTCCGAATAAGAAGATAAACCCATAAAAATAATTGGCTATTGACTTAGAACTTAGAACCCGAATGGAAATAGATATGGGCGAGTCTAGAAATTCACTATCCCCCGAATTCCACCTTTAAATAGAGCGGAAGATAACGAATCATCGGTGAGTGCAGACAGGAATGAGTAACCCCGAGACTGAGTACATTCCAACGAACTCTTCCCGTAGGGGCACTGCTTGAACTCTTGAATGATCGAGAGGGCTAGTGCCTAGTATGTGCATGGGTGCACTGCTTAATCAACGGATTTCTTATAAGTAGGGGTCCGGTTCCGAAATAATCGAGTTGGTGCTGGAGCCGCTACAAGAACGGTTCTGGATCGAGTTACTTAAAATGGTTCACTCGAGTTATTCAATATTTAGGCCACGATTTCCCTCATAATGTGTGAGGGGTAAGCCACTAAATACTAAATGGATCGAGTGTATGACGTGGCTCAATTGAGTCACTTGAAAAAGGTTCACCTTGAATGATAGGATTGCCAGGACTATAGAGTAATCTACAGGGGATGATCGTTCTCCGTACCTCTATTGCAACACCGCTAGCTGCACCTCAAGCGGGACTAGAACCTGCGGGAATTGGATCTTTCAATTTATCCTCGTAAGAATACCTTTATTCATGGCATGGCGAAGTTGGCCAACTCTACTCCAGTAGACCAACCCTACCTTCGCCCCCAATTAATAAGCCTACTAGGTGTGGGTAGGACCTAGAAAGCCCGATCTGCGGATACGATGCGTATCCAGATATAGGTGCCCCGGGCGGGCCTTTTATTAGAAATTAGGAAATGGGGGCACACCCTTTGTATAATAATTATGGCATGGAGCGGAATGAATGGCATGAAGCTTTTCAAGCATAAAGGGCCAACGTGAATTCGTTTCCGATAGAAAAGCTTGGCTTATAATGATATACGGGTCCCTTAACCTAATGAATTTACTAATTTCCAACCTCTTTTCGGCAGGAGTCTCATATACGTATCAGTTGGTTGGCTCCTCACAGTTCTCTCCCGTCTCATCCCCGGAATCGCTAACATGAAGTCCCCAACCCCTGATTGATAAATATGAGATTTTGCCCAATCGATGAATAGATTTCGGGAATCGCAAGCATGAAGTTGGAATTGCTAGCGTTACTATGGAGAGAGAGGGGCGATAGGAATTGCCAGTTCACGCTTAAAGTGTAGATAGTACCTCTGAGCGAACGAACCAACCTTACTGTCTCAAGCCCATTGAAATAGAGGAAGGCTTTTCTAAGGCTCGAGCTACCCCACCGTCTCAACCCGTTTCCGAACTGTCACCTTAAATAATAATACACGGGTTCTAAACCCAACCCGCATACCACTTGAATCGAGGGTTGGCTGCTGGGGGGAATTCTCTTATTTATTTCCCACCTCCCTCACTGGGGGTTTATTATGAGTAGGGCTAGACATTTGTAGATGACCCCGGGTCTAACTATGTAATAACCTGCTACTACAGAATGTGCTTTCTCGAATCTGTCTACTCGCCCTCCCCCTTACTATTATGATTAGGTATGGGTAGGACCTACTACTATTATTCTCATGTCGCTAGCTACCATTCCTGTACCATATTCTTTCCCCGATTCATCTATAGATAGTAGCGTTGGGTTGCTTGGATTCGTCCATAGTTAGTCAGTTGGCTTCGAAGCGCATACTTATCCTTCCAACCCGCTGCCTACTTCTCTCACCTCCACCTTATAATTTATCATTGTTTAAGGAGCTGCCAATCCATAATAGTAGAGCGATTCCCCCGTATATTACGAATTGCCTACTATTACGAATCGTGCCTCTCTTGTTCGATCCCGTATCTAATACGAAAATTCATGCTCTATCTCTTGAGGTGGGATAGGGATTTATGTGTCGTTTCTTCCATGCCTCCCTATCGAGGAGTTCTCGATCATCCATTTGCATGGTAACTCGACTCCTCTTATCACGTGGATAAGGGCATAGACATCTTCGCATCTTTTTGCCATCCCTCCATAAACTAGTAGCAACCGGCCAGTCGCTGGATCGGATCATCTATTACCCAGAGAGGTAGCCCACTATAATAGGGCTGGATCGAATCACCCTTGTATTTCCCCCCGTCGCTCGTATACCTCCATTCCCCCCCCCCTTCCTATTGTTAAAGGGCGAACCTCAAATAACGATCGAGAGGGGTTGGTCGAATTCCCTCTCCCGAGCAATTAGTAATAGTAGGCGGCGCCACGGGTAGCGAGGAATATAGTAGAGCCGCCGGCTTGGCTCGCGAACCCAACCCCCTTGTGTGAGGCCCCGTTAGAGAAAGATGGGTTTACTGGACCGACCGAACGAAGAGGCTCCGCACGATCCACTGGATCGCATGTTCCGAACGGGAGGGAAGTGTCTTGTTTAGCCTCCAATTTAGGAAGTTGCGGTCGCGTATATGATGATCCTCATTTCTCGACTCCTATTTCAATATAAATCTTACGGCTATCCGTGGTCACGTATATGATGACTCGTAAGGGCGACCATTAGGAGGAGTCATTAACCGTAGTGAAGAGCCCTTTCTATGTAATAACGAACGCCTTTATATAGTCGATCATTAGGATTTACATCATTGGATCATTAGTAGGGGTCATTAGCTTCAGGGATTATTGGCGCAGAACCTGGCTATTCGAGCTATTCCCGGATAATAGTCATTAGCTTTATAAGGAATGGGTGGGAACAGCGTTAACGTACGGTCGATCCCCGTATATTATGAATTGCCCACTATATAATAACCGGCACTTCCCCCTTATTATTATTATTATTTAAGGTTGGCTAGGTGCTTTCGGATCGATCTAGTAAACTGGAGGATCGGGCGCTCCTCATCGTTATCGGGTCATGCATAAACTGGAGGTTCCATTCAATCGAGCATGAGGCATGAAGTGAAGGGATTAACCTTGGCGGATGCGGTATGATTGATCAGGTCGTTTAGCCTCCGATTATTATTATGAAATGCCCCCTCGCACAATAGGCTATGTCCTACCCATACCTACTCTTATTGACAGATCCTACTATTGGGGTGAGGGATAATCTTTTCATTCATTGAAAGGACGCGGGATGGATTAGAAAGGTTTGAGTTGTTAATACGTATATGATTCCCTCGCGCCTACCTCGTTAGATCTTAAACTCATATTTATTTATTAGATGGAGAAGGAGAACCCATCCGTCATTCTGGCGCTTCCCCCTACTACTATTCATTCCAGCCCCCGAATCCTATATAAAAGTTGCTATCCCTCGATGCAAGAGAATCTGTTACTCGAGGTGTTTGTTGATAGGTATCTAACAGGATCTTTGAAGTAAGAGAATCTCCCCCTCAAAGGTGACTCTTGCCCACCGAGCCTTGGGGAGATTGGCCCCTAAATAAACCATTCCTCATCGGTTGTTGATGACCCCTGCCTACCGGATTGGCCCTTGATGAAAAGCATCTATCCTTCATGCAACCGAAATGTCCATATGGAGGAATCGGTTGGATTCGGACTCGTCGTGTCGATATTTCCCAACCGATTCGCTCCCCCGCTATAAGAGAATCGATTCTTGGGGTTGGGGTTTGCAGCGGAATTGCCCATATCCAACACTCGATTCGGCCACATGGTAGTATCGGTTGCGTATTTGCCCATATCTGTCAATGGATAGGGGAGATTGATTGGCCTTTAATGAAACCAATTCCCGGCTTTCCATCCATCCGATAGGAGGAGTAATAAATTGTATGATTGGATGTAACAACCGAATAATAAATAATATGGATGGGGCTAGCTAATGGATAGATCCATTGCATCCCATCATTTGGAGGTTGGCCTTCTATTTAAGAGATCCATCGCTCTAGCTAGCAGGTAAATGTATCTCAATAGGAGGAGGTTGGCCCTTTCAATAAAGAGTCTTTAATGAAACACTAGATAGATGGCCTTTCCTTTAACAAAATATTCTATGATTGGGTAACTAGCTAATAAATATATCCATATGGGGGATGGCCTTCCAACAAATGATCTAGATGGGTTGGCCTTTAATAAAACACTATTCCTGTAGATAGATACTATTCCTTTAGATAGAGACTTCGGCCTTTAATGAAAAGTATTATATTGGATTGGATATGGCCGTTATAGTCTCTTATTTATAATACTTTTCTATAGAAGGGCCAACTAAAGGAATTGATTCTATCAAGTGCCGATCGGCCAATCATACCGTTCGATCCAATCGTACTATTGGATAGATCCATTTTCTAAGAGGCCATCTCCTCCTATTAAGTAACAGCCAGGCAGGGTGTCGATTCTTACACGAGGAGAGATGAATAGCCTACATTACCACTATTACCAGGGGTTCTAATAATAGGGTAATTTCTCGAATCCGATAAGTATAGATTTAAGGTGTGGAATATTCCCCCTAATCGAATAGAATGCCACAATGGAAAGTCTCCCCTTCGTTCTCAGTAACGATTAGTAGTAACCATTGGTCCCTTTATATATATGTGGGGGCCGAGAAAAATCGAAATAGAGAAAGGGAGATTCGCTTGTCCTACCCATACCTAGCGGGAGTCGTAACAAGGTAGCCTTGTATAGGGAGTGGGCTGTTCGGTCATCAATCATTCTCAGATGCGAAGCCCGCAGATGAGATAGTGATGGGAGCTAGTCCAGCCTTTTATTATTATTTGAGGGGGCGGGCACTAGGGATCTATGGTTGAGAGGCGGCGGCTGCTCCCAACAGGATTCATACATACATGAAATAGTTGAATCCCACCCACCTTGAGATAGAGAAATGGGCCCTACTCAAATAATAATTCTTTGGCTGATCTCCCCAAGTGGTATAGGGGGAGGAATGGTTCATTCGCACCCCCCCTTTATATAGAATTTGGACCAAGCCTATCCGAGGTTCATCATGCGGATCTACCCCTAAACCGATCTACCCGTATATTGTTTAAGGGAATTTCCCGTATATTATTATTCAAGGAGCCCCGTATATTAGAATGTGGAAGAGCCTGCCTAAGATTCGCGTGCTTTGGCATGATCCATCCCCATTATATATCTAAGGGCCCCTATTAATTTATTGAATTCTAAGTAGGCACCCCTATTCATTATTATTTAATGAATAAGCTTCAATAATAACTGGGGTTGGGAGTTCTTATTAGAAGCGAATTATTGATGTGGAAGGAGTTTGTAGCAAATATATATTGGTTAAGCCTTATAGTATTATCGGGAAATACCCTCTCTTTTAATAGGAACTGGTTGTTAATACGTATATAATGGACTCGCCCCCCACTGTATCCAATTTGCTGCAATGGATGGAGAAAGAACTGAAATGAAGCATTCGAGTTGAGGAAATGGGCGAATTACCCGTATATCATGAGCAGGGAATTAGCTGATCGATCTTTCCCTTATAGAATATGGGGCACTCTTCGAATTATTAGTGGGGTAAAGCATCCGAGCAGCTGTCCATCCATAAATAGTAATATACGGGGGGCCTTATTTGAAGCTTGACAGCGTCAACTTCCGGGTGGGCCTGGTTCATATAGCTGCCGGGGTCTTCTTTATGAAGACCCCCTATTTATTCTATTAATAGATTAATATAGGGCCTTATAATAAACCAGGAAGCATCAAATCCAATTGATTTACGGGAGGGAATCAAACTCCTAACGAACGTATGGCCTTCCTCTGCTGCCCCCATTCAGCGGTTTCTTATCCTCCCCGGATAAATTACCTAAGGGAAAGGTTCGGAACTAATCTATTATTTCTTTCCACCCTTGAATAGTAATAGGGCCCAGAAACATCGAGCGATGTTGGGAATGGAGCTCGAAACCAACCCTCATCTCGTTACTTTCATTCATATGAGAATGGAAGGTGGGAGGAATCGGAGCAACCAAGCAAAGGGATTGGTGGCAGGCGGGGCTAACTAGAATCAACTGGTTTGGGTCACATAGCTATGGGTGGATCAGAAACCGTTGATTAATGAGAAGTATCCCCGCCGGTTGGGATATAGGGCCCTCGCATTCATCAAATCGGTCAGCCCCTACTCACCACATGAAGGGGCGGGCGGGAATGAGGAACTTGGGTTGGATAAAGTTCGAAGACCTTCTTCCTTTCTCGATTCTAAGCGGTGGCACCTTCACAACTATTCCCAATCTATCTCTGTCTCCGAATTCCGATCCATTCAAGTGGTAAAAACAGGTTCTTCTGCCACCCACCATGAATAGCAGAGGGGGAATTAGCCCATTGATAGAAGAAGCTGGAATTCCTAGTAGTAGGGCATTCGAGTCCCTTTTCCCGCATTATGGTTACCAAATCCCAACCCTTCCCCGGGATCGTCTCGCTTATGAAGACAACTCGAAGACACGGGTTTGAATTCCTTCTCTCCCGGGTGGTATCCATCTCTTCCCTATGATTCAAGATCAGCCAATCTCCGAAACCTAAGGAATCAATCTCGCCTACCCACCCTACCGATTCGCTAGAACTACCTATCGATTCGCTGGAACGACCTACCCGACTGGGCCTAGGTGGAGATAGTAGTGCACTTACTTACTCGAACCAATCAATATTCACAGGGCTAGCCTTTAATTCAATATAGTGGGGCGAAATCTATTGCTTAATTATGAGAAATGGGTCCATCCATTCCGGGACGAATCCAAATTAATTGAAGCCTATTTCTCATAATCAATTGGGTTTTCAATGTATCAGTCCAGCTCTCTATCTGGAGAATGTATCGCCCAATCTATCAGGAAAGGCCCGTATATTACAATAAGGCCCCCTACTATTATTATAAGCGAAATCCCCTTGAATAATAATAATAGGGTACGAGTTTCCGGCCCAACCCACCCCTTTCATAGGGATAGGCAGTGGAGCTAATCCCTTCCAGAACTCTCAATGATCATAGGCCCAACAACCCCAACTTCCGCTCAATCTTCAATTATTATATAGAAAGGGGGAGTTAGTGACTCATTCCCGAGTTCCCTCTCCAATTTCTATACTTAGGGTGGGCGGGCTTTAATAATAGTCCCCTCTCCCAATTCTCGCTAAAAATGAGATTCGTGAATCAGAAAAAATGCAGTTGTTAAGCTGAGGATTTGTTGCTCATGGGTACAAGTATCAATAAACGGGTTGGGCTGGAATCCACACTTCGACACGGGTGAGACGTATGTAACGAGTAGGGGGAAACGGGTGGGGATTAACGACTTGCCTATCACTAGCAATGGAATGGGATTGATACTAAACGGATAGATACTGACCCTTTCTCAGCGGAGTAGGAAGCAGACATTTTCGATTATCTACGTATTAACGAGTCTCCTTTTATGGATGAGAGAAACACTCTTCTCACCGAATATTGCTTATTATTTCCATCGATATCCCCTATATTGATTTGTCAATACCCCTTCGGGTGTTATCTACCACTAATAAAGGGAGAGACGAAAGATTCCTACTATTCTGATAAAGCGGTCAAATCGATCCCCCTACTATTATAAGGGATGTGTTTTCGAACTAGAAACGGGAAATGGATGGCATTTAGAAAGGCAATTCCCCCTCCTCAAATAATATAGGTTCCTACCCCTATCGGAACAGTAGGGCCACCGATCCCGGGCTTGGTTCCCACACCCCCTTATCCCGTTAGAACATGCACATGTTCCTTGTATCGCTTCGATCAGTAGGATACTCACGGAATCACTTAATCTCTATATGAATATCCTATCGGCTCCCCCATTCTATATAATCGAGTCGCCTGAACCGAGAGTCGTTCTATTACGTATATGAAACTTCCCCGGCTGAACTCATTCCTATAACTGGACTGGCATAACTCAACCGGGATCATTAGCGGGCGCTTTGCATATATCAGGTTGCTAGGTCCTACCCATGCCCAGTAGTCCCCCCCTCTTCTTATTATTTAGGCACCACAGCTCACATATGGGGGTAGCTACTCATTGGAACGGACGAGGTAGCCTTCATTATCCCATTGAAGGGCGCCCGCTCCAATCACAGATTCAGGGCTCACTACCTACCTTAGAAGCAGCGTGGATTCACTCATCCCCCTATCTCGTTTAAGGGTTGATCCCCGTATATTAATGAATTCGCCGAGACTTCAAGGATAGAATGGGGCGTTGTCGCATTAGAATAGTAGGGGACCAGTGCTTAAATAATAAGAATAGGGGCGGTCTGGTATTCCATCATTGGTAACACGAACCTTCCGATACATAGTTACTACTATTATTTGCGAGCTTACTAATAGATAACCGGCCCTACTATTGTTTAAAGGGCAATCATCAATTGTTATTCAACTACAATACTTGGGATCCTATGCATCCACTGATTCATAATAGGGGTGAATAAAGGGGTGTTTCAAAACCCACTATTATTGTTTCAGCATTCCATCCAATGGGTCCGATTCAACCAATACCTAGCAGCGGATATTTGGATTATCCGCCTCAACCTCTCCCCCAATAATAAGAAACCTTACTCCCCCGGTTGTAAATAGGTGGACGAATCTCTTAATAATAAGTGGGGCTCCAGAGGAGAGGTGGGCGGTTTGTAACAGATCCGCTTCAATAGTGGGCAGTCTAAAACCCCCTCTCCCTTGATAGTAGGCGGTCCGCACTTGCTCTCAATCCACCGATCCAATATTTCCCCCTCGCTCCCAATAGTGGGGAGTCTATAAGCGATCCCCTATTTCCATATATTGGAGCAGTCTAACAAAGGGTCCCCTTTAATGGTAGGGCTTACCCCATTTATTAGTTATCCGTATCGGCGGCTAATAGAAATATCCGCTATTAGGGGAATTAGTAATAGTAGGGGCATCTGTCTAAAAAGCAGTCCCTTCTGTCCCCGGGGATTTATTGGAATAGGGCATGGATTCGGATTGATGATTCATGCTATTACGCGAATAAGGATGAACGATCCCACGCGATAACTTTCTTATGAGAGATATTACTATGATTCAGCACGAATCGGTTGCTACTTACTACCCTGGAGTATTCGTCCATCCAACAACCGATTCGACCGATCCATCATCGCATCCCTTACTATCCCTTCCCTTTATTTAATAGTAGGCGGTATGGAAGGAATAGGTTCCTAATATGCGGAGTAATAGTAATGGGTATGATGGGTCTGATCCCCGGAATAGCAGTCTGTACCAGATCTCTCCTCCCCTATTAGCCATTGGAGATAGATACGTATCCTTGCCTCCGAGAAACAATCCCCACTTCTTATCCCTCAATTCGATAGATTGGGTTGGCCTTTAACAGAAACCTGTCTCTCCCGGTATCGGCAATATCGGTTGCTGGCCCCTGATTAATCCATTAATTCATAATGAAAGGCGGTTGCACTCGACCCTGAATCTATTCCAAGGGATAGGGGAGAAACTGCCTACTATTAAGGGGGGTGAGCTTCGTCCATAGCATTGGTAATACGTATGTAACAGCTCCTCTTGCAACCGATATGCCCATCCAACAACCGAATCGTCCATAGATGGCTAGATGCGTGATCCGCTGCTATCTACGTATTACAGGATCCGCCGCATCCCCTTCCATTTGCTATCAATAAACCCCTTCTCCCTTGGAGATGGCCAACAAAAATAAGAAATTCCCCGGTTTGTTTATTTACTCATTCATTTGGCGAGCGGATATTCGGATTATCCGCTTTTACTAAAGATCAGACTTTTCTATAATGCCTCTCTTGAAAGCTATCTATCTATCTATCTATCTATTAGTTGGATGGAAAGCTATCAACCCCGGATATAGCGTTTATTTAAACTATCCGCTGCAATAAATAATATCTCCGAAAGATTGGAAGTTGTTAATACGTATATAATAGACTCGATTCCAACTTTTCCATTCCCTAGACTATAGGGAATAATAGTAGGGAGTGAAAGGAGCCTTACTTAGATAATAGAAAGGGGGTGGTAAGAAACTCTTCCCTCTTTTAAGGGTAGGTAAGAAACTCTAAGGCGGATAATCCGAAATTAATTACTCACTGAATTGACAAAGGTTAGGAGGCCCTAGTGCGAGTATCAACATCTGGCTAGAAGGATAGATAAGCTAGATAATGGTTTGCTAAACCGCCCACCAATATTCCATACCGCCCTACTCCCAAAGATAGATTAGACACCGAGTTGGATAGATAGCCAGAACGATAGATTACCGAGTAAGGGAAGCAGGTATAGAGGGGAATAGGATGGAATGAAGTAAAGCGCCACTATTACTAATAGACAGCGATAAGAAGTGGAACCCCACTACCGCTAGTATCTATCTGGTGAAGAGACATAAAGCTTGTACTAGTAATGGAAAGGGTGGGCGAGAGAACTAGAAAAGGCCAACCGCTGCCGCCAACCCCAGGGTCATGCTCGAACAGATAGCTGCCTACCTCCCCGAGGCCCTAGTGGGCAAGGCCGCCAATAGATAGAGATAGTTTCTACCAGATTGATATATCTACCAGCCGGAGGCCCTAGCTCAAGCACTATTACTTAGATTTAAAGATGTCTAGACTCTATAGCTAAATAAAAGACTGGAAGGATCGAATAAAGGCTGGCATCTCCGTTCAATAGTAGCCCACTAGTTTTATCAGACAGCTCAGCTAGATTGTTTTATCTAGAGACAGATCTCTATCTATCTAACTTACCGATCGCCCAATCCAATAGAAAGTGTTTACTGCCCCATCCAGATGATATGATCTGGTGACACATCCGATGCTAGAGTTACGGATCCGATGATTTAGTGACAGATCCGATGATTCCCTTTGATTGTTTAATACCACCACTGGATATGATAGAATAGAATAGAATAGAAGGGATGAGCTATGAACCACTAGATACTGCTAGATAGATAGCACCACCCATAGATAGTTTGTTTGAGAGAAGATGGGGATATTAACGATACATCACATAGATTGGTATTACCAGTATGCGCCACATATAACCATTCCATCTAAAGCATACAAGTATCAACAACCGCCTATATTCTATTTACTCGCTAGTGAGCAGGCCCTAGCTCAAGTATCGAGAAAGAGAGAGGGGGAGTGTTGGAGCCAAATTTGACTCAACATATTTTTTAGTACCCCCATTTTTAAAACTTTTGGTGTGTCAATCTGCTAAGCTATGCTGATTTTTCATCTATCCTATTAGCTATGTTCCTCATGATTTTTATTGACAAAGTTTTTCCTCTGCTTCACTGTGTCTTCTCTGCTCGTGTATGCTGTTTTTCATTGCAAAAATGAATTAATCACTCCTTTAACGGCTAGTCACCGACTCAAAATGAATTAATCAGTCAATAAACGGCTAGTCCGAAGCTAAAATGAATTAAACATTCGATTAACGGCTAGTCACCGACCATAATGGATATATTTTTAATGTTTCCCTGAACCCGCTGTCATAAAGGTTAATCCTTCGCGCCTAAATAAATAATATTAGCTACCCCGCCTAACCCGCAGATAATTGTTTTAATCTTAAGGTCCATGTCGGGTTGAATTTAAAAGATTTTATCAAAGTATTCAACCTTAGAGTTCAAGTGTTTAGGCCCCCGTAATAAAAATCTTTAACAAAATCATAAGGCCCTAAGTCTAATCCGCCTCTGGCTGAGGGTATGCGCCCCCTTTGACCGAAGTCAACCACATCGACGACCAGATCGGACGGCTAGCGCTCGACCAGGAGTAAATCCAACAGAGCACGCTCATTTTCAAAAACACCAAGCGCCATCGAAATCTAAAGGCAAAAGAGCCCTTAATCGGACGGTCCGCGCACGATCTGGAGATTCATCCAACGGCGCGCGCTTCATCAAGGAAAGAAAGGTAATCAAGGTGAGAGTTAACGTGCTTAAATCGGCTTGGATTTTAATTAACCATGATTATTATTAAGGTTAAAGCAGGATTAAAGGAAGAAGATCCGACGGTCAGCGCCAAAAGCTTCTGGAGATCTGACGGCGTCAAATCGAGCACGTGATCAAAAGGAAACGACAACACCCCTAAGGGATTAAAAGGACCTCATCTTCAGGAGATCGGACGGTCGATGCTGATCCTGAGATGATCCAACGGCCAGCGCCGCCTAACAGTCCGCCGCTCTAACAGAAGGTCAAAGTCAAGTACATCGGTAAAGATCAAAGGAAATCTGACGGTTAGCGCTAAAAGCCGACGATCATCCAACGGTCCGCGCTAATGGGAGGAGATCGAAGGGATTGAAAGAGTTAAATCCAACGGTTGGCGCTCAGCTCGGGTGAGATCTAACGGTGCGCGATGATCGACAGGTAAAAGACAAAAGACAAAACAGACAAAGGCAGGCGGCTTAGATGAAATCTACGGCTAGCGCTTGATCTTGATAAGATCCAACGGCGCGCGTCCTTCCACGAAGAAAGATTTTTACTGGTCAAAGGTCGATGACGACAAAAGACAAAAGCCTAGATCTAACGGCCAGCGCTTAAAGAGATCTAGATCATACGGCTCACGTTCGTCGGGATGAACAAAGCGGAAATTTTGAAGTTAAATCCATTTTTTTTAGGCGCTCAAAGATTTTACGATCCGACGTTCGACGCTTAACCTTTTAAAAGCAGGGAAATCTGATCTACTGCGCACGCCGAACTCCGCCCCAGATCTGACGGCTCAGGTTGATTGAAGATGATCAAGGGTCACTTAGCCACGACTCGGCGGTAAGATTAAACAGAGGTGGCTAAAGCCGATCCAACGGACGCGCTGTACCCTGCCATGATCCAACGGCGGGCGCTCTTTGTAAAATCGATCATTACTAACCGCAGGATTATTAGAGGCTGGTTATATACTATAGTCAAAGGTTCTATTTTTGCTAGACATTGCTATTATTATAATACCAGCTAACCCAAGGTGGAGGTTAATAAATCAAACGGCAGGCGCTCGATCCTCATCTAATCAAACGGTGGACGCTCAAAGATACCACCTGCGAGATCAGTATAGGATCGGACGGCAACACTTAGCATTGATAAAATCCGACGGCTCACAGCTCAAAAAGAACTTGATCTTTGATAAAATCGAAGTGGCAGATGATGCGCAGTTTTCTGCCGCGAAAACCATAAATCAGCCACGTTCATAAAACCACGTCGGAAAGGAGCACACTCTCTCGACCAATGAAGGCACCGCAGATCATTGCCAATACGCATACCAAGTTTCACACAGGCGAACAAGCCGAGGAAGATCTTCGAACCTCAACTGTCTGATCTGGAAATTTCCACCGTGGCACCAGTGGACGAGTTCAAAGATTAGTTGGATGGGAATATTCATGACACTTAAGGTAAAATTATGAAGCCTGGTTCGTGCAAGCTTATTTAAACTGCAAAACAGCGCCACCACCCTGGTATTCTGAGCGAAAACAACGTGGAGAAAAGGGCCATCAGAGAGTGAAAGCTGAAGCGCGAAATTACAGTGAGTAATCCCTACTAGACGACCAAGAAATTGCGGAAAATGGCTACCTGGGGAAATGCTTTCACGCCACAAGATACCAAGGAAGCGGTCAAGTTCCTAACAGGCCAATGCCCGTATGAAGAATTCACCGGGGAGCAGGCCGTAGGGTTGGGATTTTATGATTTCTCGCAACAGTCTGGGCCCGGGAAAAAAGCTCACACCAGCGCAACGTTACGAGATGGAAAATAATTACAAAAGAAGTTTCGAAGAAGCTATGGAGGGTCCCTCTCGTTTCCCGTGGGCACTAGCGGACCTTTATCATAGGGCCAGGAGGTCACAGAAGAAAAGGGCGCCGCTAAGCAATAAGTGGACAAGCAATTTAGGAAAACTCACATGCCCGAAGGTTCACTATTCCGAAGACCTATTGGCGTGGCTGGCAATAGCGTATGATGACAGGACCAGGACGATACGAGATCACAGAGACAGGCCTGTTTTTGGTATCGGGGTAGAGACCATCAGAAAAGTCTTCGACTTGGCTCCATCAGACGCACCAGTAGACCACCAGGTAATTGAACGACAATCCGCTATGTTGACTCATTTAAATATTTTTCCTACTTTGTTTGAGAATCAACAACCAGTACGGACTGATTTCCCCCTCCCAAAATATATTTTCAAACCCTCGGTTAGAGATTATTGCGACATGATAATGGTTGTCCTAGGGATACCCGACCTAAGTATGGTCTCTAGGAGTGTGTTATACCTGGTGGCCCAATGTGACAGAGTTCAGGATCCAATAGTGTACAATTGGGAAGAAGAGATGTGCAGACAGATAAATTTTCAACTGAATGCATTAAAAACAGCAATCCTAGAACGAAGGAGGATGATGCCAACTTTCTCCCACTATTCCTTTTTCGTGCACTTAATAGCAGCCCAATTGGGCGATGAAGGCCTAGCAAGGATCCAAGCTTTCTCCAGCCCCTATGTCCAGGGTAGGTTCAAATTTCTACATGAAGGGCGCTCCCATAAATTAAATTCTGGTTCTGTGACCGTTTCTTACCTGAAATACACTACAATCTGACAGAAGAATTTCCTGAAAGAATAGGACCAGGGATAAAGACTTTTATAAAAGAGAAGGGGATAGGAGACTGTTTCATAGTAGAAGATTTCACCTATATCAGATTGTACGGAGCTAAAATCCCCCCGCTTCCCATGTATTGCCCTTTTGCTCTAGCTGCCCTAGAGATCTTGAGGCAGGTTGCAGAGGAAGCGAGAATGAGACAATCTAAAAAACATGGCAAAGTCCCCTGGCTAAATGTACCCTGCAGATTTGGGTATTATAATTTATCAGGGTACCCAGCCCTTTTCACAGGAATGTATGACTTAGAATATTTGAATTTAAAGGAGGTAACATGGAGGCAAAGGTAAATACCGAGATATGATTGGAAAACATAAATATGCCTGGGTAACTCACTGGGAAGATAAATTTGAAGACAAGTTACTGGAAGCTATGGAACAGGGTAAAGATCTAAAACAGGTGTGGACAGAATTTCCAGTCAAGATGAGAGGATGTACTCAGATTAACGAGGCCTATGATTACTCAGCTGTATTGATTTCCCACAGGAGAAACTCTGTAGATTCGCCAGCACCTACCCTGCCAAAGGTGACCCCTGCTGTGGCTGAAGATCCCATGCTTGAAATCATCGAAGAAGCCGATATTGATCAGATAGAGATCTCAGTGGCCCCGGATGATATTGTGGAAACACCTATTCAAGCTCCAGAGAGTACGCAGCTCAGAATAGAGGCCACGCCTAGCACTTCACTGTTGACCCCTGAAGAGGCAAGCAAATAAAAGGGGAAAGAAGTTGTCACAGAAACTACAGAGGCATCAACAGTTTCAGAAGGACAAGCTTTGGCCCCTGTTTCTGATCAACTTCTAGCTGTAACTACTGTGAGAAAGTTGGCACCACAGGCAGTCCCAAAAACACTCAAGATTAAAGAGAAAGAGATACATGTTCCTATAGTAGTTATGATGAACATGAGAAAGGTTGGAGGTTTTGGAGAAGTATTCAGGGAACACCGGATCAAATCACAAGAAGTTACCACCCCTGAAACAAAGAGACCCAAATTAACTCTACCTTCTACACAAGTGACTTTAGAAAGAGTAGAAGAAGAAACAGCTTTCAGCTCGGCAGATGAGCAGCAGCTTCAAATGGTGGCAACGACAGGATACAGGGAAGGTTCAATCATCACAGAAACAGAGGTAGAAGCAGCCAGAACTTCCACTGCAACTATACCACTACCTCCCACTAAGAAACCCATCACTATTGTGATAGACGAAAAAACAGGGCTGCCCGCGGTACGCGGAGACGATGATGATGTATCTAAAATGTCTTCTGCTGTAATAGTTCAACACAACCAAGACTTAATACAGCAGAATAAAACTTTGATAAGCCAGTTGGATGAAAGAGAGGCACAGATAGCCAAATTGCAGGCACAGATAGCCGAATTGCAGGCACAGACAGCCGAATCGCAGGCTAAGATTGAAGAGTTGCAGAATAAACTGTCCCAGGTTACCATCACACCAGTAGAGCCTCCCAGAATAGAAAGAGAAACAGACTACTCTCACTGTCTGGATGTGATCAGAAAAGAGAACGTGGTCAAAGTCCAAGACCGAATATGGGGAATAACTGAGATGTTCAGGCAAATCAGATTAATACATGCCACAGCTCATGAAATGGAAATACTATTGGATCACAAAGAACAGGAACTAGAAGAAATTCGGCCCACTGTGATACTAATGGCTGAACACTTCGAAGAGATGCAAAACGAAGAGGTGATATTGAAAAATGGGACAGGAGTGAGAGATGCAGAGGAGTTCACAAAGGTGTCAGCCCTAGAGGCCAATTTGAATAGATGGTATGATGTAATTGAGGAAATGAATGCCATCATGGATAGCATCAAAAGAGATATGGCAGGAGTGGGACTGTCACTGGAAGAATTCTTGGGAACAGCTAGCACAGAAGACCTCATTCTAAATAAGATGCAGGAATTTACATGTTAAACAGATGACGCGAAAGGCATGGCAAGGGAAGCCACTTTCATGATAAATACTGCAGAATATTTAACCAATATGTATGAGAAAAATAAGGTTTTTGTTGAGGTACAAAAAAGCATAATTTTGCAGGAAATAGTTTCAGTCAGGTTTGTCACCTCTTTTCACAAAGAAGCATGGACTACTATAGACAAACAGATTAAACTGCTGCTGCAAAGAAAGAGAAGGGATAAAAGCAGAGCAAGTGGCCTCCAGTTAATACTTAACACACCTCCAGGTCAAGAAATCCGAAGTATTGAAACAGGGGAGTCTTCTCATTTGGAAGAGGGACTAGAAGCTGAAACAGAAGAGATAGACGCTGCAGAAGGAAGAAAATAAAAGGAAAAGTGGAGTACAGCTGTAAAATTTTGCTGGCACCAACAAATCGCAATATCCAGCTGGAGACAGTAATAACCGGTTTTGGAACCAGAATCTGCTATAAAAGCAACAGCAGCGGACAAGAACATGATCAAGCATTCAGAGAAACACATTTTTTGTTTTGCTAAGGTAGACTAGAGTGCCCTAGGTTGTGTTATTGTATTTTCTTCTGTGTCTAATTCTCTCGTCCATCTCTTATTTCTTCCCCTGTACTCTGCAGGATTTGTGACAGGAAGGTGCTCAAAAAGCTGAGGATATTCCCAGGACTGTTGAGCCAGAAACTCAGAGGCTTCTGCTGTTGCCATACTGGAACAGAGAAGTCAGGAAACTATGTTACATCATTTGAACAGAGGGAACTATTGTATTAAGCATTTTTACAGAGTTTAATGGCATTCTGCCAACTCTGCTTGTAATCAATTTTCAATAAATTAATACAATTCTGGGGGTCTTTCTTGTCATTTCTCGTCTTGTACTGTTTGTGACATTGCAATGGGTTACATTATTTGAATGCATTGTAATCGTTTCTTTCGTTGGATAAACTGTTAATCTTGTTACGTTATTCGAATAGGATTAGCAGAGCCAATTCTTTCTCATCCCTTTCTTTCTTGTCTTTTAAAAATGTTTAATCGGCTACAATACCCCAATGGATAAGGCACCGGTCATACAATAAGCATAATATAAGATAGTTTCTCGCTTGGTCATATTAAAGCTGTAACGTAAGTATTTCTGGAAGTGCATGAGCTTGCAAGTTCTGTTTAGTTCATCACAGGGGTCTCCTTACCCTTTTTGGTCTCTCTTTCCTATCCTTTACCAGAATAAAGAGGCGGGCAGCCCAGAGCCCAGCTCGTTGGTTCCAAACGATTTCTTGTAGCGTGACAAACTACCACCTATGGATGCAAGAAATTGTTCCAACAGGGAGATTTATTACATACGTATTAAGATCCCCATGCATTAATGTTTTATTCGAGGGAAGGGGCAACCCCACTATTCATTCACACACCGAACACACCACCGCCTACCCGGATGGATAGATTGAACCGCATTTATCTCCAATAAACAAAGGTAAGAAGGCCCGTTCACCGCCCCTATCGAGAGAAAGGTATATTGATTATTGAGACCGCCACATACTAATATCATACTCAATAGATGGAGAGAGGGGGGAACATACTATTGAATGGATGGATATGCCACTGGTTGGGGAGAGACATACTAACGGAACTAGCTGACTATCTAACCAGACAGAGATAGATAGATGGATATACTACCCAAGCAATAGACGGATATATTTATTTACCAGTCGGCCCTAGCTACTGGCTGGAAGGATAGATTTACTGGCTAGCTATATCTCATTCACTGGCCAGGCCCTAGCTCAGCTTATTATCAGCTAATCCATAGAAAGCCTAATCTAGGGAAAGATATTTTATACCGCCTACCGGCCAATCGCCTAATCTAGATATAGATACAGAGATTGGGGGAAAGGTTTACTATACTCGTATCCCCCAGATTTCTATGTAGATGGAAAGAAGAGACATGAGGCTCTGAATGGCTCATTACCGGGCCGTGATACAGCGGCTGACACTCCCGCTGACCTTAAGGAATAATAGGGCGCTTGTTTCATGATCCAGATCACCGGTTGACACAGCCCCAACAACTAATCATAGAAAGGGATAGATTCCTCTATGGTCACCGCCTACAGATTGGACAGCTTCACTCTCTAGAAGTAGAAGTAGAAGTAGAAGTAGAAGTAGAAGGGCCGATACTGCTGGATAGATAGATACCGCCTACATTTCGCTCCCTCTATTTTTAAAAGCAGCTTTTATTTTAAAAGAGAAAAGATTGTTTTAAAGAATGGTGAATTTTTTCTAAAGGTTTTCTATCCCTAAAGAGTTTAGGGCCACATTTATCTATTAGGGAGAGCGCAGCTTAAAAAGGAATAGAGAGAGATTCGTTCAATAGGAGGATGAAAAAACATTGATTGCTCTTTTAAATATTTAAACGGCCGGTGGTTTTTTTAATTGCATGCTCTTAAAAATCGACCGACCCCCAGTCGTCTCGTTCGAATGGAATTAGGAATAGTTGGTGAATCATGAAATAGTCGGTGAATTCCCTAGCTAAGCCCGCTGGACCTTTTATTTTATAAGGTGAAACCCTGGCTCCTTTAATATAATGCTTGGGGCGGGGGAATGATGAAATAGTTCCCCAGGGACTTAACCAAAAAAGTCTAGGGGAAATGAAGAAGAAAGAATTCCCCTGGGACTCAACCAATAGAAGGAGCTGAAACAACGAATGAAGGACCAAGATCACACATAACAGTCTAAACACATCCGCCTTTATATAGAGAGGGCTCGTCTATTATAAGGCAGTCGGTAGAGCCGGAAAAAGGAAAGGGCACTTCGAATGGTTGGATGGGAGGGGAGCTCTTAAAATAGAATTGCTTCTAGGTTCAGTTGGTTTGAAGCATCTAGATGAACGAATTTAAACCCACATTCTGATAAGGATTTTGGTGCCCAATCAATCAGCCTATTAAGTGGATAACAAACCCCCCTCTCTATTTTAAAGCAGCAACCCCCGGGCTATAGATAGAGAGCCTTCTGCCTATCGGAATGAATCGAATTTCAATGGCATTCCATCCTTAATGGCAATGAAAATCCATTCGGATCCTTTAAAATTGAGAGGCTGGGATGAGTCATTATCCGTTAAGACTGCCAAGTCTTCCTCACTCACCGTCGGCAGGAACGACCTATACTTACTATATCTCTCCGTGCTCTTAAAAGCTCTCCTCTCCCCTCGGCTTTTAAAAGGGCCTTTTTAAAACATGGGGGCCCCGGGGGACTGCCTTGATCTAAAAAGAGGGGGTGAGCGGCTTATATAAGAGGTTTCAATCATATTGCGTATATGATACATAAGACAACGGAACAGATTTCAGACAACAGCAGCTCTTCAATTAGAAGCCCTCTCTTATATAAGGTCGACTCGGTATCGATTCTCGGGACAAAGCCCATGGCCCAGCTCCCAACGATTCCGCATGATTTTTACTGAACATAAAACGGATTAGATACTTTTGATGAACGGGAATGGGGGAAGGCGACCTTAGAAATTGAGCTTTCTTTCACAACCCCCATAAACAAGTTGGTTTTGAACCCCTAAACTAAAATTAACAAAATGTTCCGGAGATCACTTATTAAGAGCCTCTTAAACTCTCTATCCTTATAACAGGGAGAAAGCCCCCACTTTTATAAGGATAAGCACTCGCATGCCCCCCTCTCTTAAAGGGAAAGCCTTTCTATTTTAAGAGGGGAGGGTGAGCTTATTAATTGAAAAGGTCCCGGTCGAGCGCTTACTTAAGCCCTAAAGGCCGTTCCCGGTCGAGTACCCCTTTTAAAATAGAGAGTCGATCCCTCCCTATTCTAAAGATCAATCCCAGGTAAGCGAGCGCTTATCCAAAAG
>JAQPPZ010017272.1:0-140000 GCA_028583015.1 Wollemia nobilis | reverse complement strand
GAGATTAATCCGGTTATGGTTCAAGGGGTCCCCGCCCCGGAAGGCGGGGAACCCGATCCAGCAAGGGGTACCGGTCGTACTCATAAAGGGAGACCGGGAACCCGATCCCGGACCCTATCCTTTCAGAGGGAAATCTATATTTTGGTTTTCATGGCCCGGTTCCACCCTTGGCAGTAAAAACCTTCTCTTCTTGGTAAAGCCCGGTTCCACCCTTGGAAGGATAATTGAATTAAAGGGAATGAAGATAATTGAATTCAAGGTCGAGTGGATTTAAGATTGAGGGAAACTTCTCGGGAAATTCTTCGGTTTTGTCATTATTCGGTTTTGGAATTCTTCGATTTTGTCATGAAAAGATAACCCTTGTTGCTATTCGTATGCCCCTTCGGAGTTTATAAATACCTCCCGGAGGATTACTTCTTTCAAGTTGTCATGGGCTGCCTCCTCGCCTTAAATAGATAGATCCCTTTAGTCCTCAATATCTGTCTATAAAGGATAGAATCCGTTGATTTATATACGTATTAAAGATGTTTGATATAACCTATCAGTGCTCATGAACCACCCCCCTTAATACCAAGCCCTTAAGACCAAGTACCGAATAGCCTCTCCCTCCTGGACCAAGTACCGAATAGCCTCTACCGCCCCGGTTTACTCCTTTCCACGAGTTCCTGGTTCTCCTGTGTACCCTCCGCCTTAAAAGAACAGGAAATCCGGGGAACCGCCCGGCAACCGAAAATACAAAATCCGGATATCCGAATTACCGGACATCCAAAATCCTACATTCCCGCGAACCAGAAATCCCAATTCCCCTTTTCCGGAAATCCATACTTTTAAGACGTAGGTTCCTTCTACACCATCGCCAGTGTACCCAAACTTGCCATATCCGAGAAACGATACCCGAATATAGGAGTCGAAATAGCCCTATCCCTACCAATCAGGTCATGAGGATTCTCACCTCTATTGGGGAGATGTCCAGTAGTTCTTTACAATGCCTGCATTACCAATAGCACAAGTGGTGTTTTCCTGCATGGGGAGCTCGACCGGACGTGATGATTGTTTAAGGAGCTTGGTTTCGAAGGTAATGGTATCCCCCCCATTTGGATCTCTCCAAACAGCGCTATTGTTTCTATAACCGGGTACCCCCCAAACTAGTACTCCTATTCACCCCCCGGAAGAACACCCCGGAATAACACCAAGTACTAAAAGCCCGTTGGGGCCCCTATGTCCCCAACCAATGAGTGCAGGCTGCTAAAAGGGCATTCGATTCCATTTAATGGCTATTTTCTCCGGGGAGGGGGTTCGCGTTTTATTTTAAGCTCTTTAGAAAGAATAGGCTCTTAAATCCCTTTTAAACATGGGGGGAGGGAGGATTTCCCTTTTTAAAAGCTCTCCCTTTTAAAGATTCATCTGAGGGAATAGAGAAAGCTAGGGATCTTTGTGTGGATATGGGATGTGCATGCCGATATCCGTAGTATCTCTGGATATGAGCTCTTCTGAAAGCGGATATGCTCCTCCTCCCCCTCTTTTAGAAACGGAAACTTTTGCGGTATTTAAAAGCTGTTCTTTGCAAGTATGATATGACGAGTTACGGTATCTAGTGGCTTATGGGTTTTCCATGAATCTGGATAGCTCTTTTAAAATAAAAGGATGGAAGCCTTTATATACATCTTTCATCCTTTTTTGGGGGGAAGGGGATCGTCTGATTGTCTTCTCCTGGCACTCGAGTTAGATATGGGAAATGCTTATAAAACCAGCTATCGTTTTAAAGGCTTTGAAGAAAGCGCCCTCGCTCACTCCCTTAAAATAGAGAGGAGATAGAGAGGGCTCTTTTGATCACCTGCTCTACGGTACCGGCTCCATAGCAACCCAAGAGTATTGATCGGGCTTAATCGATTCATGGCATAGAAGCTTAGAGACGAGGCATTCTATGTGTGGGTTCTGCAGCGGGTGAAGAATGGGACTTCGACTGCCAGTACCAACGAACGATGCCCTACCTCTCCCCTCCCCTCTATTTTAGGGCTAAGGCTAAGGCACCCTTCGACGAAAGAATGATATTCCGAGGTGTCGCCACACCTCCTACCCATCCGAACTCTATACCGATTGAAACGATGAACTGGGAAGCTGATGGAATTGGATACAGCGGAGCTAAACCCTCTTCCCATGATCTCTTGTCTCGGGGTAAGGCGGGGAGACCCGAGCCATACCTAGGGCAAGGCCCCGGAGACCTTATAAAGAGTGAATGGGCTGTTTGACCCCAAGGCAAGTCCTACCCATATCCAGTCATTGCTAGAAGAGAGGCAGTGAGAGAACCCGAGCCCAGGCCCATTCTTTCATTGTTATTCTTTATAAAACCGGCTTTTAGCTTTTAAAAGCCGAGGGGAGGGGGAACGGAACGGAACTATTTTAAAGGCAAAGGCCCCTCTCCTTTTTAAAACATGGGGCCCGGACAAGCTCTTATTTTAAAGGGGAACCCAAGTATTAATATTAAAGATGGCGAAGGAATATCTTTTGATGGCAGGTGAAAGTCTCCCTAAACTCTCCCTAAACTATCTCCCTAAACTAAAGAACAGCTAAGGAAGTTGGATCCTCTTATTCCCCTCAGTCCTATTGAGAAGATAGCCGTATATAATAGATGGTTGAGATATTTCTTCCGGTCGAGAAGAGTTTATGGGTGAGCGACCTTTTGAGATAGTTGGTCAAGCTCGTTATTATCCCCATCGAATGCGAGCCTTACCTTACCTTACCTTTATATAGAGAGGAGAGGAGAGCTTAAAGATTCCCCTTTAAAAGATAAAAGAGCTCTCCTCTCTGTTTTAAAAAAAGGCTAAAAAAAGGCCCTCTCTATTTTCAAGCAGTGAACTGTATGACTCGGGCATTGAACCTACTGAACCTACTGAAAGAGGAGGGGCCGAGATATGACTTTGAACCGGGTCGAGTGCTCTCTTCCACCCGAGGGAACGAACGACAAAGACCGGCTCCCCTCTCTATTTTAAAGGAATTGGGAAGGCTTGAAGTCGGGTGATTCACATCTTAAGGTCAAGGGCTCTCCGCTCTCCTTTCATAAGCTCAGCTCGCTTTTCAGCTCGGCGAACCTTTCTCTAAGAGTCTCCCTACAGGTCCAGAAGAAGAAATAGGGCTCGCAGCTCGCAGCTCGCAGCTCAGCTCAGAAATGGGGGGTGGGGTGGTCCGAACGTTTTTTTCGAGGAGAGAGGAGGATAGAGAGCTTATAGATAGAGAGCCTCCCCAAAATGGCAAAGCGGAGAGCTGAGCCCCTTGATATCTTAAGAGGTCGCTTTAAATGAGGATAGAGAGCCTCCCCGAAATGGCAAAGCGGAGAGCCTCCTCTTATATCTTAAGAGGTCGCGGTTATGGATAGAGAGGAGGATAGAGAGCCTCGGAAAGGGAGTGCAACAAACCTTAAGTCCTATGCGCGGGCGCGGGCACATCTCCAATGGGGCAGCAGGCGACGGGGAGGATGAAGCGGAACGAAAACAATTTAAAGCCGTCAAGGGATTTTTAAGGGTGAAGAATTTATCCCTTGACGCTTTAAAATAGAGCTTAGAGTGAAACGCTCTTCATCTAGGTCCTCTCCGCGAGTTGGTTAGGTAAAGGCTGACCAAGCGATGACTTGGCTAAAGGCGAAAGGCCATGGGATCAAATAGGATCGTTTTAAAAGGTTCATGCCGTAAACCGTGAGTGTTCGTCCTTGGTTCACCAATGATGGATCGAAGCGGGGCCGGCGGGGGGAAAACAACTTACTGACTGGGGCGATATTTTAAGCTCTGATCCTTCTCCGTCCCCTACCTATTGATCAGTGAGTAGCGGGTGGTGACTCCCCATTATTCGAATTTGCCTTGCCCATTCTATCTGAAAAGTTGTGATTGTGCTGGGTCAACTCCACGTCTGTAGGAATGGATTTGGCATCTGGATCAACCGCTTGCTCATATACATATTTCGACAGGTTGATTGGCCAAAGGATCTATCTTAAAATAGCTTGCTTGCTCGCTTGCTTGCTCAAAACTTGGGGTTGGGGTTGGGACCCGCCCAAGTATGGCGCCTGATCCCGTGACAAAGAAGATGGTTCCACTTTTTAAAGGGCGGGCGTTTGCCCCGAATGGAGAGGGACCGGTCACTTCCGTATTCTCAAACGAACTAAACCTTGATCACGAACCCCCTCTTATCCCGAGAAGAACAAAACAAGAGCGGGAGTCGCTTCGATCAGTACTTAAGAATCACCGGGAACGGCAAGAACAACCTCTAGCGAAGGGGTCTTTAGGGCTAAAAGACTCCAGTACGGCTGGCTCCGTGAATGTTAATGTACTCTATAATACAACTATACAGTAGGTTCTCTGATGGGAAAAGGGTTAAGAGACTACACTAACATTCAAGGTGATGATGATAATATACAGTCAGCTCTCAGCAAAATACAAACCATAAGACTAAAGGACTTCAATCACAAGGAATTTAAATATCTCGCCTTTGCCTTTAAAATGAAATAGCTCGCTCAAAGCCGGGGCTATTTTGAAGTGAAGCAGAACACTCTGAGACAAGAGGACTAACAAGGGCTGGTACTCCTACTGCGAGAGGCATCTCATAGCACTTAAGCCCACCAACGCACAGTCTCAGCGGGACCAGCGCCCATGCACAGTTGTTCACAGCAATGCAATACTTAAAAGAAAACTATTTTAAGAACATACCATGCTTATGACTGTCAAGAAAGGACTAACAGAAGGAAGAGGTATCTCATAACCTTTTAAAGTCCACCGACACACAGTTCCAAAGACTATTGCTACCCTACGAGAGGTGCCTCATAACACTTAAGTCCACCAGCAGCTCTCTATTTTAAAAGGGGGACTTTAATTTCAGAGGCCCCATGCACAATCTCAAACAGACAGAGAATACTTACTGGTAAAAGCGCATGTATATCCCAATTCCAGCAAGCAAAAGAGAGTCGATCTTACAGCTTGGATTTATTCTTCCAAATGATATGCATCAATTGAACATTCAGAGAGACCTGTGAAGGATTTAACCAGAGCCCCTCTCCCCTCTCCCCCACCATTTAAAAGGGCTCTTAAAAGGGCACCCTCTCGGGGCTGAACCGAGTCTCTTATATACGTATTAAGATGGTCGAGGGAAACCGGTTCAGTGCATGCTCTCTCCCTCTTAACAGTTATAGATGTCGGTTGAGTGCTCATCCTTATAAAAGTGGGGGCTATCTCCCTCAACCGACACTCTCTATCTATAATTGTCCTTTTGAGCCCAGGAACACGACCCTTATATAAGAGAGGGGAAACGCCTTTTAAAATACACAGAATCCCACAAAACACGTCAAGAATCACGAGATACCGAACAGCCATGAGGGATTACTCATCTGACACACCAAAGCATCCATTTTCTTTACGGCTCTCTCAAACCCAAGAGCCTTATATAAAGCCTAAAGGCTTAAAAACCGGTTTCGAGAGGAATGAATGGCCGAGTGAGCGATAGACCATAGATCTTGTTGGAGGCGGGCTTAAAATAAAACAGCTTCTCCTTTAAGATAAGAGCTCTTAAAATAAAAGAGCTTCTCCTCCTAAAGAAAGGATTAAAGATAAGATTAGATTATATTCAATATTAAAGATGGATTTAAAGAAGCCTCCGATTTATTACATAAGACATTTAAGACCAGGATATAACACTTTTAATTTAAAGGGCTTTTCAAATCAAATCAAAAGGGCTTTTAGATATCTATCTCATCTCTGGCTCCAACCCACACTTGCCTTAAGAGCTAGTTCCCATCAATACTGAAGAGAGAAACGAAAGCCAAGATCAAAGAGCCATGAAGAAAATCACAATGAGCCGAAATGATTGCTTGCATTATTAGAAAATGAGCAAAAGAGACTTGCTTAAATAAGCAAGGTGAACAAATGACAGCCACACGATCGGTTGGAGAGGATCAAGATCTCAACCGTCGAAATATAACAACCAGATAAGGATGACAAAGCATGCCTTAATTATTAAATGCTAGACACACCTACTTACCTAGTGAACTTAACACATGCTAGATACCTAAAAAGGTATATACACTAACAAATACCTCTTCAAAAGCGTTGTCTTTAAAGGGGCTCGACTTCTCTTTTCCCATGAGAGCGAGGGCCCTCTATCTATAAGGGGAGAAGGAATCTAGATCTAGTGACCCGGCTGCTCATTCAGAAAGAATAAAAGTAAGTCTCTGAAGAGGGGATTGGCACCGAACACCGAACCCTTAATGGATAAAAGCTCAAGCGATTCAAACCTGTTCTTATGCGGTAGCGGAACCTCTCCGGTAGTTCTCAAAAGGTAAATCGAAGAAGCGGTTTCGGATGTCGTAGAATGCACGTAAGTGAACAATCAGTCGGTCTCGGTCGGCACACTGCTGCAGTGCTCTCTAGTTCAAAATTGCCCTTTAAAAACCTGCCTTTGCACTATTTTTTTAAGCTAGCGAGTGGAACGGATTATGGATAGAGAGGCGGTAGTACTATTGCATAAAGGGTCAGCTGGTAAATCGGGAATAGCGGCTGATTGGGCCTTTATAAAACGTTCCTCTCCATCCTCTTTCCAGTGAGCGATAGCGATTTAAAAGCTCGACTTTTGAGAACTACCGGAGAGGGGGTTGCTCCCCGATCCGGGGGGGGTGGACCGGGAAGGCCATGATCGCCTGTCAGCTCCGAAGTTTCTGCGTTCAGTCTCAATCTATATGCGGAGTGGATTGGCCCCTGGGGAATCAGGGGAAGGATGACCTAGGTACACGAAAGTGACGCGTTTTTGAACCTTTTTTAAGAGGAGAGGGGCCTCTTAAAATAAAAAGCTACCTTTCAATTCCGTTCGGCTTTTTGAAAGGGAGAGGATCCGATCTCCATACCTTTTCTGATTATTCGGCAGAACGCCCTCTCCCCCGCGCTATCGCTCACTGCACTCGGAACGACCGGTAAGGGAAACCCAAAATAAGTGAATGGGAGAGCCGGCCCCACACTTCCCCGTCCTCTATTTTAAAGGCTCCTCTTGAACAGAAGAAACCCCTCTCTATTTGAAAAGGAGATACAGCCTGCAAAAAACCCGAGGATTTGACCTTTAAAGGAGAAGTATAAAGGTATTGTATCTTGACACCGTTCAATCAAGAGGATTTGACACCTTTAAAATAAAAGGTTCTATGGATCAGCATTCTTCTTCCCCACGCTTTTAAATGTACTTTTAAAAGGAAGGCCGGCCGTTTCTCTCCCGACTGACCTTTTTCTCGGCGCTTTCTCATTCTGTATGTTCACCTCTCTATTCTAAAATGAAGGGAAGCTTTTAGAAGCGAGTAAGCCCTGCGACCGAGATATCGGGGAGGGAAGGGGGAAGGAACGAGAGGGGCATGCGGAGCAGTAGCTTTTTGTTGCGACCTGGGCGATCGATCAATGGTTTCGGTACAACTACTGGGTATAGCAGGACTCGAACTACGACTTCACCTTTAAAGGTTCGCTGTCGCCGAGCTTATATAAAAGGGGCTCCCCCTTCGGACAACTTATCCGCTTTCTCTTCTCTTTAAATAGTGGGGGTGGGGGTGGGGGTGGGGGAGCCGAACAGGAGTCGTTATTACAGTAGCAATAAGACTGTCACTGTCATAACCGAGTCTCTTATATACGCCCTTGCCCTTGTTAAAAAAGCCAGCCGAGCTCTCTCTCTTAAATAAGGTAGGTCGTTTCCCTTTTTGAAACCGTCAATGATGGCGCTCTCCTCCCCATTTCAAAGGGGTAAACCCCTCCATTTTTTAAAGAGGGCGCCCCCCTCTGTTTTGAAAAGGCCCTCAAAAAGGCCCTTTTAAATGGTGGGGGAGGGGAGAGACGACGAACGGTTTCAAGAGCTTGAGGTTTTAAAGAGCCGGCATCTTAAGTTATCACCTTTGGCTCTTAAAAGGAATCGATCGATCCTCCTTCTCTTACCCCCCCTTTCGCATGCGAATGGAGGAATGGACCTAGGGTTTTTTTAACGAGTTGGAGAAGGAAATGATGGGGGGAACACGAGGGGGAAGGATATCTGTATTCAGGATATATGTATGTAATGACTATGGGTGTTAAACTAACCCCTTCTCCTAGAGGGCCCATCTCTCAGAGCGAACGAAGTTAGTCTCACACCACAGTCACACAACCAACGGATCGAGATCGAACACCACGCTCTATTATAGACAGCTCCACCTTAAAAAGAGAGATCGAGAGGGAGAGAAAATGACCTCGACCACCGGATCGAGAGGAAGAGAAAATGACCTCGACCACTGGATCCAGAGGGAGAGGAGAGAGAAAATTGTTTCTTCCCCCTCTTTGAAAAAAAGATCCAGATCAAGATCGATCGACCTCTCTAATAAATGGAAATGACCTCCTTGAATGAAACCCCTTAAAATGAAGAGGAGAGCTCTTAAAATAAAATAGAATAAAATAAAATAGCGCGCCTTTAAATAGCCATTAAAAGGGGCTTTAAAGCTTTAGGAGCGCTCGCGTTTCGTTTATAATGGGCGCTCTCTATCCGGGAGAGGGAGAGAGCTTGAAAGATGCGACCCCCCATGTTTGAAAAAGGCCCTTTTAAAATGGAGGGGAGGGGAGAGCCCCTTTCTATTTTAAAAGAGATGGGTGGGATGCCCTATCTATAACAAGCAAAAAGCCCTCTGTTTCAAAGGCAAACCGAAGAGCTCAACTCTAAAGGTCAACTCGTAAGGGCAAGGACACTCTTAAGACGTCAGAAGGGAGGGGAAGAGCTCTCTATCCGTAATCCTCTCTATTTTAAAAGGCGATGGCAGCTCTTATTATTACGTATGTATATTATATAGACTCGGTTCAGTCGACAGGCCGGGGTTTCATTCTCTTTCGCTGCGGCCCTCTCCTTTAAGAGCCTCTCTATTTTTAGGGGTGGAGTGAGTATAAGCGCTTTCTTCTCTGTGGCAATCTTATCGCGTATGGAAATTAAAAGTCTATCTCTTACCGTACACTTCGCGTTAAATCAGCCCCTCTCTCGGTCTTAAGAGTGAGTTCGTTTTCCCTGTTCGGTGTCGATTCATATTACTCGAGAAATAACGGACTAGACCCCACCCGAAGGGGGACAAAGGGGAGAGGGAACAACTGGCTTCGGGGGAAACGCCAATACACGAGTGAATGAAGGAACGCTCTATATCCGTTGTTTTTAAAAAGAGAGAGGAGCTCTCCCCTTTTAAAATAGAGAGTAATCGCGACCTCTTAAGATATAATTCCTGCCTGACCTATCTGCACTGATGGGTATCTGCCCAATCCACTTCTTCTGGAATAAGGAGGAGGGGTTTTGTTCATTGATGAATCCCCGACCCGAGCCTTCTCTACGGAAAAGTGGCGCTAAAGCTCAAGGAGGGAGCCGTTGTTTCGTTGTTCCCCCGGCCAAACTCCACTACCTCTTAAAAAAAAGGTTCGTTATCCCCGTGTCCTTGGAATGCTTGAGTAGGCTCTTAATCTTCTTCTTCTTCTCCATCTTCTTCCTTATTCCAGGGGGGTTAAGTCTTCTTAAGGCTCTGGATTCGATCTAAAGGGTTCCGGTGTTTTACCGAATCATCCTCTTGGTCCTGAGCTGGCATCCGTGATGATACCATAACCTCTAGCTAGGTGCAAGCTATTCCCGTTCCAGACCGGCAGTTATCTATGCGCTGAACCTCAAATACATCGGTGTGAACCTCCTCACTTTTGAAGGAGTGTGAACCTTTGCCTTTGCCTTAAAAAGCCGAGGGGGAGGAGAGAGCTTTTTACTATTCATAATCGTCCTTTTAGTGCCTTTTAAAATAGAGAGGTAACTTCTTATTTTAAGGTAGCCTTTTCAAGGAGGGGGCCATAGCCATTAAAGGGCTCTTTAAAACTTCATGCACTTTTAATTTAAAGAGCTAGCTTTAATGGCCGCTCCAGCTTTTGTTTGTAATTATCATGATGTTGGTCAAAAAGCTCGATCTGAACCTATAGATCGCTTAGCGCCATCTAGATATGATATGGGTAAGACTAAGTCGTTCGTAAGACAGCAATCCGAGTAATCATTTAAAGAGCCCTCTTGTTTTGGAAATAATAACAACTTCCTCCAGAATGAATGGCTTTTGGTTGGATTGGGTCCATACGGTACGGAGAGAAGCTGCGACCTACCCACATAAACCGGTGTTTCTATCAAATATACGGTTAGACCCAGAGAATGAGTAGCCTTACACCGGCACTGGAGGTTGTTCCACTATTAAGATGGGTGGGTAGGTAGTTCCGTGCTCGATCAAGCTAGAGGTGAATATGCATGCGATAGAATAGTTGTTTTGTTGCTCTTATTCATTCAAAAAGCTGGCTGGCTTGTGGTATTCGTCAGTTAGTCCGATCCCGAAAGACAGACCTTTGATTGACAGTTCTATCCAATGCCACTGAGTGAATAGTTACCCCCCCTTCTCTCTTTTTAAGAGGCCCCTCTCAATTCTAAAGGTGAGTAGAATAGGTTAGAGTTATTCGATCCGACTACCTTAAAATAGAGAGCATTGCGATAGAAATGCCGACCCGAGTATACTGCTACCTATGGATATAACAACCATGCCGAGCGGGACCAGAGGGTTGACACCGATATAGATAGATAGATAATGCTTCCCCTTCGGACCTTTTAAATTGATAAGGTACCCCTTTAAATAATGGGGCCGGTTCAACTACTTAATTATATGCCGCCTGGATTACTGGGAGGGAGCTCAAAAAGCAGCTTTTAATACCGAAAGGAATGAATCACACGAGAAGGGCGGAACCGGGACGGGCGTTGATTCCTTGGGGTTGGTCTGATGCTTTGGGCCACCCCATCAGAATTACCTCAACTCTACTGATCAAACCCAACTCACGTATCTTGTAAGGAAGGGCATCGAACAACCTCAAAAAAGCGGGAAAGAAGATATGGTTCTTCTCCCCACAGCAGCTTTTAAAAAGGGCTCGTTATAGGACTTAACCAAACCCCTTTTCAAATAGAGAGAGCCGCTTTTATAAAGGTTCGCCGGCATCCCCCATCCTTTTAATAAGAGGCGGTAAGAGGCGGCACCTTTGATCGCGGCGCTGCCCCCCCCTTTTAAGAGAGAAGAGAGGGATCGGAAGTGAAGACTCGTACCTGCACCTTCGATATGTTGAAACCACTTGTTTACCCTTCCAAAACAGAGGGGAGAGGGGCCGGGGCTTTTCATTTCAAAAGGGCCCGCCCTGAGGAACCCTCCCCCACCCCCACATTTCAAAGGCAAAGGCCCCTCTCCTTTTGCTTTTGAAAACAGGGCAGGGCAACCCGGGCCTGCCTTTTCAAACATGGGGGGGCTTTAAAAAGGAGAGGGGGAGAGGGCCTTTAGCCTTTAAAATAGCCGGGGAGAGGAGAGCGAGAGCGCGGCCCGGCCTTTTCAATATAATACACTCGATTGACTTGAATCTTGCCGCTTTCTCAAGCACCCGCCCCGGAAAAGAGAGTGCATTTACACTTTCTCCTATCTCTATTCATCTCTATTATATACGTAACATGGATGCATCTTGATATTCCGTATATAATACGACATCTGAGGTTATCTACGGAATATCACTATGGCCGAGGCACCTGGGAGAGAGAGAGCTCGACCTCAAAAAGATTGGGATAGGGTCCGGAGGAGAGAGTCTCGACCTTTAAAAAGGGGGGGCACCCCCGGGGATGGAATTTTTAAGGACACTCGACCTTTAATTGAAATTTTAAAGGGGATTAAATTTTTAAGGACACTCGACCGATATTCTATATGTAATATGATCGGTTGAGTGCTTATCTAAACCGATAGGGAGGGGAGGGGAGGGGAGAGCGATGCTTTAAATTAAAAGGTCTGATGCTGGGATTTGGTGCCCGTGTTGCCAGAATGGATAGACATTCGGAATGATTAGGCGTAGAGGAAGGCAGTGAATCGGGTTGCTCTCTCTATCAAAAAAGGGGATGTAAGAGCAGCTGACTAACTAGCTGGCTTTTGGGGGATGAGATAGGAGCAGAATACTCGGGGATTGATTAGGGCTACAGTCCGGGAACTCTTAAAGGGAGGGGAAGACTAATGACGGGGGGACAAGGGGAGGAATGACCACGGGTAGATACCGTCCCGTCCGCGATCTACGGATCTCAAGGGCTTTTAAAGGGCCAGCGGACTGGACGGAGAAGGGATAGCGGCGCCCACTCCTCCTTCTGTGGGGATGGAGCTCATAATACTGGCTGGCGAACCACACGGATGTGCGGGGCAGCTCCACCTGCTCACTCTCCGCATCTCGAGGAGTGCGCCCCGAGGCCCAGCACGTGAGGGGACTACCATACCAAACCATTCCAGTAGGTACCTACTGGGTACCGGATTATAGATGGAGAGGCCGGGTTTTGAACCGACAGGGAAGAATAGGTATCCCGGTGAGCCTTGCGGTAATCCCTTGCCCTTGTACAGCTCGAAGGGAACTTGAGTAAGTCGCTGCTATAAGCCCTTTAAAATAGCTCGTTCCGGCGGCGCAGCCACCCCCACCCCCACTTTTATAAGGTAGGGTAAGGACACCTTCATCAAATTAAAAGGGGACAGCGGGGGGAAGGGGGTTGTTTTTTGCTTGATAAAAGAATGGGAATGCCCTATATTTGGGTCGATCCCCCGCCCGAGCTTAAAAGTATGCATGCTTATGGTTTTCCGGGTAGGGCGCTCTTCCAAAGGTGGAGCTGGGTGGTCCGAAGCTTGATCAATAGAGAGGAACCTTCTCATGATCCCCCCAGCTGGACCGGGGAAAGAATCAAGATCACATCTATTGGTTAGTTAGTAGGGCCGCTTCGTCACGCTTCTCGATATGCTGAAGCTGGAAGGCACGGATTGATGGGTGCCGGAGCAGCCACCACCCACAACCATGGAGTGCGCCGTGGATGGATAGGTACTTACGAGTGCGTAGGTCCAGCCTTTAAAATAGAGAGATTCGCCCTTTGAAAAGAGAGGGGCGACGGCGCGACAGACCAGGTTGTATATAGGGAGAGTTCACGACTTCCCCCCTCGCTCCGGTGGTAATCTATCTCCCCAGCCCAGATACAGATATTTACGGGGAACAGAAGCATTCTTTGAGGATTGGGAGGCACCTTCTCACAGAGCTGCGCCCTTCCCTTCCCGTTCAGAAAGCCTCACGCATAGGAAAGGGGATTGGCGGTTCTCTCCTACATATCCGATATCGGGTCAACGTCAGAATCGTGTGAAAACACCTTAAAAGCCAGTCTCAGGTTCCCCTTTAAAAACAAAAATAAAATGGTCGAGTCGATGGTTGGTCCGAACCCAGCCCCCGCTCCCATAAGTAAGCCCGGGAAATTAAGGTTCTTTACTGCAGTGATTAGGCGGCGGAATTGCTCTAAAATAGAGCGTCTCTGCCTCTCCCATAAAAATAATTGGCTATTGACTTAGAACTTAGAACCCGAATGGAAATAGATATGGGCGAGTCTATAAATTCACTATCCCCCGAATTCCACCTTAAAATAGAGCGGAAGATAACGAATCATCGGTGAGTGCAGACAGAAATGAGTAACCCCGAGACCGAGTACATTCCAACGAACTCTTCCCGACCCTTTTTATCTGAAGAGGTCAAGCATTAAATGAAATTTCGTAGGATCAGCCACTCACTGGAAGATGATTAACCGGGCGAGGAAGGTGGAATGAATCGGAGGGAGTCCCGAGAATCTATAGATGAAGGAAGAGGAAATCGGGAGAAAGGAAGCTTGGTTCGGTTACGAGTCTATCTATCGTTCCTATCTATTCCCACAGTTAAGGTTCCCTATCGTTCTGTTCCCCCAGGCTAGCTATATTCATTCCTTTTAATATAAAGTTCGTTCTAAAAAAAACTCACTCGGCCTATCAACCAACTGCTATTCCCAATCCCTAGAACCCCCGGTATATCCATCTTCTTCAGGAATAGGAATTCTCCGCCTACAACATGAAATGGAAGAACTAGAGAGCGATTGTCCCATTCAAACAACTAGCTATGATGGCGGGATAATTCCCCTTATCACAAGAGAATTCATTTCATCCGGTTCTGGTTAGTCCGAGTACGAATATAGATACCCGGTTAGCCCGAATCGAATGGGTGTAGGCCCCTCTTATATAAGGTTCATTCCAGCTTAATTGGCATCCCAGCTTTAAGCTTTTTTCGGTCCCGGCTCGAGAGTACGCGTACACATCTAATGTACACCGTCAACGCCTTTTAAGATAGAGGGGCTCTGAACGAAACCTCTTAAAGAGTTCGCAACTCTATAGAAACGGCCCCGGCTTTAAATGAGAGAGATAATGGTTTCGATTTTTCTGACGAGATGAAGGAAACCTATTCAGACAGCGATATGCTTGCATCTAAGATGGGTTTTTCCATCTCCCGCCCACCCTATCGACCTTGACGAAGTGGGAGGAAGCGGGTCATTCATACGAATTGGAATTAAGGGTGCCGGACCCACCCCTAAAGGATGTGTCCCGACCCTGAATCGAATCCAAAGGCTGAGGGAGCAGAATTTTAAAGAGCCAAAGCTAAAATCACCCTTAAAATAGAGGGGTTATTGGCCGGGATCTTGACGATACAATTTTTTATGATATGCGCTCTACCTCTTTCTTCCTGAGCTGATGATCCTATCGATCTTGAATCATCCCATTTCATCGTGGTAGGACCCTCTCCCATTAGTAACACCCCGGAGCGCATCTATCTATGGTTAGTTCGGGAGAATAGGGATGGGCATCTATATTCTTTCTTCCATTTCCTATTTCCTAAGCATGCACACTCGGGAAATCATATTCTTTAGATGCTTCTATAACCCACCCAAATCAATAGCATCACTACGGGGAAATCAATAGCATCGCTGGGAACTATGAATATTCCAATTTTTTCTAACTTCTCTCCCCTCATGTTTTAAAAAGGGGCCTTTTAAACAGAGGGGAGGGGAGAGCTCTCTATCTATAAGCGGCCTCGTTCACTCCGCTCCGTTGCGCTAGGGAAAGGAAGGGATTCATACGGCTTATTTAAGGTTGAGTGCATGGAAAGAATTCATACTGATTGATGCTCTATTTCAAAAGGGCTGATTGATGCCTTTACCGATTGATGCGGCGCCAAGGAAAGGATTTTCATGCTGGCTGAAGGGAGGGAGCGCTATCGGGAAAGGATTTTCATGTAGGGGGCCGGAGCGCCTCTCTATTTTAAAGGGGAACTTAGGAGATTCATACCGAAGGAGCATTCTTCGCTAGTCAGACCCTAGCCTCGACCTAAAGCACAAATGACCTGAATGAATCTACTTGAATCTATCTTGTCAAGACCTGAATGAATCTATCTTGTCTATCCGGCCGGCCTGAATGAATCTACTAAGGGCTGGGGGCCGACCTTATATAAGCCATAAGACCCTTTCGGAGGACTGAAGGCCATAAGAGCGCTCATCTAAAAGCTATCTCAGAGGTGGTGTGGTCGAGCTTAAGATTAATAGCTCACTCACTTCCTCATGGCATAAATGTCTCCCTCAACCTGTTATAAGGATAGAGAGCCGGTGGCCCGGTAAGCGATCGAGTGCTTGTAACGGCCCTAAAGCCAAGATTATAGAGATGGTCGAGCGCTGCTATCTCTATCTCGCTATCTCTATCTTGCTATCTCTATCTTATTGCTCGTATCATATCGATCAATAGGTAGCACGCATAAATCCAATCAATAGGTAAATGCTATCTCTATCTCCCGGTCGAGCGCTTAAAATTGAAAGTCTTGTGTCCCCTTTTTAAACAGAGAGTACTCTCACTGCATTATACACGTGATATGATGGGCTTATATAAGGGACGCATTCTAGTGACCGGATTCATGCATGTGGGTCCTGCTCTTTATCCATAAGCATCGATTCATTCATGCCGACTCTATTATATACGCCATATGAATGCGTCCATGTTACCACCGATTCATTCGGATTCATTGACTCGACAACATATTACGTGTGTAATGGACTGATTCATGTGGGGCGCTGTCGCTCACTGTACTCCACTTCGTTCCCACATTCATCAATCCCCTTAAATTCTAAAGGTCGAGCGCCCGCCCCATGGGGGGCGGCTATTTTAAGAGAGAGAGAGCACTCTTAGACTTTTTTCATAGGTCATCCGGGGACGAGACCTGCTTGTGAATAGAGGGGTCGAGCGCTCAACCTTGAGGGAGAGGACAACCTATTGATTGAGGACGGGACCTTTTAATAAAAACTCTTAAGCTCTCCCCGGCTCTCTATTAATCGGGGGAGAGCGGGGCACCGCTTCTAAAAATATGATGGGCGAGTTTTATTTTAAAATAGAGAGGAGAGGGCTCTCCTTTTAAATAAATGAAATAAGCCGGTTTTTTCCTTTCTTTAAGAGCAAAAGCAGGGCAAAAGCAGAGCAAAAGCTTTCAAACAAAAGCTTTCAAACAAAAGCTCTTGGACAAAAGCAAACGCTCCCCTTAATAAATAGAAAGGGCTAAACTCTTAAGAGGGGGGCGAGGGGAATCCTAAAGGCACGGCCGCTCTCTCTCATCATCCCCACCCACACTTCTCAAGAGTCCGGGAGATAAGAGTCTATTATGTATGTATTAACAACTTGAGGAGCTTAATTGATAAGGGCCCTACAAGAAGAGTTTTAAGCTTACTATTTATTTAAAGGTGCTTCCTCTCCCCTCTCCCTATCTCAACTTCAGAGTGCATTGAAGCTCTCTCCCTTAAGTACCTTAAGGAGTTGTTGTTCCAAATCATAAGGGTGCCCCTTCTCCTAAGTTGTTAATACGCATATAATAGAGTAGAAAGAGTGCTTATCTAAAAATCCCCTTAAGAAAATAAAAGCCAAGATAAAAAGCGATTAAAAGCGAGAATATAGCTTTCTATTATTTAACGACGGGTGCTCTCCCCCTCTCTATTTAAAAAGGAGAGATCCCTCTCCCGGAAACGTATTGATTCGGATGTAGTATAGTTTAACGCTTTTAAGGTACCAGCACCCAAGTTATAGAAAGGCGGGCATTCGGATTAATACGTATATAAGACGACTGATTCATGTGGGGCAGGGATGGATATAGGCCCATCAAGAGCCCTCAAAAAGCCGAAAAGACAGGTGGGCCGGGGAGGGGAGAGGTAGAGAGGTCCTTAAAGCGCTTTTATCGCCTTTTTAGAATAGAGAGCAGTCGGCTTTTATTTTAGTAGTATGCAGAAAGCCGGCTCTCGGATAGTAGTGCGAGGGAATCAATCGACCCTCTCTATTTTCAAAGGGTGATCAGCCTTTGAAAAATGGTGCCACCCCCCCCTATTTCAAAAGGTTCTGTATTGCCCCTAAAAAGAGAGCTTACCCCTTGAAAAAGCCGTAGGGGGGTACCTGGCTTTCTATTATGGTTGTCCGGGCGCCCCTTCAAAGTAATGCAATTTCGTCACCATCGAAGGGCGGGGGACTTCAAGCTTGCTTTAAATATTAGTTGGGGGGATTCTGCCCTCGGTTTTATAATAAAGGTGGAGATTTGGGAGTCGCCCCTCTCTATTTTAAAAGGTTCACCTAAATATCTCGACACGGAAGAACTCTGTTCCCCGTCACACCCGGTTTCTAGGGAGCATCAGACCAAGAATCACCCAAACCTCGTGTGTTCCTTATGGATTAAAGGTGTGGCCCATCCCATATTCACGATATAGTTTCGAACAGGTAGAGCGTAGGATGATTCTTCTCCCACCTCATATTGGAACCCAAACCCGCGGGGGTATGAGGAGTGAGGAGGCCCAGCCGTGTATACTTTTAAAAGGTTGACCCCCTTTTAGATATAAAGGTGTTTGATTCCGAACCACTTCAGAGATCAAGCCCATGAATGAAGCAAGCTATATCTCCGTATGGACGGATCCTGCCTATTGAGAGCTTCCTCCAACCCTCCTCCCCCCCTTTTTTAAATAGAGAGGCCCTCCCTACCCCCCCTTTTTTAAATAGAGATATAGCTGCGAGTCCAGAAACCGATCTAAAAGGAAGGTGCGGCCGGCCGTTCCTAGTTCCATTCCCACCAGGTCGGTCCGGAAATCATCTCCGGCTTTTTATTCTCCTGCTCTCTATAACGGCGCCCCTCTCAATTCTAAAGGTTTCCCATTCCCATAGAGGGCCTCTTTAAAAGAAAATTCGCCTACCTCCCCACCCCCACCCCACATTGAAAAGGCAAAGGCAAAAGAGAGGGCCTTTTTAAAACAGAGGGGGGCGGTCTTCGCTTCAGCAGTTCGATTCGAGGAGGCATTGCCGAACATACGTATTCTGGTGAGTGTTCCGGGAACTGTGTAAAATCCATACGACACGGGTTTTTAATGGTGGCGGCATAGGAAGAAGAGCGTGATGGGGAAGGACGCTCTCTATCTATAAGCTGACATGGGTTTAGCGGAACGTTTTCTTTAAAGGGCAATGAGCACTGCTATCATGGCTGGCATGAGTCAGTCTAGCGGAACCGATTCCTTTTAGTAACCAATCCTGGCCTAGAGGAACTAACTAACCATTCGAAGGGCCTGGCCCTCCTTGATATAATAAGCGATCGATGGAGATTTTACCTTATATAAGATAGCGAGCTAGACGCTTTCAATATGACTGACTTAACCGAGCCGCTTAAAGTTTTAAGGTGCTCTCTTAAGCTTTTCATTTAAAGGGGAAGTTCCTTACTTAAAATAGAGAGGGGGCTCGACCTTTAAAGTAACCTTTAAAGAGCTTGAAGTTTTAAAGAGCTTAAAGAAATGAAGTTAAGATTAAATCTAAAAAAGCCTTAAGAGTGCGAGAATGCAGACAGTTACAGTGTTCATTACAGTTACAGTGTTCATTTTAATAGGAACTTTCCCCTCTTTTAACTTTGGTATCAGTTTCTACCCCCGTCTCTATGTTGCCCCTTTTAAAATAATAGAGAGGGCCTCTCCTCTCCATTTTAAAAGCCTTTTTTAAAACATGGGGGCGCTGCGTTTTATTCAGAAGCCCTTGTATAAGAGGGAAAGACGGAAGAGACGTCAACCCAATCAATGGAGTGGGAGATGTATGTCGACAACCTCATAATCACATACGAATCAATTAAGAATAAAAGGGAGAATATGACCTTTTTTTGGCAGACGGAGCCAGACTCTTTGAATAGTGTGGCCTTTCAGATCTCGGCTCTTTAAATTCCGATTCGCTTAGATCATTAGAATAGGGAGGTGCGTGGGAAAAGAATTCCTTTCCCAGAGACAACTGATTCGAGGCCTCTTCTTCTCTCATCCGGCTCCCCCTGTCAGTTATTGCATGGATTCTCTTCATATCGGTCAAACTTTTAAGGGATTCCCTTTCGTATTTACGAACCGCTTTCTCCCGTCCCGAAGAAAAAGTCCAAGGGTTGCCGGGATATTGATGAATCAGGAACAGGTGTCAGAATGCTGATCAAAGCTCTCTAAAATCGCTTTTAAAAAGCTTTGATAGAGTCGAGCATGGCCGGTCGGCTAAAGAACACACTTCTGTGGAGGTGGTTGACGACGAAAGATTTCGTTCTCTAATCGATTACCGCCCGCCCCTCAATTTAAAAGCAAAGCAAGCTTTTTCCCAGCGATAAAAAATCTTCTTATTTATACGGTTCAGAGAGTGACGGAACACAACCATTGATTTAAAAGCGATCCCCCTTTTAAACAGAGAGATCCGAAAGGGCTCTAAATGATCGACCTTTGTGAAAAGAAGGGGAATTCGGTGAGTCGACGCGAGTGTCCAACCTTCTTTCTCGAAGAGATTGACCTGGCAAATAATTCGAGCAGATCTTAGGGTAAGCGAGTGCCTGGAATAAAGGCCGTTCGAGTCGAGCAAGTCAATTATGGTAGTATTAACAACTGATTCATCTCGCCCCAGCCCCATGTTTTGCCTTTAAAACATGGGGTTTAAACGGTGGGGGAGAGCTCATCTCAAAAGTGTTTTGCCCTTTTTCAAAAAGGAAAAGGGCGTTTTAAAATGGAGAGGAAGGAGGTCGAGCCTGAAACCGGATAAAGAGCTTTATAAGCTTTTGATTTTAAGGTGCTCTCCCCCTTTATCGGCTTTTTTAAGGGCTCACCCGTTCTCGGTAAGCGCTTTAGATAGGGATAGAGAGCGGACCCTCTTCCTCTAAAAAAGGTAAGCGAGCTTTCCCCTTTGAAAATAGAGGGATACGGCCGAGTGTTTAAGCCCTAGAGCCAACGAAGATCTCCAATACCGGGAAGAACCTAAAGGGATACTGTAGTGCGTTCCTCTTCATTGGTGTAGCCCGGAAAAGCTAAAAAACGCTGCTTGCGCCTCTACCGGAATGAATAGGAAAGGTGCCCGCACTCCGATCTAATATCAATGTTCTTTGAATCGCCTCGCCCTTACCAATACGGAGGTTCAGTAAGCACCAGGTCGAGTCCCCCATGCTATTTCGCATGTGCAGAGATCAAATCCAGAGACACGTGAAGGAACCCATTCTACATAGAATGGATCTGGTATAGAGGGGATCCGAGAGAGCCACAAAAAAGCCTGCTGCATGCTATGGCGATCCAGAGAAAGTAGCTCCGGTTGTAGCCTATTCGGAATACCTCGAATCTGGGAATTGATTGAATGGACAACCACCTGGGTGGGGAAGAGTGGTTCCCGAGAGGGGGTTGGTTAGGAATACCTTACCCTCACTGTAAGGGGTTACACCCGGAATGGAGAAATGAATTAGCCCGAATCTCCGAGATCATGTTGTTGGCCTTCGTAAGTTATTATAAGCAAACGCCAGCCCTCGACCGGACTCTCCCGGCTCTTAAGATAGGGAGAGGAGGTCGAGGTCCCCCACCCCCACTTTTATAAGGTAAGGAGCACTCGCTTATCGAAAAGAACCCGGCCCGGTTTTAATAGCATAGCTTGCCATTTAAAGAGGTCATTTATGCGGAGAGGAGATCGAGGACCAAGAATCGAATAGATGCATCCATGCGAGTCTTATTACGCATATGATACGGCGATTCTAAGATTCAGTCAGTCAGCGATTCTAAGGTTCAGTCAGTCGGCGATTCTAAGGTTGGCGATACTTAAAATAGAGAGGGCGTTCAGTTCTGTTCATCCGGGAAGTTGATTCGGTGTGGATCGGACCCTTAAGATATAACGGTCGATGAATGCTGATCGGAAAGAGATGAATGTTGATGCTGATGCTGACGCTGATGTCGATGTTTACGTTGATGCTGATACTGATGTTGCTCGGGGCTTTTAAAGTATGCCCACGGAAGGAGATCTATGGCATGAAAAGGTTGGGAAGGAGATCGGCACCAGTCCTAACCCAGGTTCTCTCTGTCCCCGAGCTGTCATTTCTCAATCCTTAAAGAGTTCCACCATCTATAGACGAGACGAATTCACCATCAATCATCAATAAAGATGGGTGGGATAGCTCAATAAAGATGGGTGGGCTAGCTCAATAAAGATGGGTGGGCTTCCTATCGCCCCAAATTATTCGCTTAGAATAGAGAGGACCAACCACTTCAATAGCCATTTAAAGCAGTCGACCATGAATTGAATTAAATAGCCATGCCATGCGCGGCCATGCGCCTTTTCAAAGAGGGGGCCATAGCCATTATGGCTGCCAAATAGGGGGGCCATTAAATAGCCATTAAATTCAAAGGTGTCCGTTCGGTGGAAAGGATGAGTTGCGGTGGTTCGATCTCGCCGGTTTCGATCGGCCTTGCCGGGTCGGGAGCCCCCTCTCTATTTTAAAAGGGGAATAGAGAGGGCATGCTTTTAGGCCCTCTCCCCCGCTGTCGCTGATTATAGATAGAGAGCGGGTTCGCTGTCGCTTACTGCGGATTCTGGATAGAGAGCGTTCGTTGTTGTTATTCTCTACAATGAAACAGCGAGATTGCAGTGCCCGGAGGTTCTTCTCTCACAACGAAACGACTTCTTCACCCTCTCTTAAAATAGAGGGGAGAGCGCTCTTAAGATAGGGAGTCGCCATCCGGGAGGGCTGGGCGATCTGAGATGAAACATCATTTCCATCAATCTATCGCCTAGCTTCAAGTCGGGGGAATTCTGTGTGTTGGGATTCTGGATCCAGCCTGTACATAAGCTGGTAATCAGAGTGCTTGCTCCACTCCAAAATTCGATGACTCGGCCCCGACCCAGAGGAGAGGTTGAAGAAGAATGTCAATGTATGAATGAAAGAAGAGGACCTCTTGAGATAGGGAGAGGAACCTCTCTATCTATAAGCTCTTAGGAGGTTCTTTCATTCTCCCCCTCTATCTCTGTAAGGTCCCAGGGGCTTTTAACTAGTTAAAGGGAGAAAAGCCCTAGGATCTATCTATCCATAACAATCGATTCCTTAACGAGAATCGCGCTAACCTTTTTATTTGCCCCGCTTTTACCCTTTCAAAATAGAGGGGAGAGGCTCTGTTTTAAAAAGGCTAGACGAGAGCTTTTACTTTTGCCTTTTAAACCTCTAGAGAGCTCTCCTCAGGTTTGTTTTAAGAGAGTAACCTTTGATTTGATTTAAAGGCCCGAAAGCTGTCGCCCCGGCTCTGGCCCTATTTCAATTTAAGCTGAGCTAGCTAGCTATCCCTGTTTTTAGAGAGGAGAGGAGAGGAGAGGAGAGGAGAGCTCTCTATCTATAACCTTTAAAGGCTCTCTCGATTAAAACCTGAGGAGAGCCCCTCTGTTTTAAAAAGGGCCTTTTAAACAGAGAGGAGGGGAGAGCCGGGTTATTATCAAAGAGCAAGGATAGAGAGCTCATAAAAGCCTTTTAAACAGAGAGGAGAGCAGGTTTTTAAGAGGGCCATAACTTTGAAATGCCCCAACCTTTTAAAGAGCGAGGATAGAGAGCTTCGTTCCTTACCCCAAGACCGTTCCTTCCTCTTCCTATCCACCGGTCGGCCGTTCATTAGTAAGCTTGCCTCTGAGCCTACTGCCTTCTCTAACCAGCAGCCGTGAGTAAGCTTCTTTTGCCTCTTTCCTCTGCCCGCGATCATGGAGATTCTACCACTTATTTCAGGACCCGCGGAGCCTGTACAAATTCCTGCCAGCGTCGATTATTAAAGGAGAAGGGCATCTCCTTTTTCCCAGGGCCCTATACTCATGCATAAACGTGCATAAACTGGTATTATAAGGGGAATTCTAGTTCTATGAATGAGTGGCGTGGGGATATTCCATCCTTTTGTTTAAGAAAATAATTGCTAAAGCTCTTTAAAAGACAGCTCGCTTACCGCTCTTCTATAATGGACTCGGATAAGATTTTAAAAGCTGCTACACATAGATGCAGGGTGGCCGCCCGCCCTTTTAGATTAAAAGCACGCCGCAACCCCTTGGGTGGATCGGCTCTCCTCTCTATTTTAAAAAGGAGATGCTGGAAACCTTAAAGAGGAGAGGGCGATCGCAGGTGGAAAGAACGGCCTTTAGGTACTCACTCGACCGAAGGGGAGGAAGTGCAGTTCCCATTTCCCGGATCTTCTGTGGTAAAAAACAACTTGTTTAAAAAGGGCGGGCCACCATTTTAAAGCATGCCGAGATGAGTATCTAATTGTTCTCACTGCACTTCCCTATCCTAAGGGCGAGTGCGGCCCTCTTCTTCACTTCATGGCCGAACTGCCCGAAAGAGGAGTATCTATCCATCTCATCCAACAAAAACCATCTGATCCCTTTGCCCTTTAAATATCTCTGAGAGGCAAAAAACAACTTTAAGGGGCGGGGCGGGCCACCATTTTAAAGCGGACATGAGATGAAAGCTCTCCCCTCTATTTGAAAATCAAATTCGCTGCCTTAAAAGAGACGCCCTGGATTATAGATAGAGAGCTCTCCCCCTCTTAAGATTATAGATAGAGAGCGTTCGTCTTATTACACCTTTAAATTAAAAGGGCGGGCTTCTATTGATCGGCTTTGAAGTGTGGTATTCCGGTTGTTCTCCTCCTCTCCCCCCTCCCTATTAAGAGCGAGGGCCTGAACCATGAAAAGAGGGCCCTTTTTTTTAATTCACTATTCCAAATCAATGTTATTCTATGGAATAAGAGATCCTGGCTCCCTCTCCTCTCTATTTTAAAAGCTCTCGTCTAGCCTTTTTAAAACAGAGGGGAGGTCGCTCTTATTTATTAAATGCTTTCGATCTCTCTATTTTAAAGCAGAAGAAGGCCATGAAGTGAAGAGGGCCTTTAGGCACTCACGTCAGGAGGTCGAGTGCTCTTTTTAAATAGAGAGGAGGCTATCTCAGATTATGGATAGAGAGCGGCAGTTCTCTGCCCTCCCCAAACCCCGGGATGGAGAGGAGATTTTAAGGGCGCTTCAAGTTCGCCCCTTTGAAAGCTTATAAGGGGTAAAAGGGGCTTTAAGAGCCCTTTGAATTAATACGAGTCCCCCCTTTACCAAATAGAGAGATTCCGTAGCAGTTCACAAAGTTGAGTTGCCCTCTACCCACCCCTCCACCCACTATGAACGAGATCTTCTTTGAGAGTTGTTTCTGGCTCGCAATAAAGCTAGGGTGAGCAACCTTAGAAAGCTATCTATCTACCTCTCCAAACACAATATCTTGAGTACCAATGATGGTGACCACATCTGCTAGCATGTGATGTTTGGACATAGAATCAAGTCCTTGTGAATGGGCAAAGCCAGGTGCTCTTATTCTGCAACGATAGGGACGATTGCTTCCATTACTGACCAGAAACACACCAAATTCTCCCTTAGGTGCTTCAACTGCGGTATAGGTAGAAGAAGCTGGTACGGAAAAACCTTCTGTATAGAGTTCAAAATGGTGAATTAAGGATTCCATGGAGAGTTTCATTTGAGATCGTGATGGGGGGCATAGCTTACGATCATCGGCTTTTATCATGCCACTAGGCATTTGATTAAGACATTGCACAATGATTCTCAGACTTTGTCGCATCTCTTCGATACGGATACAGTAGCGATCATAGCAATCCCCTCTGGTACCCACCGGTACGTCAAAATCCAATTGGTCATAGGCATCGTAAGGTGCTGCTTTTCGCAAATCCCAGCATACTCCCGAACCTCTTGGCATTACACCACTAAATCCCCAATCCTTTGCCTGCCGCGCAGTGACAGTACCAATATCCACTAATCGTTGTTTCCAGATACGGTTGCCGGTTAACATCTCCTCTAATTCGTCAATACGAGAAGCAAATTGTCGTGTAAAGTCATAAATATCTTGACATAAGCCAAGAGGCAGATCTTGTGCCACTCCACCTGGTCGTATGTAACTGGCATGCATCCTGGCCCCCGAGACTCTTTCATAGAATTCCAACAATTTCTCCCGCTCCTCAAAAGCCCACAGGAACGGAGTTAATGCTCCCACATCCATAGCATGAGTAGTTAAAGCAAGTAAATGATTCAGAATTCGAGTGATTTCACGAAATAACACTCGTATATATTGAGCCCGTAATGGTACCTCGCAATTCAAAAGTTTCTCTACAGCTAAAGAATAAGCGTGTTCTTGGGCCATCATAGAAACATGAATAGAGTCAACGACAGAACGGAACGGACAACTTTAATTAGAAGGGGTAAGGCCCTCTCTTTCGACCTGCTCTCCTGTAGTTTTCAAAAGTCGAGTCCTCAATTAAATTAAAAGGGGGTAAGGGCTTTGCCATTCTAAGGTGCTTATCCTTCCCTTACCTTATCGAAGTGGGGGTGGGGCTCCCTTAAGTCAAGGTCCGCTCTTTAAAATAAAAGCGCGACAAATTTTAAAATAGAGGGCGCTCGCTTATCTTATTAATTCAAAGGGCGAATTTTATTTTATTTTAAAAGGTCCCAAGCGTATCAATATCTTCGGAGATCGATAAAGAATCGGGGGAGATCAGGAGGGAGAGAGCACTCTAGAGATGCACTCAACCGCTTAAAGAAATGAAGAGCGCCCTCTCCATCTATGGCAGTTCTAAGGCTTAAACAAGGATAGAGAAGGGTTAATAATCGATTAATAAGCGAGTGCTTATCCTTGCCTTATCAAAGTGGGGGTGGGGGCTATCTCTATCCCCCCGGTAAGCGATCAAGATTATAGATAGAGAGCGGACCACCTATCATAAAGGTCGAGGGCTTAAGGTTAAAAGGGCTCTTCCTCTCCCTCTCCCTATCGCTTTAAAAGGTCGAGTGCTTTTATATTTTAAGATCCGCAGCTTTCTCTCTTTTAATTCTAAGCTAAGCATTTGTTTTTTAAGCTCTTTAAAAGGAGGAGCTCTCTATAATCTCGAGGAGCTTTTTTTCACGTTCACATCACATACACAAGTGCTCTCTGAACCGTGCAATAAGGTCACCCATAACACGGCTCCTTGACGGATCCCCCATCTAAACCATGAGATTGGGGAATTCAATCCACTTCTCTTCTGGGCTTTCTTCTTCAACACAAAAAAATAGCGGCCTCTCTATTTTAAAATCTCGACCAGCTCTCCATCCTTTAGGGGTCATTTATCGACCTTTATAAGTAAGTCCTTTGGAGCTTTAGAACTGCCCGCCCCTCTCTTTTCAAAAACAAGGATAGAGAGGGCTCGATTCATTTTAAGAGCCAGGGTAATAACTTAGGGGAGAAGGCTCAACAGCTCAAGGGAATAAAGAGCCGGCCCGAGGTAGAGAGGTAAGGTTTTCAAGAGCTGGGGTCGATCTCTCCTTTATAGTTTGGGGACCCGATAAAATCGGGAGAGATCAGGAGGTCGAGGAATGATAACGGGGAGAGGAGACACATTCTAGTTATAGTTCATGCTATTTTGAGGGGGTCTTGAATACGAACCTCTCCATCCCTTTGAAAAGAGAGAGGAGCTCTCTATCTATAATCGCGACAGCGAAGATCTCGTCGGAAACGCAAGCCGAGGGATTACTTGATTGACCCGGAGCTTAAAGGATTGATTGACGAAAAGAATCCATTCCTTTAAACAGCCGGGGCACTCGCTACACTTTTAAAAGTGTGAGAGGGAGAAGCTCGAATTCCATCTTTCTTTTCTTTCGTCACAATTTTATTTTAAAGGGGATCGATTCTTCTGGCACCTCTTGAGATTCTAGATAGAGAGCCTCGTATCCGTCCGTATGAGGACCTCCTTCCCTTCTGCCCACTCTCCGTTCACACGGTTCCCAAAGCGGAAGGGTAGGCAGCAGGTACCACGAGCCCTCTGTCCCACACATCCAGAAGTGTAGTTCACCGGTTCCACCGAATGCTCCTATCTCTCGGCAAAGATCGTGTGAGTGTGCGGTTATGCCTCAGATGCCGCCAATGCCAATAGAAAAGTTCCCGTTCCTCTATGGTGCACTCGCTCTAGATCTCCGACACACAAGGGAGGACGTAGGCCCTAGCCCCTAGCACGCCGATCATTCCGCATCTCGCATTCACGCCGTTTCACTGCCGCTCGAGGAGTTGTAGATCGAGCCGAAAAAAGCTCCATCTCGACATGCTGTTGTCGTCGCCATCTTCTATGCGTCACTTAGTCATCTCCGCTCCGCTGTCTCTGCAGCCGGAATAAACGGACTTCATTCAGTGACTCCGCGATCGCCCTCTAAACGATCGAAATAAGGTAGAGCTTGAAGATACGTTTTGTACTCTATTAATTTCTCCGTGCCTCTATGGAGTAATCCAATATGCGGTTCCGCACGTTCCACCACTTCTCCGTTCATTTCCAATACTAATCGTAAAACGCCGTGAGCAGCAGGATGTTGAGGTCCAAAATTCGAAGTGAAATTTCTGATCTGCTTGCTTCTAGTCGCCATGGGAGAGAGAGATTGATTAAGGAATGGATTATTCCCTTCGCAATACCTTAATAGACTTGAGAAAGGATAAATCCTATTAAGCCTTAAAATTCCTTACTTAAAGGAAGTCTGTTATCTGCTCCTACTAACTCTGGACTTAGGGTCTGGGTCGTTATCTCGCCCTTTTAAAATAGAGAGGTGATCAATCTCTTTAAGGTCGCACTCTCCAAACCAAACCAAAAATTGAGGTACTCACGACTATGTCTAGGGCCCCTAAGGTACCAATGCCGATCATCATCCCACCCACCGGAATGTCTTAAAGAGGGCGAGCGAGCGGATAGCCTAGGATGCCGCTTTCGCTTCGGAGAGAGCGAACCTACCTTTAGATTATATGATTGACACCATAAGAAAGCTCCTCTCATCTCATCTCATCTCATTTTTAGAGGGGAGGGGAGGGGAGGGGAGAGCTCTTTAAATATTTACACAGAGCGCCTCAATTTAAAAAGACGAGAGGAACCCTCTTTAAAACTTGGTCGAGTCCCCCACCCCACTCCCACGGCTAGGCGGCTAGGCTATTTGAAAGGCAAAGGCAAAGGCCCCTTTTTAAAACAGGGCAACCCTGTATACGCTCAAAATGTGGGCGCTTTTAATTTAAAAGGGCCCCTTGCTCAACTCAAACGGGGTTTAAAAGGGCTCAACTCAACTCAGGTTTAAAAGGGCTCAAAATTGGCTGGCTTTTATTTTGAAAGGGCCCTTGTTGAAAAAGAGAAGAGAGCCATGCCCCCTCTGTTTTAAAAAGGTAACTCTCTATCTCGCTCTCTATTCTAAAAAGGGGCTCGGGGCCCTATCTATTTTAAAAAGGGGGTTTTGGGCCCGGGGTTTTGGGAAGAAGGGCCCAAAACCCCCATGGCGAGAGAGCCTGCCCACTCCCGCCCCTCGGGTTTTCGGATAGAGAGCGGACCTTTTAAATCAATAAGCGCCCTCTCCTCTTTAAGACATTCATTCCGTTCCTATTTTTGAAAGCTGATCCCAGTTTCAAAGAGCTCTAAAATTTCCCATGTTGCACTAAGTTACCTACGGAGGTATGCATACGGTCCGGGGACACTTTAGGGTGAACACCCATCCAAGCAAGTAGGGTCGATAGTTCAGCATTTAGGCCGTAACATTGAGCAAGCCTGAATCTTTTAAAAGCGATGCGAACTATTACATTAAAGTGCTCTCCGAACCGAGCTGGATAGTCTCCTATCACTAGGCTCACCGACCAACATGATTGACTTTTCTTATCCTATTACTCCCGGGTTCTGAATCGAAGTAGAACAGCTTTTAGAATAGAGAGGCTCTCTATCTATAACCGGTTTCAGACTATGAAGGAGCTTGAACTTTCTTTAAAGGTGCCCTCAACCAATATGGAGAAAGGTTGAGCCCAGACTATTAATTTAAAAGCCCGCCCTTAACTTAAAAAGTAGTTATTATAAAGCTTTTTAAAATAGAGAGGGGGCCTTCCTTTTAAAAGCCGAGGGGGCTGGAGCAGATATTTCTCCAACTCATAGAGCGTTTTTATTTTTCAAATAGCTCAGCTCCATTCGAAAAATCTTTTCCTTCTTAAAGGCTCTCTATCTATAATCGGATTGCTTGATTGACCGGAATGCAGCTTTTAAAATATCATGTGGTTAAGAGAGGATAGAGAGCATTCTCTTCATGAGAGTGAAAACATATTCTTTATTAAAAACCAACCTATCTATCCTATTAAAAGCCCGGGCCCGGCCCGCCGGGGCGATTATAGATAGAGAGCACCTTTCTCTGGAAAAAGCAATTATTTAAATAATGCAGCTTTGAAGATTATTAAGGAGTCGATTCTCTTATATACGTATTAACAACCAACTTTAAGAAGGGGAAGGAGTCAGGGGCTTTTTGATAGAGAGGTTTTTGCAAAGGCAAAGGCCCACAGAAATCCTGCTCTTAAAGCCTTTAAAGTTTCATGTTACCTAGAGGTAATAACGATTCATAGTTAAGGTTGCTCCTCTCCCTCGACCCCCTCCCCCTCTCAGGATAGGGAGAGGGGAAGGACGCATCTGGCCGAATGGCGCTTCATACATCTCGTATGTACACCTGATAGAAGGTCTTGTACGCGTGCTCCGTGTCTAGATAGTTCAGATCTTTACTCGTAAGGGGTCCAAGCTTTCTAAGCTCCATGCTGTTGGGGGACTCGGCAAGGGTCTTACCACCATTGACTATGTGTAAGTCTTTTGAGTACTTTAGGATGATCTTCCGCGCCGAGGACTTGTGCTTGTGGGCAAGGGTGAATATAGCGGACCAGCGGATCTGGTAGTCGACAATCGTTCGGACTTGATAGAAGTTGTCGCAGCACCTATAATGGGACAGGAGACTTATCGCGACGCCCGCGAACCAATTGATGATGTCTTCGTCGCTGACGTTCGTCAAGCAGGCCACGTGGGTCGGCCAGGCTCTTCTCCGGCTAATGATACCTCGATCCCGAAGCCTTTGGAGTATCTTTCTCACAGGCGCCTTTACCCGGGTTTCGCTCTGGGTCTCGCTGGATTCCTGATGGGCCCCTCTGGGAGTAGACAGCGACAACCCCACGCTCAACGATTTGCCCGCCGGTTTGCTGTCGCTCACTGCACCTACTCGACCAAAGGAAGAGGGAATTCCTCTCCCCTTAAGAGTGCATAAATGCCCTTTAGGATATCCCTCGACCTTATTCATAGCGGGAGAGGAGAGGATAGGAACTCTTAGGATAGGGAGAGGGATTTCCCCTGATCTTCGCCAGATGTGCTTGACGGTCTCCCATAATACGCCCACGCTCACTCGGGGACTTATTACTCCAGCTGTTCCAAGAGTATCCGCTAGTTGAACCGCGTCCTGTAGATTACCGGAACGAAGTGCCCTTTTGAGCTCTCTATTATGAGAGGGAGGCGACAGCGCCAGTTTAGAGGTAGGGCATTTATGCGCTCTTAAGATAGGGAGCTGCTCGCTGCGGCGGCAAAGCTGTTGGACCGGGATACTCCTCCCTAGGTCCTCGAACTTGGAATGGATGGCGGAGCGTAGGTGGGAAGCTGTGAGATGGATACGGTGCTTTGCTCTCCGACGCTTCTCCAGCTCCCGCCAGGAATTGGGAGCTTTGAAAGATAAGGTCGAGTGCCCAAAGGAATTCCCTCGACCGGGCCTCTTCGGGACTTCCCGAATGACCGTACCGAGGAATTCTACCCTACTCCGTGCAGCTATGGTCGTGAATCCTGCGGAGCCTACCTCAAGGTTCAGGCCGGATTGTAGAAAGTGGGTGATACGTTTCTGGATTTTTCTCATGAGCTCTACGGTACCCACGATTCCCAGTAGGAAGTCGTCGGCATATCGGGCGTAACAAATCCTAATTAAGTGTAGGTCATCGAAGTGAACAGGGGATAGCCCCTGCTTACGGGCTAGGCGTCTTTCTAACCCGATCACTAGTACCGCCTCCCCGCCCAGTTCTATCAGCAGGCCCCTTCTTCCGCTTTTTGAAGAGGGGTGGTTTTTCATGATTACCCCATTCTTCTTATTGGATAAGGAACGCCTTTCCCTATTTATATCAGTGAGCGACAGCGGACCGAGCCCCCAACCTTCACGAACGAGGAAGGCGCTATTATTATTATAAAGGCTCGAGGGCTTGTTAAAGAAGGCGAGGGGGCCCCCCGACGAAGGGGGGGAAACGAAAGGCTTCTGGTCCCCCCTTCGGCTCGTGTGTGGGGTGTGCCACGACGAAACAAGGGAAGAAAACCGGCCCTCTCCTCTCTTAAAAGCGGCTCTGTTGTCTCGGGGAGAGTTGTTTTTCGCCTCTTCCCCAGAGTTTCCTTGGTCATCATCAATACGATCTGTCCCTAATAGAACCAATTTTATGATCTGAACAATCGGAATTTCGTGCTTCTGTCGGATCCTCTCTATCTCCTGATCGAGCTTGTGTAGGTGGATGTTGCCTAGTAGGGCCGATAGTAGTACGCTGTGCGGAACGGAGGAAGGGCGGCCCCCCCTCGGCCTCCTCGACCCGCTTATAAAGGTCGAGCGCTCTCCCCTCTCAAGAGACCTGACGTCGGCCGAGTCCCTCTCCCTACCGGTCGAGTGCCCTTTTAAAGCTCTCTCCCTCGACCTATCGATCGAGCCCTCTCCCCCCCCTCTCTTTAAATTAATGAGGTCGAGCGCCTTATCCAAGTACTCTCCCTCTACCTCCTCCATTAATAGGTCGAGCCCTCTCTCTCTCCCTCCTGACGCTTGAGAATTTAAGGTCGGTCGAGTGCTTGAAAGTGCCCCTTGAAAAAAACTCCCGGAGAGCTCCCTTTCGGTCGATCTCCTCTTCTCCCGGTCGAGCTGTCGTCTATTAGGGCTAATGGTCGAGCTCTCCCCTCTCCCGTTATAAGGTCGAGTGCTTGAAAGCAGCTCTCTCCCTATCTTAAGAGGGTCTCTAAGGTCGAGTCCTCTCCCCATCTTTTTAAGGTCCAGTGATCTCCTATCTTTTAAGCTATCTTCCTTAGGGTCGATCCCCCTCAAAGTTTGAAAAGAGAGGGGAGAGGATGTTTTAAGAGCCTTTTGAATTAATAAGATAAGTCGAGCATTTTTATCTTCAAAGGTCGAGGGCTTTAAAAGTTTGGCCCTCTCCCTCGTTTTGAGCTCTCTATCTATAACCGCGGAGGTCGAGTGCCCTTTTAAAGTCTTCCTCTCACCTCCCTTTATACAGAGAGGTCGTCCGGCGGAAAACAGTTTCTGGATGAGGCGAAAGAACAAACTATTATTTCCCGCCCCCCCATCGATCTCCTCCTTCAAGATTGAGATGAGTCTTAGTCGGTCGATGGTGTGGAAAAACTTTCTGATGCCGAATTCCAAGAACCAACGAGAGGTTCCCCACTCTTTCCTAATCCGCATTAGAGCCGAGTGGCAGCCTCGGCCCGGGCGGAAGTGCGATGTGTCTAGAAACTCGGGATCGTAAATGGATTCGAGTACCGCTCTTATCGCCCTTTTCATGATCTTCTCTCTCGGTACTACTACTGTGAGCGGTCTGAACTTCAATTCCTATTGATTTGGAAAGGGGAGAGAGCAAAGCCCGTTTTTTGCTCCCCGGAATCTTGAAGGAAGTAGCCCTTCTCGAACTCGAACAAGGCGCCTGCCTGACAGGGCCTTTTTCGGAGGGAGCCGGTCGGAATGAGGAAAGGGAATGGGGGAAGAAAGAGATCCCTTTCCCTCGACCTCCTCAACCAGCTCCTCTAAATTAAATCTTGAGCTTGAGCGAGCAACCTTTATATCTTAAGAGGTCGCTCACTGTACATATATAGCTCCTCGCCCGCCACCCCTCTCTATTTTAAAAGTAGCTTACTGTAAGAGCGAAAGAGCTGCTGACTCAACCGAACCTCTCCTCTCTAAAATCTTTGGGAAGCTCTCTAAAATCTTTGGGAGGGGAGGAATCCAGCTTTAGAAGAGACCGTTCCCCCCTCTCTATTTTGAAAGGGAACAATAAGAGGCGGACGTCGCTCTCCTAAAGCATCTTTAACGCTTATACGCTCAACAAAGTTTCCTGGCCGGCCAGCGAGGCCCGCTCTTCACTCTTCTAATCAGTCATCCGAGCTACTGATCCATGGGCTATCTTATAAACCTTCGAGCTTAGGCCCTCGCCTTTTTCCCCCTCTCTCGGGGGTCGGCATTTTCATATTCATTCATTCATTTATAGAGGGCCGGAATCGAAAGCAAATCAAAATTAAATCTACGGGTGAATGCCAGAACACACAGAACATGTGAACTGGGCCTTTAAAAGCGCTCTATTCACAATTCGACCTTTGAAGCCCTTGGGTTTGGGGTTGGACCCCCCCCGCTCCTAGACCCTTCCAATGACTTTTTTAGACCTAAAGACAAAGAAAGGTCGAGCGGTTTCAGCCCGCCAGCCCAAATCCATTTCTCCCAACAGCTTCTGCACCCGTTACCGCGGCTGTTCATTCCGCGCCTGAAAATATCTCATAATAACATACTTTTGTTGCGCCACAAGTCGCTCCCTTCTTTGGAGGTCTTGCTCCATCAAAACCCGAGCTCCCCCTAACATGAAATCCCGATCCCGTCTATTCAAGTTTTGATATTTGGTCCATTCCACTCTCTCCAACCGAAGCACCTCTTCCACACGATATGTATTGTATATCTCCACAAAAAGACGATCAATGTGGTCCCAGAAAGGGCTCTCAATTTGGTTTTGTTGTTGGTGGGTGGAGGGCCCGGCCCCCATCATGAGGCGGCGCGCCTCGGCTCCTTGTGAGCTTTCTGGTACCGCCTCCGAGGAGGTTGGATGGAGAGGAGCGGGGTAGGTTGGATGGAGAGGAGCGGGGTAGGTTGGATGGAGAGGAGCGGGCTCCTGCCCCTTACCGTTTTCAAAGGTGGCGCAATGCGCCACCTTCGAAGAATAAATATTCTGAAGAATGGCTTCCATTTCCCGCAGAAACGAGAAGGAGCCGCCGCCTCCAGTTTCCAATAAATGCCGAATAACGGTGTATAGAAAGAAAATAAAAACAAAAAAAAGAAGGGTGCAAAAAAAAGAGATGATTTTGCGGAAGTTTTTCTTTCTATTTTTAAAAAGAGAGAGGCTGAAGAGCTTCAAATCCCACCATAAATGACGAACTCCAAAAACCATATGATAGCACAGCGCTAAGAAAGTCAGACTTTTTACGGTTAGCGCGAACTTTGGTTCTATGACATAGAAGAGGGATTGGTAGGTATTGGTATAAGTAAGGCTTACCCCACCTATTTCCAAGCCCACAATGAGACTGAACAAAACCATAGTGGCTGAGAAAGCCCCCGGGATTCTATGGAAAATTGGAAACGTCGAATTCTGCTGCGGCATGTAAATACTAAGATGAGGTGATAACGGCCGAATGATTTTCGCGCGTATTCTCTGTGAGCACATTTTAGTATTTTATGTTATTATATAACTTTTAGATTGGGTCGAGATTCTGATCTTGTCGACCCGGGGTTTTTGTTTTGGGGACCTATTCTCGAGTAGCGGTTTCGGAACTATGAACTATGAAATAAAGCCAGATAGAAAGGAAACTCTTTGAGACTATTCAACACAGAAAGAAAGGGATCCTTTTATATACGTTATATAATTTAAGACGGAGGAAACAGAAAGGAAATGGCAGCGGAAAAACACGTTTTTTTAAAGAGCCCCTCTCTATATAAGGAATCTATTAAATAAAGGGAATCTGTGATAGGGATGAACCACCGGGGATAGAGATAAACAACCGATTTGGATTGGGGACTCGAAACAATTTATTATTAAAAGAACGGCTATTGGGAGGCACTAGAGGGGTACTCATTAGTCACACCTACCCATATTGGGTATCCATATCGCCACCTTCTCAACTGAACTCATCTACCAGGATATTTGTTTGAATCGGATAATCAGACGGGGTAGCTCTTACCAACAGATATTTGAGGGGTGAGAGAGGGCAGAAACAGACCTTTTTTTTATTGAAAGAAGAGGCCTAACCCGCAGCTATCAACAACAACCAAAGGAGGCGCCCGAACGAGTGAAATTCTCGACCTACGGGAGAGAATGAAGGAGTGAGGGCGGGCCCTTTATGAATTTATTGATATATAATAAATAGGGGGATTCCCTCCTATTACTTGTTGCCTCTTCTATGGGGAGCGAAGGGGTTATACAGCTACGAATAAGGGGAAGGATATCAATAGTTGGAGGGGTAGATGGTCACTATAAACGCGAGTTTGAGGGCTAGATGGTCACAGAACTCATATTCATTGAACCGCCCTATAAACAGACCTATAAACAGAAGTTTGAGCGGTAGATGGTAACAGAACTGCTATTGATTAAACTGCCCGATGTATCAACAGATATCTATTGAACAGCCCTATCCAAGGGAGGGGTTAAACGTACCAACCCGCCCCTATCTATTTATTATACCGCCTACCTCCCACTATTAGTATTAATACACACCCTATTCAGTATCATATTAGTTACTACCTATTACCTAATAGCTATTACAAGTCTTCATTAGAAGGGAAAGGGAACGGAGGGAAAAGATCAGGGGGGAGTTTAGAGACCTATACTATAACAAAAGTCTTATTTTAGAATCCCCCATTACTACTAATGGCATAGATGAGGAGATCAGACTCTCCTATTAACAAAAGTCTTGGTTTAGAATGCCCTATTACTATCAAGGGGAGAGAAAAGCGGTATCGCCCCATATATTTATTAAACCCATCATGTACAGAATAAAGACGTATACAGAGAGGAAAGTCTTCCTGCATCTAGTTATTAAACTCCCCTATCATGTACGATTCGGTTGTTAATTTACCTATCAAGGGGAGAGGGAAGAGGAATCTATTCATCGAAAAGGGGAGATCAGACTCTCACCGACAGGAGAGGCGAGGCGAGGGGAGCAAAGGAAAGGGAAGGGAAAACTTTGAAGGGAACACTTACACCAACTGCTATTCAGACTTCTCCCTCGAGCAGATATAAAGCGATTGGTCAGCAACTACCTACTATTCCGGTTGGCCATTCATCGGGGGAGCGGGAAAGGGGGGGATCAGACTTTTACACTATTGAGGAAATCGGACCCCTATTCATTATTATTAATAGATTAATAGAGGGCAGTGCCCATTTGTGTTGAGGAGATATGACCCCGGATTTGTGTCGAGGACCTCCCCACTGCCTTTATTTTCAATCAATAAGGGGTGTCGGGGAGACCAGACTTTCACCGCCAGGAAAGCGATTTATGTCGAGGAGATACGATCCCGGACGGAGCAATTGGTGTCGAGGAGATCAGACTTTCACCGGGCTGATCCCTTTGTTTATAGCTATACCCTAATAACAGGAAACAAAGAGAGGGCCTACTGATTGTTCACTACTTAAGAGCAGGAAGGGGATTCGCCCACTGCCTCCTATCCATGTTTTTCTCTAGTGCCGATTAATAAGGAGGGGCTGATGCTCCGCCGGTAATAAAGCACAGCTAATGCTTGCCGGCTAATCATAAAGGTACCACTTTCTCCAATGCGAGGAAGGAGCTTTCTTCCGCCTGACGACGGGGGCGAGACATAGAATTAGGAAGATTTGTCCATGACTCACCAAAGCTCTGAACACCCCTCTCAGGCTCGCTCTACGGCTAGCTAGGGTTGAGGGTATAGTATTTTCTTATCCAATTCCCGCCGCATTTGTTTCTATAAGCGGTGTTTCGTCCCGCTTTCGTCCCTACTGTGGCGACGTTTCTTTCGCCAGATACTACTCCTTTATGGACATTGCTTAGTGACTCAGAAGAAGTGGGGTTTTGCATTCGAGTTTTCTCCCTCTTTCGTAAGCAATAGACATCTGCCATGTTCATCAGCTAATCACTGCGATGGATGAGCCGTACCCGTGCAATCCGAAGCGCGCTCCTCCATATCCCCCAGATCCACAATTATTTACGTATTAAGCTGGCTGGTCGAATAATCCACATTGAATGGGCTTTCTCCCGCCTACATATCCCACTCACTCTATCCCCTTTGATCGAAAATTCGCGAGGAGTGAGCGATTCGAGAAGAAGTTTGATTACCCGTGGGTCTGGCTCAGAGAGATATAAACGTTCGCTGCGGGTTCGGAAAGAATCTTTCATTGCAAGCTCCTTCCCCACGTTTCTCCGCTTCCCCTCATCCTTTTCCATATAATAATTAAGGATATTTCTTCCTCACCCCCAGCCCCACTATATCAAATTGTAAGGGGTTGGAATACGAGACCCGTATCCATATGCGACACCAATGGATAGCCCAGATGTCACTCAATGACACGATACCATGATATGGATTAGCTGCATAGCTCCGAATGATACCCATAGAATGGAATGGGATGGATGGAAAGAAGTGTTTTCGGAACTGGATGGGGAATAATGGGGTGAATGGGAGTATGAGATGGGTGGCTTGTTATCGCCAAGGAGCAGAAACTGGAGAAGGAATAGAGAGGGAGGAAAGAATATCTGGTTCGAAATCTAGATGAACTGACTACAATAAATGAGGGGTTCGTCCTCTACGTAATAGGAAGTGAACAAGTTCCCTCTTTTGGAATTCGATCATGTATTATCTAAAGACTCGAGGGATTAGGGAGGATTTCATGCCATGAATTCTAGTCTTGTTCGGAATGACTAGCTAAAACCGGCCATCTCATATTCTTTCGCCCTGTGATCACCTGGGGGCATTATTGAGCCATTGATCTCATGTGGGTAGCGAACCGGTTTCATAGTTCTATCCGTATCGGCCCTTCTCGTTCGTCCCTATGAGTTCGATCAATGAACGGGTAGGGAGCTATAACGATCCTACTAGGAGGGCCTCAGAACTATTAGATCGGCATTTCACCACATTTCACCATTGTTCCTCTATCTATGGCATTTCATCCACTACTGATGGTACTGAATCGGGCATTTCTCCCAGTTCAATAATGGAAAGGGGATCGCCGTCCGGCAACTTTCTAAACGTATTTGTTTCAGACGGAGGATCGGCATTCTAGAAGCAAATTATTCGGGGATAGGAAACTTTCAAACCATTCTCCTCTTTTCTATCAAATGGTCCAGTCAACTACCATTCGATCGGGGGTGAGAGCTAGGGGCCATTACAGCCCGGGGTTTCTTATAAGTAGGGCAGGTAAAGATCTATCCCTTTGGGATAAGGTTGGCCAAATGTTCCGATCCGGTAGTAAATGCCTACTATTACTATTCAAGGGAGGAAGAAATGACTAGATATCGCCGAATCGGAGGGAGTTCAAGCAGTACCTTCCTGATCAGGCGAGAACCCGGAATGAAATTGACAGCCTGAATGATAACCAACCAGATCGCCAGATAGATTGCTTTAACCCGCTTGCCACGCCGACACGATGCTGTAATGTGTGAAAGAGCTCGGGCGGAAACCTGATGAAAGGGGGGTCTTCAACAGCTCTCTCCCTAAACCCTTTTTCCCGAGTTGGGATAGGAAGGCCCGGTAACCTGGACATAGCTAAACGGGGGGAGGGGCTATTACATGCCTTTCCTAGGAATTCCAGAGATGTTAATACGTATATAAAACGATCTCCTTTTCTCCTTTTAAAATGGAGAGGGCCGTTTTGTTTTGTTTCGTTTTGGAAGGTTTTGAGGAAGGGTTTGTTTTAAGAGAGCCTTTAAATTAAAGGTTATGGCCAGAGAGGGGTTGGGCCCGATTAAGAAAAGCTGCCGATTTGAAAAGAAAAGCAAAGAGAAGCCCGGTAGAGCTCGAGAAAGAAAAAGAGTTTTCGCTTCACCATATATATGGAAAACCTACTCACCTTCTTTTCACCCTATAGCCTCATTGGAAAGTAGCCAAAAGTCTAGTCGACATAGCTGGAAAACCTAGTCAACCCAATTTCACTCTATGGCTCGATCAATAATCCTCAAAAAGTCTAATGGACATAGCTGCAAAAGTTAGTCAAGCCATTTCCGCCCTAAGCTCGATCAAGAATGATCCAAATTCCTTCGACATATAGCTGACGAACCGACCAACCATCGAGGAAAAAGAAAGAAAAGTAAAACAGAGAGGAATTTAGTATTTCTCTTTCGCTTTACCAAAAAGAAATATACTGCATTCCTTTCCTTTCTCGAGCTGCATTCCTTTCCTTTCTCGAGATAGAGAACCGGAAATCGGGAATGCCCTCGAAGGCAAAACCAAGAACCTTTCTCTCTCTCCTTGAAGGCAAAACCAAGAAAGGTTGGCCTTGAAGGCAAAACCAAGAAAGGGGTTTTCTCTCCTTGAAGGGAAAACCAAGAAGGGATTTTGAGCGTAATAAATGAGAGAAAGGGTAAATCGGTAAAACGGGAAATCGGGAAACCGGGATGAAGTCAAGCTATTCCCTCTAAAAAGAGAAGTTTCGCTCCTCCACTTTCTACAACTCTTCTTCCCAGCTTTTCTTTTCGGAGCAAGACTTATTTTGTTTTGGAAACCTATTTAACAAGTAGAGTTGGCATTTCGGTTTCTAGTAGAGGGCAATTCCCCGTATATTATTATTTAGGGATTTCCCTCCAAAATAAGGATTTCCCTCACGGTTGTTAATACGTATATAAAACGATCTCCGGAGATGAACGAAAAAGAAGGAATTGCCCCTAAATGAGAAAGGGGCCTAAAACCAAGAAGGACAAGTTGGTTTTCCCGACCGGGGGTAATGAAGGGGCCTAAAACCATGATGGACAAAAAGGGTTTTACCGACAAAGAGTGGAAAGGGGCCTAAAACCGTGATGGACCAAAATCAAGGTTTTACCTTCCCGACCGGCCAATAAGGTTTTTACCGACATGAAATTGAAATCAAAATAATGAAATTTAAATAAAAGAAAATCCTCAAAATCTCTTTTAAAAGCTTTCCGAATTCAATTATATTTTTCGATCTGACAAGAGATCGTCTTCAAAGTTCAAGATCGTCTGATTCCTCTCCCCGAGGTCTGCCCTGTTTCCCAGTTCTCTTCCATCTGGCCTCTTCCCTGTTCGCAGTTCCCTCTCTCTGCTCTTAGTTTTCCTCTCTGGCTTATCGAATAAGCCTTTATGCGTGCTCTCTCTATTCTGTAGCGTGCTCTCTCTATTCTGTAGTTTATTGAAGGAGTGCTCTCTCTCTTCTAGGGAGTGCTCTCTCTCTTCTGTTGCGTGCTCTCTCTCTTCTGTTGCGTGCTTTCTCTCTTCTGTAGTTTCTTGAAGGAGTGCTCTCTCTATTCTTACGTTTCTTGAAGGAGTGCTCTCTCTCTTCTAGGGAGTGCTCTCTCTCTTCTGTGTGGTACTCCCTCTGTTGTAAGGCGTACTCTCTCTATTCTGTTTCAGCCCAAAACCGGAAATATCTTTCTTGAAATATCTTTCTTTGGCTTTTGATCGTATAGAAATCCATCCCTGGTTTTCTGCAAACCAATTTATTTAAAAGCTTTCAAAGCTCATTATTAGGAGAAAAGAGATGTAGTCGATTCTCTTATATACGTATTAACAACTTGAAAATAGGCGTTAGAAAAGGCTAGAAACCGCGATTGGATCTTGAAATGGCACTTAAAGGATCCGGTCTTCCGTGTGAGGTTGAAAAGAAAAGAAAACTTTAAGCTTATTAATTTAAAGGTCCTCTCTAGGAATGAGAATTGGCTTCATAGGTACATCGTTCCCTTATTAATTCCAAACGTGTCTTCGTTTCATAGGAACTGAGGCTCCATACTTCCTAAAAGCCCGAAAAACCCCGGACCTTCCTATTCCCATGCTTTTGCGGCTCCTCACCTTACCGGATTCGTAGACTCGCGTAAACATGATAGACTTCCACTTCTCATTAGAAAAGTGAATCCATATTCCTATCGAATGAAATGAGAGGGCTCTTAAAATGCCCACACGTGTAGAGTGGATCGTTCAACACCGCGGCACGAACCAATTTTGACCCATCGGCCCTAGTATCATAGGCGACCGAACGGCCGCCCCTAATTACTAGACCAACTTGCTATGATAATTCCATAAACACCTAGCGAGGATATGGCAAACAGATAAAGTATACCTACGTCCGAGACGATACCATACCATAATCAAAAGGTACAACGGCCCGAGCAACCAAACTTAGCATAGATGTAACCACTGGAGCCATTCTAGAGAGGGAGAAATGAGCACTACTTGGTGAAATAGGTTCTTTCACAGTGATTTCAAACCATCTCGCTAAGGGTTGTAACAATCCGAACGATCCAACTACATTAGGACCCTTTTGAAGTTGCATGAAAACCATTACTTTACGTTCGGATAACACTAAGAAGGCTACTCCCGGTAGAAGTGGTATGATTATTCCAGGTATTTCGGCTAGAATGACAATGTACGTTTCCGATTCCCTATTAAGTCTGGGGTCGACCCGATCATGATCTTGTCGACTCGGGGGATGGGACCTATTCTCGAGGAGCGATTTCGGAACTATGAACTATGAAAGCCATTACTGGGCTCGGTTGGGCCCCCTCTCTATTTTGGAAAAGGGGATCTAAACTTTCTAACAAGTAAAGCGATCGAGTAAAGCGATCGAGATGCTTTCAAGTTGGGAAAGGGCCACCTTGAGAACCCTATCAAATTCCCGGGCCTCTCTATTTGAAAAGGGGAGATACCCCGATCTAAAACGAATTTGAAGATGAATAGGCGCCTTAAATGAAATTAAAGAGCCCTGGTTTTTTAAGCCTTATTTAAAATAACAACATTATAATAACAAGGGCGGCCATTTCCATTTTAATTTTAAGGCTAAGGCAGGCTCCTCTACCCCACCATTTAAAAGGGCTCTTAAAAGGCCGAATTTTGGCATTGCCCTCCCTGTTTTTAAAGGGGAAGAGAGAGGGTTTTTAAATGTTATTATATAAAAGGGTAAGGATAGAGAGCACCTTTAAGGATAGAGAGAGGCATCAGATTCAAAGCGAGGGGAAGATCACCTTGAAATTTTAAGGCTCTCTTCAAAAGGTAGATCTAGACACGAGAAAGAAGTAGAGATCTCGCCCAACTTTAGGATATATAGGGCCCTTTGCCCCTTGAAAAATAGGTGGGGGAGAGGGGAGCTTTTACGAACTTTGCCCTTTCGACACGGAGAGCTCTTAAATCTCTGAGACCGGGTCAAGTGCTCTCTATATAAAAATGATAGGAGGGGTTTGGAGGTCGAGCCTCACTCACCTCACCCCGCTGAGAGAGGAGGAGGAAGGTCAGGTCGAGTCGCTTCTTTATATACGTATTAACAACCTTTAAATGGCGAGGGGATCGGCAGGCGACAACTTTTGAAGGGAAAGGATCGACAGTTAAAAGTTTTGAAGAGGAAGGGAAAGGATCGACAGTTAAAAGTTTTGAAGAGGAAGGGAAGGGCTCTCCCCCATTATTTAAAAGGGACTGGGGTGGGAAAAAAGTTGGTTGGGAGATAGCTTAAAATAAAAGAGGCACCTATTTTCAAAATAAAACCCCTCTCCCCTCTCTATTTTAAAGCTAAAGCGAAACATTAGATCGTTTTCTACCAAGTCCTATCATGTTGTTAATACGCATATAAGACGGCTCCTAGGAATAGACTCGATTCAGTAGGTGGAATGCTGTCGATCTGGGGTTAGAGTCTTTCGTTTTTCCGTTCAATTGGGAGGTTGCTTGCCGGCTCATTCTATTGGGTGCGATAGAAACTGGATGAAGTAAACCCTTTAAAACCCTCTCAATTTTATATAAAGCTCGCCCCCGCGCAACAGGTTGGAGTGAGGGAAAGGTGCCCTCTTGGATCCCCGTTTAAGCAGTACCTATGATCCGGCAGCAGCAAGATTGGATCGAAGTAGTGGTACGGGGGAAACGGAATGAATTTATCGCCCTATTCGATTCTCGATTTAAGGGGTAGTATCTCGGATCCAAATTATTCGGAGAAGAAGTGGCTTTATTATATAGAAAAGGGGGCAACAAAGAACTATCACGACGATCCATAAGGTGAGGGGAGAAAGGTTATGCGGGCTCCTACTATGCCAGGTTCACCCACTATATTTGAATTATTCGCCAGGTCGGGCGGGCATAGTAGGGCGTGTGATGGGCACCGCTATACCCAATTCATTGGCTCCCAAGGATGACTTGACTTACTAGCGGGCATCGCAACATGGTAGGGGGAGGAGTGACTTGACTGGTAAGAGAAAGAATGCCTAATGTTTATACCCAATTAAAGGTGGTCTGATGGGAACCCATATATATGGGCAGATGAGACTCATCCATCGTGGATCGTTTGATTAGCCCGGTGGATCGTCTGATTCCCTTCAATGGATAATAATAGTAGGGAGGTGAATTCAATGATTATTGATTGCGCCCACTATCAAGTGGAAGCATGAAATCAGTGAATCATGAAATAGAGGATGAAGAGAAGGTTTTTAGGGGGAGGAAGGAAATGGTCGCTTCGCATTCCCGTCCGGGCTAATGAGCCTTTCCGTTGGGATCGAATGGTTGGTTGCGATACGGACCTCCATCCAGTGGGTTTGAACAAGGCCCCGATCTATCACTCATCTTCCCTGTATCATTAAGAGAAAGGGGAGATAGGGGGGACGAAAGTTGGGCCACTTCATTCGATTTCGGGTAAGCCCTACCATTATTAATTTCCCTACTATTAATCGAGGGCGTGGTCACTTAGAAACATTGGTTTATTCCCGATCAACCGCCTCATGCGCTGAGTTAGGGACCAATCTCCACCCCTACTATTACAATGAGGTTGCAGATGGATGAAGTAAGCGGAGCGGGTTCGGCCGCCCATTTTTATGATGAAAGGCTTGTAACGGTAGGGGTGGAAAAGGCCGAATGAAGAGCGCACCCAACCCCTTTCTAGTCGAATGAGCCCCCAACACCAGCAACACACCCAACTCCGGTTGACGGATAAGCGGACAAAGGTCCATTTCTTTCAGCGAGTCCTTGGGTCTACTGCCAAGAAGCAAAATCCTCCCCGAGCTTTATATGGATAGGGGGGTATAGCAGAACCCTACCTTTGTCATAATAGTAGGGAATGCGTGGAACACTCGATTAATACCTACCTCTTATTCCACCCACCCACCCCCATGATATAATTCCGCCAGCCACATAAGTAGGTGGGTGGAGGGCCCAGCGGCACTCTTTGCTAACCCTCCAATGATTCCCCACCCATACTCCCATGTCTACATCCACCGCATTGTAACAGTAGGGGGCCTTGGGTGGAGTTAGAACGGTGAATAGTATTGATTCCGGGATCCCTGCACCCACTGATGAGAGAAACCAGCATGCTCTTGTTGCTTGCCTCTCCGAATAGGAAATAATACAAGAACGTTTACTTATATAGGGAGAGAAAAAGGTGCTTAGAGGAAACGTGTAGGTAGTAGCCACCATTCTCAATAGAAATCCAATGTGGAGCTTGAACGCTACGAGTGAGTGATTTGATAACCCGGGACAAATCTATCCAATTCTGATGCTTCACCCCCGGAACGGAAAGGCACATTGAACACGTCAGCCTTGAACCACCAATGAAGAGAAGGAAATAATGAGGCTTACTAATATATATATATATATATATAACTGGGACGGAAGAGAATTATGAGAAGCCCACCTATTTGATGAACCTTGTCTGGTACTCGATCCAGCTGATGACTCGCCCCTACCACTACGAATCCTAGTAAGCACATGGAAAAGGAACTATCTATTGAATAGGCTTCTTCATCTGGAACTGGAATTGGATATGGACCTAGGTATGGATACGCCTCTTTATCTGGAATTGTTGGATTGGAATTAGCTATAGGTGCGGAAAGCACATGCCGAACTCCGGTTCCAGAGTCTCGGCTGGCAGGTTTTCCAGTCTATGAAGGTATTGCCTAGTCGGGATGAGTCGAATGACTGGATGATGAGCCGAACCAATAACAAGTTGTGGTGAATACCTATTAGGGGGAGACAACTTCGGGAATCTAACCCGACCTCCACTTCTAGCTCTTCCTTCTATATCCTAGTAAGTAACCGGATCATATCCATCCGGATTGGACCTTCCGTATCGAGAAGGAAGGGGATGGTAATCAAATGAGATTGATGGGACGATATGCCATTCCAACTTCCTTAGGTGGGTGGAACGGATTATTAGTGAGGGAGAGGGAGAGATAGGAAAGGGAAGGGAATCCTCGATCGAGCTCTATTGGATCAAGCTCTAGGTCTATTGTGTCACATCCTATTGGACCAAGCTCTTCTATTGGGCCCGATCTTACCCCCCAATCTTGTTGGGTGGGCGGGATCTGGATCCGCATAAAGGGTGTTTCCATCCAAATCCGGATCATCTGAAAATGGAATTTCCATTATTGGGTGGGTACTCGGCCTAAGCTCCTAGGGCTAAAGCTCTAGCTAACCCACCAACAGGAAAGGTTGATGATAAGGAATAGTAATTTAAGCCCTCTTTCTTCCTCTGATAATATGTCTACTCATTCATGAGGTTGTGGAGACATGGTAAGGTTGGACGACGGACTATTAGTAGAATGAGGTGTCGGAGGTGCGCCAACTTCCGATCAAAACGAATTGATGATAACAGATTTTGGTTCTCCGCCCTCCGCTGAAGGAAGAGGAATTGGCCCACCGTCTAGAAAGTAATACTCTTCTCGATTCGATTGATCACCCGATGCTCAAGAATTTGTTCGATTCGAACCACCCTTTCCTCCACAGTCGAGTCCAATTAGTGATAGAGGGTTTCAAGTTGTCTATCCAAATCCGGTCTAATCCAAGCAGAATTTGTTTGATTCCTTTATTGGTGGGGGTAAGCCCCATCCTTCGGGCATCAAACCCGAATAGGGGTCGGATCTAGGAGGAGAAATGGATGAGAGCCACGAGAGAAGTTGTGAAGACGTGGTAGGATCCAACTCACTGGTTCAACCTGCTGCTTGCCTCCCCTCTATCCAATCGATCGGTCTACTATTCTATATGCACCCCATGATGGAACCATAATGAAATCTGTTGATTCGCCCTAATGAACCAATCTAATAAACACAATTTGTTGGTGGATGACCACTCATTGGATCTACTAATGCTTCTCATTATAGACTCTAGCCTACTCTGGAAGATGCCGGATCACACGAAGAGGGCTTTTCTGCTCAATCAGCATTTCTAGATAGATACGGCTGGGAAGAGTACCTGATAGATACTTATTCCTGATAGACAGGGGAAAGAAACCTTGTACTGGATAGATACGGCTGGGGAAGGGAACGCGAGGGAGGTTGTGAATATCCTAGTAGGGGTGGAGGCCCAGATCCACATTGAGGGGTTCTTCCTCCAAGTGAACCTTCAGATGGTGGAAAGCACAGGGTCGAGTCTACTATGGTCTGGATCGGCTCACTATTCAGATTCCTCCCCTTTCATGAGCAGCGCCTTCATAACATACATAGACTCCCCTTGAATCCGACTCCTTCCCCGATTCCCCTTACTGGGTGGATAGAACCAGACAGAACTGGATAGAACTAGAAAGAAGAGGTATCTGGATCGGATAGAAACCTTTGCTTAATAGTAAGAGTCTGGTCTTCCCAAGCTCCCTTCCCTACTGGGAACTTTCCTTCATGAAAGATTCCTCCCCGGGCAAGCGAGATGGTTGAGAAGAACCGGTTATAGCAGAGGATCGAGAACTAGAAACTAGGATTGAGTATTCCCCTATCCCTCGAATACGAGTGTTGTTCCCGCCTCCCCGACCTTCCATAGAGTAGAGGACTTGCTCCCGAAGAATAGAAGAGTGCCCCTCGACAGTATGCGGCTGCTCCTGGAGAATTAGCCGCTCCCTCTAGCATTCGATACTGAACTCGCCTATTCTCTAGATTGGGCCACTTGCCAATACTGAGTTTCTCTCCAGGATCGGATAGTAAGCCCGTGTCCTCTAGAAATCGAAGCCTGTCCTCTAGAAATCTCAGGTTGCCCTCCTCATCAATCCTAATCTCGAGCAGCCTCGTGGCCTTCATTTCATTACGTATTAAAGACTTGAGCCACCAATCCTCTCGAATGAAATAAACAAAGCTATTCTCTAATTCATTCATTCTTTCATATCGGATTTCGGAATTCTCCGATGTCTAATAGGAACAAGTATCGGATTTCGGGATTCTCCGATGTCTAATAAGGCGATCGATCCCACACGTTCTATAGCATATGGACCGTGACAACACAACTACATGGATTGGCTGGTCCGCCTTCATTCCTTCTTACCCCAGTACTTGGGAAGTTGAGTGCTTCGATCCCCTATTATTAAGTAAGGCGATCGGTTGTTGCACAGATGTGCTCTCTTCCCCTCGATCCCGTTGGTGAGGAACCCAGCTGTCTGCCCCTACTACTACTCTTATTTGGGGCGGCCGAGGCCTTGAAAAGTCTGTGACACAACTGATATGACCAATTCAAACAGTTCAAGCAGAGTCTCTTATAGATGTATTAACAACTGAGCAGATTGACAAGATCAAAAAAACAATATCTATCTATACGGATCTACCTGCCTGCTTTCTTCATTCATTGATACGGAATGAATAGGGGTCCCATTATTCTTTAAGGGGAGAGAGTGAGAGCCCGTCCCGCTTGCCTTACCACTTCTACGGGGGAGCCCTTTATTAGAGATTCATGAATGAATGGGGCAAATTCGATTCCATACCTATTCACTAGTCTCAATTTCCTACCGCATGATTCACTACTCGTTGATGAGAGAAATACCCGATCTGGAGAATATTTGGGACTGCTTCTGGGAGCATGATACCATAACGAGGAGGACGACAGCTTAATCACCCCTCCTTATGAATGGTGATAGAGCGAGCTTCAATAATGAGATACGAGACCCCCTACTATTGTAATAGGGGCAGGTTCATTTCTATCGGAGCGAGACCTGACTCTGTGTATATGATTTCTCCGTCTCAAACACACCTTTTCCAGTGCCAAACTATTGATTCATTCGGCGGGCCTATCTTTAATCGAAGGGACGCGGATCGGTACATTGAAAGATCTGTACAATGCCCCTACTATGGCGTGGGAAAGCTTCTCATCCAAGCCCAACAACCTTACCACTCAGGCCTAAGAAATCGTGTTTCCTCGTCCGAAGAATAGCCAGCTGGTATTTCCACCTCTCTATCTATCCAAATATTCGTTGAATAATAAGAACAAACTCAGTTCTTTTGGGTAGGTCCAGCTTATAAGCCATCCGCGCCCATGCCCTTGAGTTAAGAAGAAATTCCATACTCAACTAGTATTCCCCTACTCCGGTTTCTGATCCACTAAATGTCTGATAAACTACATGATGGGAGGGCAGTTCGATATTCTAATGGATAGTGGGAAAGAGATGGGAAGGATTACTATTTCGGATTCGAGCTACCCTGATTAGATTCGTTGGAATGAATAGTAATAGCGTTCATTCTCATCGCTGCAGAAATCCCGTTCCTCACTTTCGCACTCATCTCCTGCTGAATCGCTTCCCACTGGCCAACCTTCAATCGAATAGCTTGGACCATCCATCTTCAGGCGTTCCTCGACTTAAATAGAAGGATTGATTCATCGCCCCTTGGATTCGCCCACCCAGATAGCTATTATTTCTAGATATGGAGAAGGGGGCAAGCGATTACATACAGATGGAAGAAACGTAATTACGCCTCACAAGCAATGAGCATTTCGATTAGCAACGCCCTCCTGGGCCGCACCCTTAAATGAGGAACTGTTGGTGATCGATGGAAGTAGTAAGATTGAAGGAGAATGACTCGTCCCCCGTAAATTCAAAGCCCTTATCGTGGGGCTGGATCAAATCTTGGTAATTCCGCACCCCTTCAACCCTTGTCATTGGTGGAGAGTCGGATCTGCACCCGTACCTTTATCAAACGCCCGCGCCTACTATAGAGGTGTCCCTACTCGAGAATGAAAGGCCAATCATAGCTAGATCCGTTCCCTCGACTCCAATCTGATCTAGTCACTTCGAACCTTAATAAATCTGCCAAAGCTTCATAGAAGGCCCAACCCCTCCTTCGATAGTGAACAGAAACGCTTTCCCTCGAAACTAGTCTCCACGAGCCATTCATGGCGCCATCTTTCTATCATGGTGAGTCTTGCCGCCTTCAACCCTATTCGGCTGTTCCCAATTGTCCCTACTCAAAGTCGTGCTTTCCTATATAGATAGACAGAAGCGCTTCTCTTATTGACGTATTAATCAGTGTCGACCATTGGGTTGGCCATTCCGGTCATTACTGAGACTGAAGTAGCTATGAATGGGGCACTTAAATAGTAGGCTCTGAATGGGGTGGGGAATTCCTAGTAGAAGTTTTGACGTATATAATAGAGCACGCTTTCTTTCCAGTTCTGTCGAGAATTCATGATCGTTTGTCCACTCGCCTGCAAAAGTTAGTCGAGCTGAAAGGGGGAGGGAGCTAGAAATAGTTGATGTGTTCTCTCCCACCCGGGTGTCAGTGCTTTTGCCCCCCTACCATTACGAGGGAGGAGCATGATTGGCTGTAAGAAATGGGTGGGAAGAAATAAGCTTATTGCCCTTACGCCGGAATCAAAACTTGGCTAATGATCTCGACCCAAGGCTCACTCACCAATTGCTTTTCCATAAGGCAGCGTCGACTCTAAAGCGGAAATGCAAGGGGCTTAAAGATACCGCGAGCGAGTGACACAAATTGCCGAATTCTTGATCCAACCTGTAGATCGGTCAGGCTATCGGATTTGCGAAGGTAACACGAATTGTCGGATAAAAAGAAAGCATGGGCATGGGCATGTTCCCGCCATTATTACTGAGTCCCGTACCACTGGTTTGAGAAGCAGCGAAGAATCAAACTACTCGCCATTAGTGAGAGCGACTTCTTTCTAATATGTATGTAATATCAACCAAAGCTTTAGGGACCGGGGGTCTCGCCCTGAAATTACAAATAATAATGCCCGAGCGATGATGACACCGGGGTCGTGGAAATGGATGGATGTTCGGTTCTGTAAGTAGGGTATGGCGTGTCTCAATCAAATGTTGAATTGGCAATTGCATTTCGAATAGGCAGCAACGCCCTCGACCCTTTATAGATAGGTAGGATTCGCCAGTCTATCATAGACGTATCAACCATAAGATCGGAATTACTAGTTGAAGCGCTTTTCATCTTAGTAATCGGGCGAGCATACTCGTATCCATATTCTAGGTTGCAAAAACCATGGATCTCCAGCACGGAAATAATAGGATTTTCAAGTGGGGGTGGGGCCAGCATGACGATGAGTTCCAAGTGGAGGGAGCCTTTATTATTCCGTTCCCAAGTGCATCTCCGAAGCACCATGTAGGCCCGGTTGACAGATCGATAGTTGCAGCTCTCATATCGTATTGAAACGTGGCTGATGCCCCTTACTACAGCAGTATCTGGGTCTGGGAAAACACCTACTACTATTGGATACATGAGAGGTGGGTCACATACCATTACTTCAGAAAGAGAAATGACTACTTTATTAAATGGGTGGGGCCCGATCGCAAGCTGTCCAGTTGGATCTGTCACCTAGATGTTAATAGGGGTCCGCCAACTCCTCTGCAATTGTTAGGCTATGACTTCCCCTTACAAATGAGACGGGAAGCTGAAGTAGTATCGCTGCCTGCGTGCCTTGATCAATGAGATCGACTGGATTCTCTAGAATCAGAGGTCGAAATGACTCCTTCTCTTCTCGATTGGCAATTCCCGTTTCCCTGGCGAATGATTCTCCTACTTCGGCCATACTATAATAGTAGGGGCAATGTTGAATGGGCGAGCTTATTGTATAGATAAGCGCAATTCTCGATCTGAGAGGGCCGGGACGGATGATAATGATAGGGGGAATAGGTAAACCTACTACGATTCGAGTGGGGCGCCATAGAAGTCTACTCCAGTATCGCCGGGATGACTATGATCCCCGGCAATGGATAGAGATATTCTCCTAAGATCACCCTATATGATAAAGGGGTGGGGCCACTCCGATTCCGCACCAAATCTGCATGAGCACGCCGGTCCATGTGATTCCGATCGGGGCGAAGCGCAACTTTCTAAACCAAACTTTCCGGCCTAAGCATCTGTTCCCTCCATTTCCCTTCCCGTCCTCCCCGTAGGCAAACGAACACATGTTCCAGTTCTCCTTTTGCCCGGTTGTTGATATGTGTATGAGACTGGAGCTGGGGTGAGTTCTGATGGATCATTAGGAGACTATGGCTCTGTAAAGCGAGCATTCGTTCTTGGTTCTCCCAGATCTGCTCCACTCACCTCTCCATCCGGTTGCGGGCTCACTCAAAAGAATAGGGCTGGATCGAGTCGCTTTTCAATATCCGCACTTTGGCTCCGAATAAAAGCCCCAGGTCCATCTCCGAATAAAAGCCCCAGATCCATGAAGCCGGGTTTCTGAGCCGATTAATAACGCCCGCTTAGACTGACGACTGGAGCCTGTACTAGGGAAGCCTCACTCAGCCTTTGCCTTTAGGTGGGTGGCCACGAGCCAATGATTCGAATCGGAAGAAGGGAAAGTTGAATCTATTGTGGAAGAGGGCACACTGGATCTATCGAATAGACGCGGGAGGCAGGAGCGGAAAGCGGGGACATACTTATGGCCCAGCATAGAAGTCAACTTCTTTCAACTGGGAGCCCTACTAGGGAAATAAAGGGGCAATACCAATCAAAGTTACGAGGGAATGAATAACGGTTCTATAGGGTAGGGCATAAGTTCACTATAGAATTATTGTGGCAGTTCAAATTCTTCCCTTTTCTTATTGAATCGACTCGGATCTACTAGCCCGCATCCCTTTCATGGATATGGGGTCCCTGTTCAACAACATTAGGGCCATTGAGTCGATTCTTCCTTCTCTTGTTCATACGTAGATAATAGACTGCTATTACAAGCTTGTTGATCATCGACGAGCTACTAGCCTTACTTAGCTACTTGATCCATATCGTTCCTGCCTAGTGCCCGGCCACCTCCCACCGTTCATGATAGTAGGGCGGTTCGATCCTCACTTGTTGATGCGTCAGTAATGGACTCGCAATTCGTGATACCGGGACATTTCACAATCCCCAGCTAGTGCTTCTCGATTCGAGATTGATGGCCCTCTACTCGGCGGATCATTATGAAACACTGATTTCTGTCAATATGCGCCTCTCCACTTGTTAGAGATCTATTCACAAATGCCCAGCTCCTCTATCCACAGATTCCTGAAATGGCCCATCTCCATTCCACTCTACTCCCTGGATGGATGAAGCTATCATTGGATATCGACTCCCCCTTTCTATACTGAGTAGGGCCATTCGTTTCAAGGAGCCTTCTCCCTCCCACCGATGGAGACTTGATTTCTCTTTTCGAGCCCTCTATTTCATCTCGAAGTAATTGGTATATAAAGGTTAACTAACTTCCCAGCACTGAAAAGCGAGAGCATAGGTTGGGCTTCCCTCCTATTCTTATCTGATCTCGCCCCTCCTATTCTCATTCGACCCGTCTCTTTCTCGCCCGCCCATGGAGAAGTTACCCGGGGTGGATCAATCCTCAATGAATCGATCTGTGTTTCTCCCTCGAAATATCAATCTGGGGCCGTGCTAAACGAATCGATCTTATGAAAAGGAAAGCTGGTATCTCGAGCTATGAATCAATCAATCTCAGGTTGATGAAAGGCCTCTCTCCCCTTTGTTACTGGCGGTCCATCTCTTGTTGTATCAATCCCTCGCCCATGGAATGGCAATAAATGAAGAATCTGGGCCCCGAGGGACTGGCTAAAGCGCCTATCATATGAGCTTGTTGACCCGCCTGCTCTGGGGTGGATGCGTGCTAAATGAATCGATCTCTGGTTCGCAATCGTCAATCAAGAAATCTCAGGATCTCGCCCGTCGACTATCAATCTTAAGTATGGTATCGTGGATCGCGCCTCGTCATTCATAATCTGGAGCTGAGCTATAAATCTGTGGTAGTTGTTGCGGTGGATCGGTCCCATTCAGGTTCAGGCCCGGGAGTTTCTAATACGTAAAAGAAGGAATGGCACCCGCCTATTTAAGGCCCCTTTGTTGCCGGGGTGCATCGGTGCTATTGCGGATGTAAAGCGGAGCAATCCTCGACTATGAATATCAGGTGATGGCTCGACTATCAATCCCTGGTTATGGCTGGGTATTGGTTGCCGGGGTGCATGGCTCCTATAGTGTTTATCTAGATCGGGTAGTGGTATGATGGTGGATGTAGGGTAGAATCGAATAAAGACCCCCTCTATCTCGAGTGGAAGAGGTATGTCAATCAAATGAAGCCCCTCTCTTCCCCGTCTATCATCGCTAATACGTAAGAGAAGGATCGAATTGCCCCTATCTATCTGAAGAGAATGGCCCCGGGTATAAATGTGTGGATCATGGGTGCTACAGTGGTGAGTTTCGCCCCTGCTATTGTGGAAAGGCACCCGCTTATTTTTTCTCGATGAGATGGCATTGGATCAGAGAACCCTATCTAGGGTAGACTGGATGAGTCGGGACAGGTGATGAACTGGTTCGGATCAAGCAGCTTGGATCATTGATCAACGTCCATCTCTTCAATAAGCAGTCTCGAATTTCGGGTTGTTGATACGTATAGAATAGAGGTTTTTCATTCTCGTGTCCATCTCTTCTTCTCGGGAAAGCATCCCTGCATCTCTTGTTTAAGATGGTCGCCCCCCTTATTGTTGTTAGCATGCCCCCCATTTCCTATTGAAGCCCCTGTGCTCGTATCCGATGGACTCGTATCTAATCATGATTGGGGAGAAAAGCCCGTGTCCTCATTCATCCGTCATCAATCTGAATCTGGAGCAGCATGCCCCCTATTTCTTATTCCGGCAACCCCTTCCTATTCGATGGAATGTGATGTTGCCAGTCATGGGCAGTAAGCAGGTATGATGGTTGGGCCATCAATCAATTTCTTGTTACTGGTCGAGCACAACCCTTGAATCACCAATAAGCTAATAACCAAATAGCTCTTTTCTCTCCAAACCCGGGCTTTATTAATAGTGGGGGCGACTCACCACCTTTCCAGAAGGGAGGGTCCGATTCAAGCCGCCATTTCTCTGTTCGATATATATGGAAAAGCGACTCAACCGGTTTTCACTCTATAGCTCGATCAATAATGGCTCAATTGTCTCCAACATATAACTGCAGAAGTGACTGTTGCTAACGGAAGGAACCGGAACCCAATACTAATTGACTAGTTACGGATGGCTACCACGACTAGAATCATACCTAATGGATAGATAGGCTATTGGATAGAAACCCCTCCCTGGCTTTGCAAAGGGCGAATTGATCGGAACGTGAAAGTTGTATTTGGAGATGACTGTTGAGCCGATGAGCCTTCTATTGAAAGGATAAAACTTATGATAATAGATCTGGGCATAATCGATGGAATGTTGGAAAGAGCCTGCCTTCTATTAAATGGATGGTTGGGCCTGCCTCCTATTAAAGAGGGGAGGTAATGATAGACTGGTTGGGCCTTTATCACTCGATTCGTTGATTGAGGATTCGCATCTGTTACTCAAATGATCAAGTATAAGGAACAAAGGTTGAGGGGGAACCACTCACGCCCGTTAGGGCAAAGCACTCACACCTTTTATTTTAAGGTTGAGGGTTGAGGGTTGCTGTTTGACGAGGTAACGGGCATGTCACTGGGCATGCTGTGCCCGTCAGTTCCGTTTTTCCGTTTCATGTTACGGCTGTCTGTCACTTAAGGTATAATGAGCACCGCTCTCTGCTCTGGGCTAGTTCTGAAGTAGTGGTGGATAAGGGTGGCGATACCCAAGATTCTAGCTAACTCAACCTGTAGTCAAATTGCCTAGTGGTAAAATCGACTTATTATGGATGACTGGTAAAATCGACTCATCATGGATGAGAAGGGAGGAGTGAAGCAGCTAATAGGGGAATGGTGCTCCCTCTCATATACGTAAAAGGCTTCATTCAGCTAGCGAAGCTATTACATAAATAAGACGTAGGCTGTTTCACTCATAGGTAGATAAAGGGTGTATGAATCCTAAGGGCCCATTTTTGCTTCTGAGTATCTATATCCACGAGTTGAGAAAGGTCCTGTGAAACCGAACCATACCTATTGCTCACCATAGCTATTCACATTCGATCATGCCTGTTTTAACGGCCTGGGCGAAAAAGCCATCATCATTCAAGGAGAGCACGTCTTCTAGAAGCTGGACCCTTGTCTGAGTAAGTAGAATCCGTTGCTCAAGGTCCTGGTGAAGATAGGCGCTGCATTGCATCCTATGCCCCAAGTTGCTGATTCGGCTTTCAAGGCTATCTATTTCTCTTTGGAATTGATGGAAGTTTCTCGCCATCTCAAGAAATTGGTATAGGGTGACTCCCTTAAACTGAATGGAAAGGAGATCCTCATTGTCACTGAAATAAGTAGTATGTTCGGTTTCAGGAGCAATTCCAGAAGCAGGTGCCGAATCAGCATGATCAGCATTAGCAAGACCAAAATCTTCAATAGCAGGGCCCTCATTTGGTTGAATGAGTTGTGACCGCTCTCTCTTAAGAATGCGCTTTTTAGCAGCATTCACGGCTCTCCAATCCACGTTATCAATGCCCCATAATAGTGGATCAGCATCTCTTTTAGTAGCGTGGGCCGGAATAGATACGAGCGTTTTTCCAACCTTAGTTGTTAATTGGTCAGTTGTTAATACGTATAAAATCTAGGTGTTTCTTAATACACCTGAAATAGATAACAAACTATCCAACACTACGCAAATGCCAATCTTACTTATGATACGGATCACCAAACACCACATGAACTGCGATGAATAGGGGAGGTCGGTCGTGTGAAAAGAAGCTCTGCTGGAATTGATATCTTTGCAACAGAGCAGAGGGGGGTCAATCAACGTGCTCACTCGATAAAGCAGCTGCCCTACTACCTATTATTGATTGGGCAGCTATTACTGGAGGCTAGAGAGTTCGCGTATCCATGGAACACTTTTCATCCAGAAGCTGCTGCTTATCCGCCAAGTCAGGCATCTCTCCCCTTTATTACAGATTAATGGATGAATTGGGGGCAGAGGGGGGGGACAGAAGGAGAGGGGATCAGTGATAGCTACACATCTCCACCCCGTTCATATCCGCTACCCGTCGCTTAACACTCATTCGTTGGTACGGTAGAGCCGAGATCGGGGCATGAGCGGATGGGACTTGGCCGGAACCAGGCTTACTAATATCTAACCGGGCCTGCAACGAATCCTACAGGCGCTGCATGGCTGTGGTCAGCTCTAGAATGGTATAAGCCGACTCTCTAATGGGATAAGCGGGTTGCATACAGACCCTACCTATAAACAAAAGGTGCCTGATTTGTCATAGCAGGGGAAGAGTCGATAGGCGCAGCAGTGGGTTGGGCTGGTCCGGTGATCAGCCTGGAGTCGAGGCACTGGGACTGGGAAACTGAAGCGGACTTACATGGGGGGCATCAGTGGAGAATCGTCCCACATGGGAGGCGTGGGGAATCATGGACATCGCTCAGATAAGGCGGTTGATCTCCATGAACCGATACCGAGCAGGACGACTTGTGGGAGGTCAGGCGGAGAGAGTGAACCAAACCATCTATTCTTCTCAGATTCTTTTTCTTGTTATTGGATATCGGACGAAACAACAACTGTTCTCCTTCTTTCCTGCTCAATAAATCAGATTCGAAGTCGAGCCAAACCTGTTCGGATGGGGAGCCAGGGGAGGGGTGCTTGCAGTAATAGATGCTTGCTCGCGTGCCCCCTGCCCCGAGAGAATGGTTTGAGTGGACGCCGAGTCGCTCTACAGCTAATGCCGGAGAAGGGAGAGGCAGCGCTTCGACCATGTCCCGACATGCATGCAACTGGCAACCCCGAGGCAGAGCCTGAATGAGCTAGGGTGCCTCTTGATCGGCCAATCCAAAACCCTCTTCGCTCGAGCCCCTCTCTATATACGTAATATGTAACGAATCTGGGAATAGGGAAAAGTCTGTACCACGTTACAAGTCGTTCACTGCACTCGCTTCGTAAAGGATGGCTGGTGTTTGAGGGTCAAGATCGAATATCATACCCCCACTTCCCTATCTATGGTGACGGTCCGCCCATATACCCAACCTACCCTTCGGTAAGCAATCTATCTCTCTAAGCCAGTAGTTGGTTGGGGGGTTCGATCCAATGCTTCAGGCATGAAACCAGAAACGCCCCCGTTGGAAGGGAATGCCGGATCGGTATTCCATTACTATTCGAGTCACTCCTATATAGACGTCTCCACTCGGCCCCTATGGGATGGGCGAATGCTAGCCAGGAACCGGATCGCCCTGGTTCTCAAATAAACCTTTCCGTTGAAACCTTTCCCCTATTCAGTAGAAGGTTCGGTCCCCAGTGGGTCGGGGAGAAAAACGATTTCATTTGGTAGCGGGTCGAGTCATTATGGTCCTCTACGACCAGAATCTCTAATCGCAGGGAGTTGCCCTCCGCACCTACCAAGGCACGGAATGGTTAGTTCACGGGTGCAGCCCCGGATCGATCATAAGAGACGTCAATAGGTATGGGTGGGACTCTGTCCAATGGTCTAAACCCCTCCCCCGGCCATGGTTACTCTTCCCGAAGCAAGCGCCCATATGGATGTTCAGGGGTTCAGGGAGATGTTCCACCTAACCCTCCGATACATATGGATCTGGATATCTAGATATGGCTATTAGAAGGGGCGAGCTACGGCCGAGTTAGAATTCATGATCGGTTTGGTGCGCTGCCTTTTAGGCAGCGCACCATCGAAAACCATGCTCTAACCATCGAAAGGGATGCTATAGCAGCTCTTAAGGATGCCCGACTTTTAAAAGGTGAGAGGGGTAAATTTTAAGAGATGCTTTGTTGGAAGAGAAGGAAGGGTTGATCAAGGAAAAAGAGCAGTTGAGCTTTTAGAGCGAGGAACTGAACAAAGAGAATAAGGAGCCAAATGAAAAAGTGGAAGAAATTAAGCAACAAGAATCCGCAAATCCAACTGCTCTAATAAATATGGGCTCGTTTTTTGATAGTCTCAAGCAAAGACTTGAACAAATTCCGGAGACATGAGATAAGAAAATTGATGGGCTCAAAGCTCAATTCAGTACGGACCTTTCCTATTTGAGCATTTCCACCTTAAAGAAAGGAGGGCTTTCCTGACTCCTCTAGTTGAGTCAGAGGGATTGATTGCGAAAGTCAATGATGGGATCCAGGAAATAAATGCCCGGGGTGATAAGCCTAGGTTGATTCCCCCTCTCCCCTCCCCACCATTTAAATTAAAAGGGCCTTTTTAAAACAGAGGAGGCCCTCTCTATTTTCAAAGGTATTTTAAAGGCTCTTCAAAGAACAAAGGTTCGAGCCTTTTATTTTGAAGTAAAATCTCGCACACTTAATTTCATGGGTGCGATCTCCTTCCTCCGAGATCAACTGGGAAGAACCAGATTTTTAAGAGGATGTCGGTCGGTCCAGGTTTTAAAGAGCGACCCAGCCCTCTCCTCTCTATATAAAAGAAGGAGGAATGATTTCAAGTTGAGCTTAAGGGAATAAAGAGCCGACCCGGTTGGAGATAGCTTGTACTCTCAACAAGATAAACCATAGGGTTTCTCATCTCATCTCAAAAGAGTGCATAAATTCAAGCTGGATAGGAAAGGAGATTGACCCAATAGAAGAGTTGTTGGAAGAAGATCAACTTGGAGTAGGCATCGGTTGAGAGGAGGTTCCTCGACAGACAGTAGGCGTTCGGTTTCTCTATCTTCCCAAAGGGCCTTGCAGGTCAAGTGTCTTGAAGATACGTATTAACTTGCTCAATCCGGGGGAGATCCTTTTTATTAGGAGAAGAAGAAGTTTCCTTATTACTTTTATATAGGGAGTGTTTCGATGAAAAAAACCTTTCATTTTTTTGGGCATTCTAAGCTGGATTCACCAGACCGATTTCAACCCACCGGAGTGAGTTATTATAAGCTTTCTGGTTTTGAGCTTGAGGAAATGCAACCAACCAACCCGAAAAAGAGAGGTAGAAAAATAGAGGGGAGGAGGGAGGAGTAGAGCTCCTGGCGAACTCTGGACTTTAAATATGCCTCTTTACCGGCACATTAGGTGCCCAATCGATCAGCCTATCCGAGAACGAAAAAGATATTTAGCGAGATCGAGAACCTTTTAATTGAAAATAGAGAGCATTTTTTAAATTGAGATGTCGGACCCCCCTCCCAAATATTCTATGGAGGTTGAGTCCTTATAAGAATAAGAGGTTCACGTATTAACTCAAGGAGATCGAGGGGCAACGACACAGGGTTGACTGCTTGCTCTCTCCCTAAAGAGTCCGGTCAAGCAACTGGCCAGAGTGCCTCTACCTCTATCTCTTTTCGGTCGTTCTTTCTTATCTCGAATTTAAGAGCCCGCCCCCAAGTATTATATCAAAGCTTGCCCCTGCGAGAGAACGCCATCAAGAAACAGAGGGGAAGAAGCCAACGGTAAAGAAATTTGGTGCCGACCCTCTCTCCATCATCACGGTTCAGATCTCTTCTAACCCACTTAAGAGTGCATGAATGACTGAACCAAGTGAGCGCTTCGATTATGGGCACCTATGCCGGACTGTGAAGGTAAGAGGGTTAAGAAAATATGTCTTCCAGAAGCTTTATAATGAGAGTCAAGACCGACTTTATAAATGGGCTTCTTTCTTGTACGATGACTTTGTCCCCTGGTTCATAGGGGCAAATGAAATCTATTAATTGGGGGTGGATACTTACCCTTTTAAAATAGAGAGGAGAGGCCGAGACTCCTTCATATCTATTCCAGATATTTATTTATCCTGCTCATAAACAAACCGATTATAGATAGAGGAGCGGAGTTGATGCCTCCGGTCTCTTTGCTCGCTTTGGACCGCCTCTCTCTATCTATAATCGCGAACCGAAACACATTACAAGAGGATTTTTGAGTGGGAAGAAGAGCTGTAGAAAGTCCGTCCCGGGACAAGGAGCAACTCCTTGAAGGGATGACTGGTTGGGCCATGTATAGCAACCCAAGCCTCAAGGGGCCTTCGCCGATCCAGTGAACGAAACCCGGTCCTTTAAAGCTTTCCAGGTGAGTGGCTTGCTTTTGAATTCAAGAATAAGGCCTGATCATGATATAGATTATGGATGTACCTTTATCCATAATAGATTGCTTTTCAACTCCTTTTTTATGAGGTAATATGATATTGATTCGACACCATAGATAGATGGATAGATAGATACGGATAGATCGCGGAATTGGCACTTCTATCTCCCGCCCTTATTTAAAATAGAGAGGATCAATTTTGGATTTTTTATAAAGGTTCTCATTATCCCTATTGTTGAGTCATTATATGGGCTAACGGTTATCATCATCATCCCCATTATCGATTCATTACCGGGTTCCGGAGAATGAATGAGTTGGTCCAACCCACTCCTCTCGTTAGGAACAAGAGCCCAGATTTACTGGAGTAAATGAAGGGATCCGAACCCTTTGCTTTGAAAGGTCGGTACCAAAAACCGATGCCTTACCTCTCGGTTGGCCGTACTCCATCTCTCCATTCTAAAAGGCGGGAAAAGGGAAAAGCAGCTTGAATGAAACTCAAGTGCAACGCTTTACTAAGTAAAGTCGTGCTTCCGAAACCTGACTGACTAACTCCCATTTCCCCATATGAACGACTCCCTCCCCCTACTAATGAAAAGGTCGAGGGCTTAAGAGCAGACCATTAATATAATAGGTCGGGAGAGTCTCTTTAATACTACGTATCGGAAAGTAAGTCGGTGCTTCTGTGCTACTTAGATAATAGATGCTCCCATGTGTAGTTAGCATATAATAGAGACGGTCATTGAAAAAAGGCCCAGTCGAGTAGATTGACCCCTAAAGGTCCTTCCTCGACAACCTAAACGGTCGAGCCCGCCACTCGACCTATTGAAACTTGAGAGAGAGCACCCCTCCGGACGAGATCAAAATGAAAAGGCGCATGAATGAATGGATGCCCTGATCTACCAACCCATAGGTCAAGCGTAAGAGCGCGTACCAACCCATGGGTCAAGCGTAAGAGCGCATGAATGAATGACCTGATCTCCCCAGCGCTCTCCCGAGGCTCTCTTTGGATAAAGTGGAGCGGAGGACCTTTGTCCAAAAGTGTAGGGATCGAAGCTATAGATCATCGTGGTGTATTATAGACGTAATAAGACTGACTTAATTTTTATAAGGGTTAGTATTATATCTCAAGAGGTCGCGATTATAGATAGAGAGCTCAAATATAGATAGGAGGATAGAGAGCGTTCATCATTGTTTTTTTCACATAAGACGGATACTCAACCCCCATCCGTGGTGACGGAGCCAATGCTATAGCGGTTCACGGTCCTCCGAGAAGCTAGGAGACCAGATTCATGCCATACTACTAGAGAGTTGATCAAATTCTGAATTCATACTTTCATGCCTCCTTCCTTGTTCCTTATTCCCCATAAATTCCCAAAAAGGAGGTTTTCCTTTTTAAAATAGAGAGGCTTTTCCATTCACTCATTCCTCGTATCTCTCCCGCCCCGCCCCAGGCTTATCTATAGACGGACTGGTTCCTCTAGCTTTATTTCCCCCAGCCCCTCATCCGTGTGTTTTCTATATGACGGGTATAGGGCTCAACCCGATGGATGTGAAGTAAGTACCATGCCGACGAATTCCCTACCGTATATTTCCAAGGTTTCTGTGTTCAATCAATCCGAAAAAAAAAGAGAAAGGGCTCCATTAAATTAATACAGAGGTTTCATCCAGAGGGCCTGCTCGAGTGTTCCGTGAGACGCGAAACCATAATTTTATTTAGTAAATCCGGAGATTGGAGCTGTTCACTGATAAATCCCCCCCGGTTTTGTATTGGTCTAGTAAAAAAGAAATCCCTGGGAGGTGCTGGTTGCTACATAATCACATTCTCCGGAACGAGAGAAGGATTTGGCACATCATCGATCGGATGAGCAAAGCATGAAATCTACGGGAGAGGAGAATTCGCTAATTAACGCGGGCTCGACTTCTGAATGGTCAAATTTGGGTCTCGATTTCTGCCCTTTTTAAGATAGAGAGGCGGGCACGAAACCTTGAAGTTTAAGGCCCTCCGGCGCAGGTGGGTCGACAATGACAATCTTAACCCGCAACCTCGCACCTTATATAATATAATTGGGTACGCCGCGATTGGGGTTCTCGCCCCTTTTTCCCTCGTAGGCAGTTCCATTCCACCCTTTCATACCAAGGCCCCATATAGTAAGTTGATGGGATGGTGGGAAATGAGCCGTATGGTGGGTGGGATTCGCTGACCCATTATGCGAGAGGTACACCTATATTCCCAAACCGAACTATGATCGGGTGAGATGGTCAACGATTCTATCACGTAGATAAGTGCTTTCCCTCTTTTCCTCTTTCAAACCTAGCTATCTTTCCGTAAAGTAAAGTAAAGTAAAGTTCCATGCCACATCTATACAAGATATCACCAACTATGACATGTTGATATGCGGAGTTTTTTCTAAAGAGCCTTAGGATTTTCTATTCATTCCTAGTTAACCTGTCAGGTAAAGTAGCATCCTTTAGATAATTCTAGATATCTTAATACCAAGGGTTAGCTATGGGATCACCTTCTAAGGCAAAGAACTCTAAAGGAGAAAGATTGGCAGGTTGATGGCTTCTTAAGTTGCCTAATAATCAGAGTTTCTTTATCATCCTCGAGATCTAAAGGAATAAGGGATGTTGTAGAAGCTATAATATGTGTATGATAGTTACCACTTCTATGGATAGATTCAATCATGATCTTGTTAGAGGTTACGAATAATTGATCAATGATCTCTTCATAAGGTTTGAGATTTTTGTCTTTGGTTCGATAAACTCAGAGAGGTTTGATTGACGATCAATTGGGAGTCACCAAAGAAGAGCTTTAAGGACCTTTATATTTAAATCTCAAGCGGCTCAAAGATATTTCCTGGGAGCTTCATACTCTTCTATATGGGAGGTACAAGTGAAGCTAAGCTTAAAGGACAAAGGGATTGGATGATCTTGTGGGGTAATAAGGATAATCCCTACCCCTACACCTTTTGCACACCTAGAACCATCAAAGAAAAGAGACCTTTTACCTTTACCTTTTAAACAGAGAGGAGAGCTCTCTATCTATAATCTTAAGCTCGTCTTCAGGTTTAGCTTCTATGTAAAAGATGAACTCATCAGGAAATTAAATCCTCAAAGGCTGAGTGGACTCTAGAGGTGCATCTGCGGCAAGAGGTCGGCTATTATTTGACCTTTAACCGGCTTATAAACTCTGGATCAAACTCACTGAGAAGCATGATCCAAAAAGACGCAGTTCGCCCAAGCCCAAGCTTTTAAAGGGATTTCAAGGGGTTTAGACTTTTTCTGGTGTTACCTCTCTATCCTTATTTCAGTCCTAAAAAGCAATCAAAAAGTGTTATGACTAAGCATATAGTGTCTTAACTTATGGAAAGCAAACACTAACTTTTTTATAGATAGAGGGCAAAGCTTCTCTAAAAGAGTATAGCACATTTCATAGCTAACTAGGGTTTGACGTTTATATAATAGATGGACATTTCTTTACATTGATCATCATATTGGGCCAGTAAATCACCCGAGGTATACTTGGTTGTAGTTATATACGAAATCAAAGGCTTATTAGGGTTTGGAGGGATAAGGATATGAGGCGAAATTAAGTACTTCTTAATATCTTCAATGGCCCTCTCTTTTTCCCCTCTCTTTAGCATTGACAACCTTCATCCTTTAAAATGGAGAGTTGCATCCTTATTCAATAACTTGGTGAACAGATGTGATTTATCTGCTAGTTGGGATATGAACCAAAAAAGATGGCTTGGATCTTACCTTGCAAGCTTCTAAGTTGGGTCAGGTAGAGGGCGCCCTCTCCCCACCGGGCGGGCAAAAAGATGATGGCTTCTATCTTCTTGGGATCTACTTGTATGCCTTGTCGAGACACAATGAACCCGCTTTGAAAATAGAGGGCTTTCAAAGCTTTTTAAAATAGGGGTCGCACCTCAGAAAATATGCACTTATGCATGGCACACTTTATAAGATCTCAACCTTTCAAAGCCCTTTAAGCCCTTTAAAATGAAAAGGGTCACGAGGCTTTGCTTTTAAAATAGAGGGGGAGGGCCTTCCTATTAATAGAGCAACCTCTCATATCATCAACATAATCTTCCATAATTTCACACATCAAATCATGAAAGATATATGCTCTTAAAAAGCTCGTTGATATTACGCTCATGTATTCTTCAGCCCTTTTAAATTAAAAGGGCATCGCTTGATAATAGAAGGTTCCCTAAGATATGGTAAAGGTAGAGGTTGGTCCTCTAGAGCTATCTTGATTTGGTTATATCTAGAAAAACCATCCATTGAAGATAACATTCCACATCCAGCAATGAAACCAACAATCATGTTAATGATAGGAAGTGGAAAGGCATCTTTAGGACAAGCTTTGCCTTTATATCTTCTCCTCTCCTCTTGTATAGATTTTGATCCTTTTCATGGTTTTCTTGGCTACTGGAACCTTTAATAGAGGAGAGGAAATCCAATCTCTCTAATCGATAGGTTTGTTGAAACTGACATCAAGAAGCTTTTGAAGCTCTTCCTTGACTGGAAGTGCGACTTTAGGATACTAAAAAAGCACCTTAACCCTTTAGTCTTAAATATATGTCTATAGATGTCATTATTTACGTATTAACATATCTCTCAAATGATGGGATAAGTCAATTAATATGATACTTAATATGATGGAGGAAAGGAGAAAAGGAGAAGCCCCTTTTAAAATGGAGAGGGCCGGGCAAAGCTCTTCAAACTTTAAGCATCGCTCTCCCCTCCCCACCATTTAAATTGAAAGGGCAAGAGCTCTTGGATGCAAAGAAGGAGCATCTCGGATCCAGCGACGTATGTAAAAGCTCGAACCCTTAAAAAGCTTTGAAAAGAGAGGGCTCCGGATGAATAGAGTAGGGTACTCGTATATCTGATATATAATTAGAATGTGGGAATTTATCCTCCATAAGAGGAAATAGGCTCTTTAAAGGATCATAAACTCTTCCATCCATTCATAACTTCTAGAGAATGGAGAGGTCGTTCTCGCCCACCGTTTAAATTTCAATTTAAAAGGGCTCTTAAAAGGAACGAAATTTCCAAGACCTTAATATAAGGCAAGCCTTCTAATATCAATTCAGAAGAAGAACTCCTATTGCGATCAATCCATTGATTTCGATCACAATTCCAAAATAAAACAATTGACTCATTCTGTTGACGTATCCGACTAATCGAACGTTTACGGTTAGAAAACGTCTATCATTTGGAATGCTCTAAAATAACGAGCCTTTAGCCTTTATAATAGGGGGGGTTCGGAAGAACTCGATCTATCTAAATGATAATCATGAGCAATTGCATAAAGATCTTCCTTGACTCTCTATATTTAATGCGGATATAAAAACCTTGCCAAGATCTCTTAAAGTTTGTTTCCGCTGGATATGAAAATGGAACTCATTCATTAAAAAACCTCGGCTATGCTATGGTCCCCCTCTAAAAATAGAGAGGTAACTTCTTGGATTATGAAATTTTACATGGTGCGATCTGGTCGGGACAGAATAGAAAATCCCTATCTGAAGATTCTCTATTCAAAGATCTCATTCGTCATAAGGAAGAACAAAAATCTTTTATATTGGCGGTTCGATCGCTCTCGACTCATGGAAGAAATTTACTTGGTCACTATACTATTTCTCTTACGCATTTGTACTCGAGTACTTAGGAATCATTGCGGGTGTATAAACCCCATATCTACTCAAGGAAAAACTTCCCCCTATTGGTTACCTCTCAAAACGCTCTTAACTTCTATTAGCTTCTTGAATTCCTCGTTAAAATGAGGAACAAAAGCGAGCATGAGATAAAAAAGCCTCTGGTTTTACTTATGATTCAAGCCATCTAGCTTTAGCTTAAAATAGAGAGGGGACTCACTCGACTTAACCACGAATTCATAAAAGCTTTTAAATCTCCTCTCTTATCACTGAGGTTTGAACAGATGCGCATATTATATATCCATCTACGGATATAATAGATATTTCCCATCTATTCGATTCCTTGAATGAAATCGGTTCCGATCCCTTGAGCGATCAAATTAAGTCTCATCAAGTCTCTAAAGTTAGAACAAAAGCCCCCTTGTTTTTTCCTCTCCTTTCCTCCCCATAGAGACAGCCTTCCCTTTCAGGATCAGTCGTAGTCTTACGAACTTTACCGACGCTCTCTATTTTAAAAGACGAATTTTTCACTTCATCCTTTAGGGGGGTGTAAAAGACCTTTTAATTTAATAGTCGCACAACCGAGGAGTAGCTCATTACCGAAGGGTGGAATCTTAAAAGTTCTTCCCACTTTTATTATTGCGTAGGATAATGACTAGAAGGATCTAAAAAGCTTAAAAAGGACATCAAGATTTCTGAAGTTCAACTAAGGCTTGGACCGAGACCCAACTACTCGTCGTATTTGGTTTGGTATCGCTACCGCACACGACTTCGAGAGTCATGATGATATGATCGAAGAACGCCTTTATCGAAGATTTTTGCTTCTCACCTCTTAAGATATAATCCCCTACCTATTCTAAAAGGCAATAATCTTTTTGTGGACTTAAGGAAAGTCTCTCTGATGTTCCTTAAATTAAGGCTTGGCAAGGTTTAGAATGAAGCATGGGTACACGACCCGAGAGCTTATATAAGAGAGCATGTAAGACCCTTTTAAAGCTCATGCTTAAAAGGGATCCTCAAAGAAATGGTCAACCAGCTGTAGAAGCCCCGAGGCTCCCGGTCCGGTCTTTAAAAGCTTATTCCGGTGTTTATCAGTGGTGTTTATCAGTGAGGGAGGGGCTCTTTAAAAGCTTATTCCGGTGTTTATCTGTGATTGTAGTTTCCTCATTAATTAAGATCTCACAGGGGCTGGGTAGGGGAGAGAAAGTGGTGGAGGATTCTCTCATTTGTGTTTCTCGGTCAGTCGCTCTTCAAAATCGGTTGGAGGAAGTTGCAATTCAAGTTGGAGGAGATTGAGATTGGTTAAGTATTATCCGGATCGCGTTAAAATGACGACTCCAATCCGACCCTCCCTTCCTAGAATGAGGTTGAGTAACTTTTCCAGCTATATCCAACAGCCAATTGGCGACTTGTAGACTCGGCTCATGAAGTAAATCGGGTTGAGTCGCTTTTCCAGATATACGGACCAGACAAAATAGCTATTTCATTTGATGCTTTAGAGTGAAAATAGCTTGAGTCACTTTTGCTGCTATATCAAACAGAGAAATGGCAACTTTCCGTCGATGCTCTAGAGTGGAATTGGTTGAACGTGAGAAAATACGGGGTTTCTGATACCTTTCTTGCTGTCCAATACTAATATCTGTCTCCGGCCTACCCATCCTTCTAAATACGTATATAATCGATTTAAGGCAAGGAGGCTTCTATAATCCCTCGACCTATATATTTCTATAATAAATAAGTGGCCCTATATAAATCTCTAATGAGAAAGTGGCCCTATATAAATCTATCATAAAAGAGTAAATCCCTCTACCTGTCTAATCTTGCTGTCTCTAGCAGTTTAATCTTGCTGTCTCTAGCAGTTTAATCTTGCTGTCTCTACGAGTTTAATCTGGCTGGCTCTACCCGTTTAATGTTGCTGTAAGGGATATAAATCTATCATGAATAATAAATCCCTCAACATTTTAATCTGGGTGTGGCTCAACCTTTTAATCTGGGTGTCGCTCAACTTGTTTAATGTGCCCTGAACCTTTTAATCTGGGTGGAAGGGACTAATAAGATTCTATCATAAAAGAGAAATCCCTCAACGTGTGAGAAAGTGAAATAGAAGAAATAGTGAAATATTGAAATATGGAAATAGAAGAAATAGTGAAATAGTGAAATAAGTAAATAGAAGAAATAGATCAGCTGGAGCATAAAGTTATTTCGGGTTCGATTCCCGAATGATCTTGTAGACATTGTCCGAACGCGACTCCGTACCGGCTTCCGCAAGCAACCCTCCAATATAGAGAGTAGTAAAATGCGGCTAACTCGCTGAGCTTCCGTGGCCGGAGAAAAGAGATGTAGTCGATTCTCTTATATACGTATTAACAACTTGAAACTCTCTATCGGGAATACTTTATTTCATCTATTATTAGTTTATTTAATCTATTATTAGGTAGGCTCTCTATCGGGAATAGTTTATGGAATCTATTCTGGAGAAGCGGGAATAGTTTATTTCATCTATTCTTAGGAGGATTATTTCATCTATTCTTAGGAGTAAGGGTCGGGTTTCCCGGTCTCCCTTTTGTGAGTACGACCGGTCTCCCCTTCCTTCCTCCCTCTATTCCGATAATCTTCATTCCCCTTAATTCGATTAACGATATTCCTCTTCCCTTGAATTTGATTAAGGATATTACTTTTAATGAAATTCAATTAACGATAAAAGGGGAATCGGAATCGAGATAAAAACCATGCTCGACATTTCTTTCCCTCCTCAGCTCGACATTTCTTTCCCTCCTCAAAAAGAGAGATTTCCCTCGATCAAGATCCCCTCTCCCTTGGTTTTCCCTCACCAAAAATAAGGTTTTCCCGGCAATGCTTTTAAAATCAAATATCAGAGAGGAGAGGCAATGCTTTTAAAATCAAATATCTCTTTTCGCCCCTCCGCCTTTAGCCCCGAATCGACTTCTTCCCATTTCTTCCTCGACTTATTTCCATCCTCGACTAAATAGAGAGGGCCATTTCTTCCATTTACTTATTTCCATTTCTTTCGAGGAGGTTATTGAAGACATCTATAATACGTATATAAAGAGACTTATTAAACGCCGAGCCCATCATATTCAAGATGTGTTAATACGTCTATAAAACGATATCTTTTCATCCCGATTTCTCTATTTTAAAAATCAAAATCTTCCTCTCTCTGAAAATGAGAGATAGAAATGAAACCCCTGCCTTCAATGAAAGATAGAAATGAGAACCCTGCCTTAAATGAGAGATAGAAACCTGGAATAATCCCATCCCTAAAATGCCTTAAATGAGAGATAGAAACCTGGAATAATGCCATCCCTAAAATGGAAGATCTAATGAAAAGAGAAACCCTTTAAAAGAGAAGCCTTGCTGGCATTCGTAATCCCCGAAGGGAAACTCATAAATAGTTCCCCCGACCGAAGGGAGGCTTACTTCCCTCCTCTTAAGAAATAGACCACCCAGATACAGATGTCTTATTGTCTTAAAGGATGACAAGATATCTTTTATCAGAGCTTGAAATCCGATCCTTAAAGAAAGGCAGCCCGGCGACCTTAAAAATTCCCGGTCAGTGCATTTCAGACCAAACCTAGCTAGTGGGTCAATCTGTCTTCCTTCCAAAAGCCCTCCCACTTTTACAACGAGCCGAAACCATATTTAAAATAGAGAGGGGCCCCCTCCCCTTTGAGATTATTCAAGAGCTTTTAAAGAGCAATTCTTTATTCGGTTGAGACCCTTCCTGAGACCTCTCTATTCTAAAAGGATCGTTTTACTCTTTAAAAGCCTCTCCCGAGCCTCTCCTCTCTATTTTAAAAGGCTCTTAAAAGGAGACCATCATTCAAGTCCGTAGTCTTTCAATCCGCAGAGGGACAGAATTTACTTAAGCCCCGCTTCAATGAGAAGCAACTACAAAAGCTTTTTTTAGGGGGAAAAGCTCTCCCCTTTTAAAACAGAGAGCCCGTCCCGGGAAGAGACCCCTCTATTTTAAAAGCAGCGGCCGCCCCTCTCTATTTTAAATAAGGATGTTGACTCTTAAAATCCCCCCCTCGCCGAGCTTTTAAAAAGGTATATGTGGATGGATGCCTCTTCTCAACTTTCATCAAGGCTTTTTAAGGCATTCGTAGCTATATGATGAACCCTTAAAATCTGTCGAACGATTCTCCTTTTAAAATAGAGAGGGCGATAACCTCAAAGTTTTAAAGAGGTCGTAAATTTACTTTAAAATAGAGAGGAGAGGGGCCTCTTAAAAAATAGATATGGCGTTGGCTCTCTATTTTATAAAGGCCCAATAGCTTTCAAGAGGTAAGGCACCTCTATCTAGAACATTGGACCTACTGACTCGAGTCTATCAACCCAACCACCTGGCGAGGATGGGAAAGCAGCGAATCTCCCTAATGGCAAGGAAAGGAGAGCAGCTGGAGAGGGCTTTCTCCTATTCCCTCCCAATTGAACGGTTCTAAAGAGGCCTTCGATCCCGCGGGAGAGCGCAACCAGGATATCCTTTGTTTGGAGATCGACCTGGTCTTCTAACCTCCCCCAAGTATTATACTAGAGCTTGCCCACCTTTAGAACTCTTTTAGAACAGAGAGGTGAGAGAAACTTCAGGCATAAACCCTTTTCAAGAGATAGATATAGGCGGTTGAGATCGGCAAATGACTTTGAATAGAGAGGACAGGTGAGTACAAAAATGAGAAACACTTTTGTTTGGAGGTCGAGATCTCTCCTTTGAATCGGTTTGTTTCATCGGTTTGAGATAGATAATTGATGGCGCGGCACAGACCTCCGACCGGAGATCAACCTATTGAGAAGTTGGTAGAGTCGTCCGCATTGAAGCTATTATATCTGTAATATGACTTGTAATTATATGTCATATCGGCCAGATCCATTTCGAACCGTATATAAGAGAGGACCTGCATCGAATAAAAGTATACTCCGCCATTTTAGATAAGCTTTTAAGAGCCCTCTCCCTCATTTTAAAGCTTTCCCCGCTCTTCTCTCTAAAAAATGGTGAGGTGACGGGAAAAGCTCTTTAAAATCTTGGGGAGGGCTCTTATTTCTTTATCTCTTTTCTCGCTTTTAAATAAATTGGTTGGGCCCTCTCCCTATCCTGGTTTTGATCGCATTGAGAAGAAGAAGGGAACCCCAGCGAGGAGAACTACTAGAATATAATATAATATAATATAAAAGCGGCTTTATCTTTAAAAATCGGAAAACTATCTCTTTGAAAATAAAAAAACTACATCTCTCTATCTATAACGAGGAACCCCTTTGTCTTTTTTAGAGAGGAAGAGAAGACGATAAGATGATTTACCCCCTATAAAGACAACACTCTCCCCTCATCAATCCACCCTTATAAGACGATATCCTTACCCCACTTGAAGACGATTTCTATCGGATTGAAGACGATATCTATCGGGAGGGACCATACCCAGTACAAGACGATAAGACGATATTCTCAACATCAGACAACTCTATCAACTACGGTGGGTCTCCCTATCAGTCGGCCTATCCACTCCATACCGCAAAAAAGCAGAACTACCTTTAGAGTAGAGCAATCACCCATCCAGGAAACCCTTATCTCATTAGGGATTGAAGAGGTAAAGCCTCTTGAAATTAAAAAGGGCTGGAAAGGGAGGGATTACTGGGGAGCGAATACGAGGTATACCAACTACCGGGAAAAGGGAGCGGAAGGAAGGGCAGACGAGCTCTCTCTAATTCCACCCTGGAGAAAAAAGGAGGAGATGCGGAGGGAGGGACAGACCAGCTCTCTCTATTCACCTGGAGACAGAGGGAGGGAATGCAGAAGGAAGGGCAGACTAGCTCTCTCTAATTCCACCCTGGAGACAGAGGAAGACAAGCAGAGAGATATTTATTACGTTATAAGAGAAGGGATCTATTCCACCCATTAAAGACGTTTAAGACAACCAGAGAGGCATTCATTGGGACTATCCCTTACCCACCCATTAAACGCATTTAAGACAAGCAGAGAGGCCGGCTTTTATGGAGATATTTATTACGAGATATTTATCACCCTATAAGATATTTATCACCCTATAAGATATTTATCACGAGATAGAGATATTTATTACGTCATAAAAGAAGGGATGTATTCTACCTCTTTAAAAAGCAAGCCCCAATTAAATTGAATTGAATTAAATAGCCATTGCGGCCTTTGCCTTTAAAATGTGGGGGTGGGCTCTTTATCCATAACCGAGGCCGCCTCGCTTTTTGAAGGGGAAGAGGAAGCAGCTACAGGAGCAGGGTGGAGAGCCGGAGAACACGGCACTACGTTCCTTTCTCTCCCTGACCCGTGTTGATTTACAAGATATATGATATGTGATGTTCATTCCTTGTTTCAACGACTTCTTCTGAATGAACCAATCCCCCCTCTCTTTTCAAAACGAATAGAGAGCACCGCAACTTATATGATGTGTTGATGTCAATTCATTGGACTAACTACGCGTGTGGCCCACGGAGAGCGAAGGGCTCGACCGAGAGCAGCCTCCATTCTCGCAGCACCCGCCGAATCAGCAGGTCCAACTCCGGAATTCCATTAGATGCGCCTAAACACATCATAGAGAGGTTTCTGGTCCGGTCTCAACCTCCGGCATCACATACGAGAAAACAACCTTATTCATTTAAGCTCTTGACCGCAACCTTTAAAGCCTTAGGGCGGTCCTACCCATACCCATAGTGCTGCCATTGAAACCTGAACCTCACTTCGATCCACTAGTCGATGCCCCTCTATTTTAAAAGCTCAATATCACCCTCACCAAATAATCTTTGTTGTTGTTGGGAAAGGAGTATAGGAAATAGCTAGTTGTTCTTCATGGAAGCGACCCCGCTTTTGAGTAAAGTCCTCTGTAGTTAATAGGTGCTGCTGCTATCGCGATCACACATGGACACTTCTTCGTTCCTATTCATATACTTTCAATTCTCCCACCCAAATAGAAGGGGTTAAAGAGAGGTTGGGTCGGGCTGTCCACCCCGTCTATGTATGCGGCAAAGCCCATCAGACTGAGATCCCGGTCCCTTTTAAAGGCTCATATATTCACCCGGCGAGCGAATACATACTAAGTAAGGGATCTCTCCGCCCGCGACAGAGCTAAGAAAAGGCCCGGAGTAACCAACTAACTCGTGTATGTATATATGGCGGCCTCCCCCCACCATTTAAAAGGGCAAGAGCGGGGAAGACTTGGCTTCGAAGACCTTAGTAATAAGGGGTGTTTTCTCGTTCATGGCCGCGTTTCCCCGCTTTTGCTCCCCATGCTCCCCGCTTTTAAGAGCTCCATTTAAACGGGGGGGGTAAGGGCGGGGGGAGCTTTTAAGGGGGAGAGCTTTTTTGAGAGAGATCGAGTCTTTCCGCTTTCCGTATTAGGGGGGAGCGACAGATCGATGGGTCGCATTCTGGGCTGGGGTTGGGAGAAGGGCCCCAGGTTGTTTGTCAGGGGGATTACTTGAAGCTTTCGGGTGGAGTGCCTAAAACAGAGGGCTTTTGCTTTTTAAAACGGCTATTTTGAGAGGGGGGGCAGGGTTGAATTAAATCCGGGGCGGCAGGATTAAAACGAGTAAGGTTTTCTTCGCTCTCGGGAGGGTTCTCTCACTCTCTATCTATAATCTTAAGGGGGAGAGCGCCCCCCTTTTAAAATAGAGAGGATTTCAAGGTTCTGTTTTGTTTTTAAATAAAGGTAAGGTCTATCCGAGAAAGATTTTTCGCTAACCAATCGATCATAAAGAGCCGCATTATCTCGTAAAGTTTCCTGAGTATAGTAGGCGCCAGGGATTTCTCCGCTGTCAGATGGGCTTCCAGGCGTTGTAACACAGGTGCTTGGGGCTCCATTCTCTTAAGATCCCCAAACAAAGCGCGCATCGTTTTATATCTATTCAAACAAGAACTCCCAAGTTGCGGATCAGAGATCACCTCCTCCGTTGTCGCCTTCGCGCCTTTTAAAATAGAGAGCTTGGACCTCCCCCCTCTATTTTAGAGGCAACCGCAGCTCCCCTCCCCTCTGTTTTAGGGGCAAAATAAAAGGCAAGAGCTTTTATTTTAAAAGTCGCGCTTGATGCTGAATCATAAGCCTCGTCCCGGCCTCGTTTTCCATTTTTCTCCGGCTTTCTATCCCTTAAAATTGGGAGGGGCAGTCACCTCATATTTTCAGAGCGAGCAAGCTGAAACCCAATTTTTTAAGGACCTCTCTATCCTTATTCAAGCACTGGGCCCCCTCGAATTCAAGGAAAGCTTCTCGGATCTTTTGGGAGAGAGCGTCGCATTGTTCAAAGAGGCGTTAGTGTTCAAAACTGCCTCTCCCAAAAGAGGTAGGTAGTGCTCTCTTTATTTTAAAATGCGACCTGAAAATAGATACCTCTCCCTTACCTCTCTATTTTAAGGGAGAGGAAAGGATCTTCTCGCAATCTTTAAGCTTAGTCACACGAGTAATGATCCCGGGCTGAGCGCCTATGCTCTCTCTCGGCATGGGATAGTGTTATCTTTCAGTATTCACGAATGTGAGAAGTCGAGGGAGCCGGTATCAGGCGAATACGTTCTGTAAGGGCAAGACATTTTATGGTTGGTCATGCTCGGATGTGTCATGTGATTGTGTGTCGTCGGAATTCGGCTCTCTAATCTTAGTCAGCGGCGCCTCTCCATTTTAAAAGGGGTAGCTCTCTCTACCAAGCCTGGGTTCATAGCTGCAACAGAATTAACCTCTATTATATACGCCGCAATATCGAACAGACGTCCAAAACAACAGAAAGATGCTGTATTATATACTATATTTTGAACAGGCTTAAAAGCGAGCTCTATATAACCTCTCTATATAATAGTACGGCCCCTTCTCGGCTTATTAAAAGAAAAGTTCCTCACTCGTTTTTTCTCTTTTTCCCAGCAAGCACCTATAAAATAAAACGGACCATCCTCTTGTACTTCTTGATAAACCAGCTTTCCTTTAAAATAGAGAGGCTCCGTTCGCTATGCTCACTACGCCCGGCATTTAACCCCTTTATAAGATAAGGTGCCTCTCCGAGGTTACCCATTCCATACTCTAAACATCCACCTTTTAAGTGATTATCGATGGCTCCTTTTAAGAGCTTAAAATAAGAGGTTCGGGGAGCTCATTTTTTCTGCCTCTTCAGCATCTCCCTTCAAAGCCTTAAGAGCAGAGGCGGATTAGAGATGGAGTGTTCTTGTTACCTTAAAGGTCGTAACCATGTTTCTCCAGGTGTGAACGGATATCTCCCTCCTTTAAAGAGCCCCTTCGTGTCTTCGTCAAGCCCCTCGCTAGTCTTATCGTTGATAAAGACCACGCTCCACCCCTTTAATTTAATTTATGGGGCTCTTATAAATACGTATCCAAATAGATTGATGAACGCTCTCCCCCGATTGATAGAGAGCTCGTTGAACCTCTATAAAGGCGGCTCTTTGAGTTAGTGGAAGCTCTAGCCGAGTAGCTACATCCTGGATCACGCACTACCTACCTATCCGCAGTCGATATGACCAACCTTAGGAGATAGGCCTCTCTATTCCTAAAGGGGTGAATCAATGCCCCTTTTAAAATAGAGAGGGTCGGGGCTAGGGAATTAGGGGAATACTTTAAGCGTGAAGAAGCTTCCTCAGTTCTTAAGAGGTCGCTGTCCCGTTGTTTCCGATTTCTCGGTATAGGTAGGATGGGTTTTATCCATCAACTTATTCACCTGGTGGCCCTTTTTCCGGTCAAAAGGATCCTGCTGTGTTTTAGATCATCAACCTTTACTGAAAAGGATCGAGCGGATCGAGGTTACCTACCTTTTAAAATAGAGAGGGGGCGAGCCGGAGAGCTGCTGTTATGCCTTTGTGAACCACATCATCCATCATGTTCTTTCTGCATGGCCTTTTAAAGAGCTCTTAAAATGGCCTTTTAAAAGTTCCACATTCTCTAAGTTACTACCCACCTTTTGAAATAGAGAGCAGCTCTAAAAAAGTTTCGGTTCGCTCTTCCATGTGAACCGCATGAATAGCTTCGCTTTGCTATGTCGTCCGTTTCGAGCTCCTCATGATCGATATTATTCCGCATGCTCAACCAATCTCTTTAATAAATGAGGGCTAGACCCGACCATTTCTCTCCATGTTGTGACTTTTTATGGAGAGGTAACCACAACTCCCACCGAAACCGGAGCCCGTTATTTATTCATTCATTCGCTTAGATAGAAGGGCCCGGGGGTTGGAAAAATATCGCATTCACATGCCGAATAGCTAGCAATGGTTATCCCTTTCGGCCGTAGTAACCCGCCTTTTCCCGTGTGCCCCCCCATGTTTAAAAAGGCAGGCCGGATTTCTGTTTAAAAGGGCTTAAAAATGGCTGGCCTTTGCCTTTGAAATGTGGGGTGGGGGAGGGGAGGGGAGAGGAGAGGACCAGCTTCCTCAAAACTTCAAGGTGGGTGTTCTCCCTCAATACAAAAAGCCCGGTTATAGATGAGAGCGCTCCAAAACCTCATTGATGATAGATTTGACCGTTTTTTTTGAGGAGAGAGGAGGATAGAGAGCGTTTCTTCTGAGTAAAGAATATTGCTGCCATAAGAGCACTCGGCGACGGCAGGACTTGTTGAAATATCTTATTTGCCTCATTAAAGAAGAAGTTTAGATACAGTCTTTCTGAACCGGGATGGAGTAGAACCGGATGAAACCGGTGAACCTTTTTTAGAGAGGAACCGCTCCACACTCCTCTTTCGAATAGAATTCTTGAAGCATTTTAAGGCGCTCCGGGAATAAGGTGAATTCCTCTTCTTCCTCAGAAACCGGCCCTAGTCTATCTACACTGATGGATATTTGCCTTTTAAAGCCTTTGGAGTAATGCCTTGAGGCAGCAGATATTATGTATGAGATATCAACGCTCTTAAGAGGTCCCCGTTAAACACTCCACCTGGGGTGGGGAATACGGAGAACGGGGAGACCCGCAGAGATCTGGAGGGGAAGGATTTCCCGTCACTAAGAGGCGGGAAAGGATTGATGCGTGCAGACACAACTGAAAGATCGGTCGGGGTCTTTATCTCATTCACAATATTGTCTCCTCTCCCGAGGTCGACTCGACTAAAGTCCGTTCTTCCCATATGATCGATTCCATAGCAGCCCCCCCTCCCTCTCTTAAGATTGTGGATAGAGAGGTGAGAGAGCGTAGTTTTAAAGAGCCCCCCTCTCCCCACCATTTAAAAGGGCCTTTTTAAAACAGAGGGGGCCCCTCTCTATTTTAAAAGGTATTTTAAAGGCTCTTTAAAAAGAAAGGGTCGAGCTCACCTTTATTGATTAGTAAGCGAGCTTTAGGTTTAAAGAGCCTCGTACTAAACCTATCTATGAACTCATACCTATTCTGTACCAACTTTTCCGACCATCGTTACACCAAATTCGAGACATAAACGACCTCTTAAAAAACCACTAGAATATGTATTAAGAGTGCTCTCTATATCCCTTAAGATCGATCTCCTTTAATAGCCGCCATACTTGGAGCCAGGTCGAGTCGAGTCAACATGATGAGATCCCAATTACATACGCTTAAAGGGATCGAGTAGTTTCTGCTTCTCCCTCAACCCGTTATAAGGATAGAGAGCTGGGTTTAAAACTCTTCCTCTCCCGTTCCATTCTAAGGGAAAAGGGGCGCTCTCTCTCATTTCAAAAGGGGATAGAGAGCTCATCTAAAAGCTATCTCCCTCTCCCTATCTTAGGGCATCTGAAGAAAGCCTGCGTAAAAGCTTAATACGAGAAAGCCTCGGCTCGAAAGGTTTCAAGTTGTCGAGGGAGAGCCGGATCGGGGAACGGGAACCTCTCCCCCCCCACCCCCACCATTTAAAAGAGAAAGGGCCCCTCTCTTTTTAAATAAGGAGGTTTTTGTTTTCGGTGCTAACTAACTATTCATACAAGGGCTATTGAGTTTATTATATAAGGGTCGAGGGCTCTTTAAAATTTAAAGCTCTTGAGTTTCATTTCGATAGGTCGAGGGCTCTTAAGATACTTTGGTCGAGGGAGAGCTCTCTATCCTTAAAAGAGCTCTCTATCTATAATCGCGACCTCTTGAGATATAAAGGTTAGAACCTTTTCAAAGAGGAAGGGGGATTAAAAGGGGGAGAGGGATCTCTATTTATAAGGTCAAAGAAGGGCGGGTCTGCTTTCCACATATGCTTTCGTCGACAGATCACTGCAGGATTCGGATTCGCTGTCGGAGCGGCTTTCGGAGAAGGAAGTTTTTTCGTATGAGTAATGGAGTGCGGCTCCTCCCCTTTTAATTTTAAGCCGGCCCCTTTGCCATTTTAAGCAGCTTCGAAATCTCTCTATTTTAAGAGGGTGAAGAAGGGCTTTAAAATGGAGAGGTCCGGTAGCGAAGAAGTTACTTCAACAAGGGGGTAAGGGACGCTCTCTATCTATAATCCAGTGAGCGACAAAGCCTTATATAAGAGAGGGCGCTTTCAAAAGCTATTCCATAATGATTTAGAACCATCTCAACCTGGCGGACTTTACAACCTTAGTTCGGTCTCGACCGGCTTTCGGCTCACCTCCTCTCTATAGTATCGACTCTCTATTCTAAAAGGACGGAAGCGGGGCTTTAAAACCATTTATTTAAGAGCCATAAGCATGCACGCTCTACTGAATCGAAACCCGGGTCTTCTCGCTTCTTTTCGCTTCACTGGGCTTTTTTTGTACGTAATAAACATATGGACGGTGTCACCCCTCTCCTCTCTATATGGCATGGCAGAACTATTTTGGAATAGAGAGGAGAGGTTCGACACTATCACTTCACCATAGGGGTCTGGGTTTCGGGACAAGGAGGGAGAGAGATGGATCCGTGCACGAACTAAAGAGCATTCCACTGCTGAAGAAACTTTAAAGGGGAGCTTAAAGGCGTACGTATGGAGTCACTATAAGGCAGATTCACTTTATCCTCTTGAGAAAAGAGAGCGCTAGTTCAGGCCAATCTGTAGGTTATACGCCTTAAAAGCGCTTGCTGGATGATGCCATAATCTCCTATAGACAGACGAGATGGCCCTTCTGAATGAGGTGAAACCTCAAAAACCGAATGGAGGGAAAGAGGAGAAGTGAATTGCCGATCTATCGCATTTCCAATACCAGAAGCGTATATAAGAGCCGCTGGAGCTTTAATAAATAGCTGCTCCGGCACCACCTATTCATTTCGCATACTACAAGTCCTCTGTCCCAGGATCTAGTGACTACGATTCCTCCATCCCAGACGGCCGGGCCCACCTCACCTAATCCATCGTGGGGATCGCCTCTCTATTTTAAAAGGGCGCCCCCACTATTCTAAAGAGGTTTAAAAAAGGGGCTCTAAATTGTGTAGAATATCTGAGGCTGGAATGGGATAAGAGTTCTTCTATGAGGGAAGAATTCGTATCCGTTTTCGGGTGGGGCCGGGGTTTTTGTTCTAAAACGAGTTCGAGAGAGAAGAACAACGGAAGGAGAAGGGGTTGGGTTGGGCTGATAAGTACGATCTCGCTTCACACCCCTTTATTTTATGAGCACCTTAGCCTATCGAAGGGATTCACCTCGTGCGAGTATAGAGAAGGAAGACGGATTTCCCGCTTGGAAGGTAGAATCCAATTCGAAGTGGACGTTGAAACCTGAGTTCGCTATTGCTCACTGCGATTATGAATAGAGGGGGGAAGGGGGATTCTTTTCATTTACGAAATGAGGATTCCGAAAGCTTTAAATAAGGGTGTTCGAACCCGCAGTCCTCCATGTGACTAACCGAACCGAGTTGACCTTATAGATAGAGAGCACTCTACCCCTTTAATTTAAGAGCTTCCATTGATTGGCGGTTCTTCCCCCAGCTATTCTCCCCCTCCGGAAGAAGAGTGTATCGGTGTTCTCTAGGATTATAGGCCGGTTAGTGGGGGAGCCGTGTCATGGTATGGATATGCAAGCCCCATTGTCTACTATAGAGGTGAACGAGGGAATGGGAAATTTATAATATAAGATGATTTATTCTCTACAAGAGAGCGTTGGGGGCGGCCCCACCCGAAAGAAAATATTTAGGTACTCTTCTCTTAAGATGCTTTCCTCAATTATAACTTAAGAGGATTCCATCTTAATATGAATAGGGAGATGGACCCCGCCCCACTTTTATAAGGTAAGGATAAGCACTCTTAAAAATGATTTAAGGAAGAGCTCTCCCCTATTATAAGGTAGGTTAAGGGTGTTGTTAATGCTATTCAATTGATAGACTCAATTCTTATAAAAGGTTAAATGCCGTATGCTGAGAATGGGGAGTGGTGGGTCTCCGGTACCATGCCGTGCGTGAGGGGCGCAACGCTTTATGATCGGCTCATTATTTTGGGAATGGGAAGGCAGTCCCATTCAAACGACCCCCTGACTTGTCGTTCTCCTCCGACAAGGTCGCCTTTTTTCGGAGCATATGAGAATGAAGAAGGAACAAAGGAAGACTTTGATAAGTCCATACCGGCCGCATGCTCTCGCCGCTCTCGACCTGGATCACGGGAGAGGAGCCCAAAATTTGAAAGGCCGTTCCTTAAAATCAGGTCTCTTATTCAATCTCCTAATAAAGAATAAAAAAAGAGCTCTTGAGACTTTAAAGTATCGGCTACCACGGATTCGGGGAATGATAACCTATCGGGACCGTCACCAAGATGGAATCAAAAGAATCGATTTCTGACAGGTCCTTATAACAAGCTATGGCCATACCTATTTAAAGAGCGATCGAGTCCGGTGGAAGAACCACAGTGACTAGTGGGGGACGGCGAGAACAGATCCTGCAGCTCATCCTTTTCGATATAGAGGTTTCGTATAGGGACGAATTTCAAACTTTTAAAAGGATGTGATCCTGATTCTAAATTGTCTTAATCGACTTAAAGGGGTGTAAAGCCAGATTTCGAGGACTCGGGATTTGGGGGTACAATGTTTAACCAAAATTTTCTTCATTGTCTCCCTCAAATGATTCTCTGTTCATTCCCACTAGAAGCTTGGTTGCACGACCTTTTAATTCTAATTCTAAACCGCGGCTTTTTTCCACTGCTAGAGAGATAGGGAGACCTCATATAAAGGTACCGCGAAGCCCTTAAAATGGGGAGGCGGAAGACATGGTCAAATTATGGGGGTAGCCGTAGGGGGAACCTGTGGCTGGATCGAATCCCAGGGGTCGAAGCCAACTATCTATAGAAGAGAAAGAAGCTTGACTTGGGCCGTTATGACATGAGAAGCTTGCTCGACTCGGGCGTTCATTAAAGAGCCATGGATACAGAAAGCTGGTCCTGTGTGGACTTAGGAGGTTATACCACTCCGACTTCACGCCCCTGGTTCAATTCTCAATTCTACCACTCTGATCAAGTCCAAAAGTAACTTCGATTGATATCACCATATTAAAGCCCTCTTTTAAGAGCTTTTTGAGAACGGGCTCTCTTATACAAGGGACTCTACTGCTGCCTCGACCCAAAGATCCGGCTCCGTGTGCCTTGCTTTTTCGGCCAATCTCATTCCATGCGGGAATCTTTCCCATCGCTATTTATTGCATCCACTTTCTGATTCCAGCTAGCTTTCACCGGGTGCACCATCAATCCTATCTCTCCACCTATGTTTTCCATTCGGGGACAGTGGGGGAATACTCTGCTGCCTCGACCCAACCAGAAGGGACTCGACTGCTGCCAAGAGAGAAACCACCTAAACTGCCTCGACCCGGACTCGCCGATCCGGGGAGATAAGAGATGGGACTCGACCTTGGGGAGATGGGCCCCCCCTTTCTCAAGAGCAAGAGAGAGGCCGAGTCGTTTTATATACGTATCAACAACTGAACCCATCCGATAGGTACGATAGGGGGAGAGCTTTCAGATAAGCACTCGACCTTCGCCATTTGAAAGCTCTTATCGACCAACCTAAAGCCCCGCAGGATAAGGATAAGCACTCACATAAAATTGAAAAGCCCTTTCCTTTCCCTTTCCTCTTTAAATAGTGGGGGTGGGGAGGAGAGCTCTTTAAATATTATAACGGCTTTTAAACCTTTGAGGACTCGCTATCGGTTATAATGGGGCTCGACCTTTTAGAACTACTTACTCGAGAGTGCTAGACCTCTTTCTTAGTCGGGAGAAGAAGCTTCTCATTCATCTTCGAGAGTGCTTTTCATTCATTTTCATCGCCTCAAGCTCTCCCCTTGTGAAATAGAGAGCCCTTTTTAAATGGCAAAGCCCCGGGCCCACCCCTTTTGGTTTGGTAGAAAGCGTCGAGCCCAACAACGGAGACCCGCAGTCGCCCGGAATCTGGGGGGGAAAGAAAGGTCCATTGGGTCCACTACTCTTATAAAACGACCTTCGCTCCCCTCCCCGCCGGCCCTTCAAACTCTAATGCTCTGAAGGTTTCCCTGGTGTGCTGATGGTTCCTCTGTTTGGGCGGCATTTCTACTGTAAGGTTATGATGGTTATGGTGCTTTGCAAGTTTATATCACGTAAATTATATAATTCTTGGTGCACACCTTTTTAAAAGCTTGTGGGATGTTGGTAGGTAGGAAGGTGTTCTGCGAGAGGAGGGGTTGTGGCACGGGGTTAGGGAATGTCTTTGTGGCACTTGTTATCTCTACGTAAAAATTAAGAGAATTGGCTTATTGGGTGTTTCTTCGAAGAGAGAGAAAGGCCGGGATAGGGCGGGTGGGTGTAGGCATAATCTGTTCGTGGCTCTTAGGATATAACGTATGTAATTCAAAAGGGCTCGGGAAAGGGTGAGTCGAGGGAGAGTCGATGTAGAAGTTCCCCTCGACAGCTTTGAAGTGAGATGTCCCCTTCCAGATGTCTAAGAGGAAGGGGACGGAAGGGTATGATATTAAAGCTCGGAGAAGGCCTCTCGATTTCTGGCGTAAAGCGGAGCGGGAATGGATGGAATCATTAAACTCCTTAAAAGCTTTTAAGCCCTCGTCGCTTATAGAGATAAAATCGCGGCTCTTTCTATATATAAGGCATGCACTCGACCTTAAAAAGATAGGTCGCAGGGAGATCGCTTTTGGATGAGATAAGCACTCCACCTTTGAAAGCTCTCTATCTATAATCCGTTGAGGGAGCGGGAGTTTTTTTTAAAGGGCAAAGGGGAGCACTCGACCTATTAATGGGTCAGGAGGGAGAGGGAGATAGCCCCCACCCCCACTTTTACAAGGTAAGGATAGGCACTCGGCCCTTGAGATAATTCACGCTTTTTCCCTATTTAATCTTAACTCCATTTCTTTAAGCTCTTGAAACTTTTAGCTCGATTTAAAACTACAGCGAGGGAGCTCTCTACCCTCCTCTCTATATTTGAGCTCTCTATCCTTGCCCTTTGATATAATAACTCGGCCCCGCCCCTCTCTCTTCCCCTTTAATTAAACAAGGAGGGCAAGGCCCTGCCCTTTAAAAAACTCCGCCTTTTAAGAGCCCCGGTGGGGGAGAGGGCCTGGTTTAGAATTAAAAGAGCTCTTAAAAATCTCGGCGACAGCAAACTTCTTTCATAAGGAATCCTTATTTATAGAGAGGTTCATGGGAGAGTTTAGTTCTCACCCGAACCTGGCAAGACGACAAGTCCTCTTCTTTCACGAGAACCCATTCTACTATTTGATTAGCTATTCCGAAGCCCCCTTTTTAAATAGAGAGGAGAGGGCCTTCCGGTTTTATTTTAAAATAGAGGGGTATGGATCAGCGGCCCAGCTCGTGAAACACTCCGCCTGGGGGAGCGGAGTTATCCAACTAACTCGTTTTTCGCTTAGCTCTCTATTCCAGAGGCGATAGACGGAAGTCCATCTCTTTTGTTACCATATTATGATTGTTAAGCGGGGCTTAATACAATCCTTGAGTGGAGTCACCGACCAAATGAAGTCTCCGACATCGCCAAGCGCTCTCTATTTAAAAAGGGGAGATTATCGGGTAGCTAGATTCTGATACACGGTCTATTCCCGGAGATGGAGGGCCTTTCTTTTGTTGTTGTAAAAGTCCGATGCGAGCACTGCACGGCACTTCACTAGGGCACCCTGACTCGCGCAGTCTAGAGGGCGAAAGCCGATGAAAGAGCTCTATTCATAAAGGCTGCAACATATCCTTCCAATCGATAGATCTAATCCATAGTGAAGTGAGTGCACGCACTTCAATGCTAGCACTAGAGGGTAGGGTCGATCCGTAATATATCTTTCTTTCAGCCGGCTCTTAAAGAGGATGGAACCACTCTCCTATTATGCGCACAAGCTGGAGAAGCTTTTGAAGGGGAAACGGAACTCCGCGATAATTGGACGAATTCCTGAAAGCAGGTGCCTGTGACGAAGATACTTCGGCAGGATGGAGGTCCGGAGAAGCCCTCAGTCGATAGAGTAGAGAGAGATCCTTAATCTAGTTGATACAAGAATTGGGAGTGACGAGAGGGGGATTCGGAGATGAAAGGATTCTTTCGGATTGGGCCCCGCCTTACCTCTCTGTATAAAGGAGAAAGGGGGCTTTAAAAGTATTTGATTCTATTTTCCCATCCCTTTGAAAGAGAAGAGGGCCTCCTCACCGTAGATTAGATTTCCGAAGCGAACGCTCTCTATTTTAAAGGGTACTCCTCCATGACTGACCGATATTTCTGCGGGCATCATCGATTCAAAGAGGGACAACTGGAGCGGGACTCGAACCTGCAGCTTTTGCCCTCTATCTCAAAAGGAGAGCATTGTGTTGCCTTTTAAAAGCCGAGGGGGAGAGCCCCACCTCTTAAAATGTCAAAAGCTCTCTATCTTTCTGAAAAGCTCCACCAACCCTCTCCCCCTCGGCTTTTAAAAGGTAAGCACCATTTATTGTGAAAGCCGATAGTATGGATTCGAAGTTCGGGGGTGGAGTACTATACTAAAGGTCCCCGGACTCCTCGAGGTGCTACGGGGGACCTAGTTGTTGTTCACTTCGAAATGGAAGGGATCTCGTCAATACACAACCCCCATGGTTTCCATAATTAGTGAACCGGAACCGGGTAGCCGCCTTTAAAACTTTGAGGTCTTAGAGAGCCTGCTGCGCCTGCGCTTTATACCCTTTTGATGCGATATCCATAACGCGAAAACGACTAGGCATCAAAGCTATACGATGAAAGAGGAGGCCCTTCGCCCTTTTAGAATAGAGAGGCGAGAGGGCGAAAATAAAAAAAAGCTTCTTAAGCTTTAAAAGCCATGTGTTTCCCCGTCCGTTCCGTAAGTGAAGACCTCATGTTCAGGGACCCCTCCTGGTATCCCTACAGGGTCGTTTGCGTACTCTTACTCTTGGATGTGAGGTAGCCGGCCATATCCGTTCATAGGACATAAAAACGAGACCTGAGAATCTACATGGAACGAGAACGCGAGCGGGAACAACAAAGATTCGAGGACCTTTAGGATATCCCTCGACAACTCAATAAGGTGAGCTCGCTATAGAAGGAATGGGGCGCTCAACCTTAAATCCTTTCGGTCGAAGTGAAAGCTTTTGAAATAGAGGGGCCTTTTCTTTTTGAAAATAGAGAGCGACCGATCGACCTTAAAAAGATAGGGCGAGTATAAGAGGGCTCTCCTTGTTGAGACTGAATATTCTCTCGTCAGCGGAGAAGAGGTGAACCGATTCCGATCATTCACTGGGAGAATGGGGGAAGAGAGTCGCGCGGCCTCTAAAACTCAGTTGGCCCGTTATTAGAGAAAGGCCCGCCTTCGCCTCTCTGTTATTCACCTCTACAAAAAGCTAATGAATGAGTAAACATAAGAATAGGTGATGGATTATCGGGGAAAATAGATGCTCTTAAAATAGAGAGGTCATGCCGTTCTCTCGGGCTGGCTCTTTAATGAATAAGGGGCTGATATTATATAGCTTTTCTCTTAAAAGGCCTCCTCTTAAAATTAAAAGGCTTGGAGCTCAGCCCCCTCTCTATTTTAAGCTGAAGCGAAGGCCTCTCTATTTTAAGGTCAATAGTTGGTTACCCCTTTTCAAATAGAGAGGGGACATCTATATTGGCGGACAAGAACATGCCAATCTACATTTACTTTATGCCCGCTTCTGACACGAAGTTCTTTACAGGATAGGAATAGTTTTTCAAACCGAACCTTAAAATCAAAAACGATTATGGATAGAGAGGCCAAGGGATGATTTTAGGAACTCTCTATTTTAAGGTGAGGAGATGTCTAAATCACGGGGTGACGTTATCAACCCCAACGATTATGTAGAAGAGTACGGTGCTTATGCTTGACGACTTTCCGAGGTATTCTCATCTCCTCCTGAGCAGACAACTGGCTTTGACCCGGTGTCCGAGCCCTTTAAAATAAAAGAGGTGGTTTCTTTTTCTGTTGATTATCGCGAAACCATCTTTTTTTGGTGTTTACAACCGAGAAATAGAAGAGGCCTATTGAGAGATGATTTTAAGCACAACTAATCATTATGGAAGTGCCAAGCTGAACTTTATAATATAAGGTCGTTTCGTCATTGATGACTTTCATCAACCCAATCGAGATATATAGGGCCCTTTGCCCTTTGAAAAGACAATGGGGGCCCGGCCCTTTGCCTTTTGAAAGTACAGGTGGGCCGGGGGGGAGAGCTTTCCATTACTCTATTCAAAGGAATGAAAATATTCTTGTCTCCTTCACGTAGATAATCTCTCAGAGGTACTTCATAATAAGCTTTTCACTCATAAGGAATCTCATTTTAAAAAAGCTTTTTAAGGTTGTTTGAAATCCTCCTCCCTCAGCCTCTTCTCTTATCAATTTGGAAATCTCCTCTCTTATCTCTCTCTATTTTAAAAGGGGCCCTCTCTATAAAACGCACGGGTTTCTAGAGTTGCTTCAGTTTCCTCTGGAGTTGTTTCAGTTTATGGAGTTGATGGTCTCGTTTCTTCTTCCAGGAGCTTCTTAGAAATCTTCTCTCTTCTTTTTCACTATCAATTCGAGTGCCCTATAGTCTGGTTGAAACCTTTTAATCTGAGATCGGATTTCTCATAAGCTTTATTTATAAAATCCTCCGGCTCAGCTTCTCTGAATAAATATAAACGTCTATGTAGGTGGTTTCTGATCCCGTTTATCCTATCGTGATCTTTCACTTTCTTCTTCTTCTCTTTACATAATTCGAAGCTCGGGGGGTTGAGCTCGGATAGATATTGATCTACAGGCTCTTATAAGCATTCGACAGTACTCAATAAGGGGAGTAAGATCGGAACCTCTTAAAATAAGGTTTGAATCACCTCCGAAAGAAGCTCTCCCCCACCGTTTAAAGGGGTAAAGGGCCTCTCTATTTAAAAAGGAAAGGGGGGACAAACCTTTTTAATGGATTTTGAGAATCCGTAACCATCTAAAAATTCAATCAGCAAACTCCCCTCTCTTTTAAAAAACCCCCCTCTATTTTAAAGACGAGAGGTTTCACTTTTATTGGAATCCTTAGAATAGCTTTCATTGGATTTGATATCCTTAGAATAGCTCTCATTGGATTTGCCCTTTTAAAATAGAGAGGGATTCGAAACGATCTAAAGATTGATTTGTTCCTTTTGAAATAAAATAGAGAGCATTGGATTGATTGGTTTTACTTCCATCGGCTTTTTTATCAATGTGATACAATTTAATTCTTCCAATTCTTCTTTCTCGAGGGTTTTAAAAGGGCCTTTAAAAAACCTCTCCGCTCTTCAAAGCTTTAATGGTAAGAGCGCATAAATGACCGGTTATAAATCATCGGTTGAGTGCTCGACCTACGCATAGAAGAAATAGGCCGAACTTCTCCCTCGACCGGGGAACTCAACCGACTTAAGGAAGTTTAGGGAAATCCTAAAGGCCCTGTCGATGTGGAAATGACCCCTCTACCTACACAAGCGGATTCGATCGATATGCCGGATTCATTCCCCTGTCCGGATGCGCCCTCGTGATGACCCCGTCGTCATGCGGCCGGATTCATTCGTACGCGAGCGAGACCCTTGTGATGATCCCGTCATCATGCGGTTACCCCTCTCTATTTTAAAAGTAAAAACCCGGATTCATGTTTTTAAGGAGAAGAGGTTATAGATAGAGAGGAGATAGAGAGCTTTTTAAAGGGAGCCCTTTTAAACATGGGGGCTCACCTCATTATTGTTAATTGTCTACATTAAATTGCCTTTTATAAGATATTCGTTAAAAATATCGTCTTATCGTCTTGTATGAGTGTAGATATTCTCTGATAGTTATCGTCTTCTCCTCTGATAGTTATCGTCTTTAAGTGGGGTAATGATATCGTCTTATAAGAGGTGATTGATGAGGGAAAACCAAGGTCTATCTATATTTCTAGTCAATTGCGTGAGTAGTTCAGGTGTTTGCCCTCTTTAAAACACACAGAACATCCAGAATGAGTAGTTATTGAATATAGGGTAGGGTAATAAATATCTGCCTTATAAGGTAATAAATCTCTTATAGCTCCATAAATATATCTATCTTGTAATAAATATCTTATAGCTACATAAATATCTCGTAATAAATATCTCCTGCTTATTGAATATAGCGTAGTATGAGGAGCTCCCTCATAGCGTAATATAAGTCTCTCTGCCTCTCTCCCCCGCCGTTTAAAAGGGTAAAAAGGAAGAAGCGACCTTCGAAGAATAAATCTTCTGAAGAATGGCTTCCATTTCCCGCAGAAACGAGGAGTCGCCGTCCCAAGTTTCCAATAAATGGCAAATAAAGGAGTATAGAAATAGAAGAAACAACCGAAAAATAAGGGTGCAAAAAAGATATTATTTTGTGGAAGCCATTTTTATTTCTATTTTTCAAAATAGAGAGGCTGAAGAGCTTCAAATCCCACCATAAATGACGAACTCCAAAAACCATATGATAGCACAGCGCTAAGAAAGTCAGACTTTTTACGGTTAGCGCGAACTTTGGTTCTATGACATAGAAGAGGGATTGGTAGGTATTGGTATAAGTAAGGCTTACCCCACCTATTTCCAAGCCCACAATGAGACTGAACAAAACCATAGTGGCTGAGAAAGCCCCCGGGATTCTATGGAAAATTGGAAACGTCGAATTCTGCTGCGGCATGTAAATACTAAGATGAGGTGATAACGGCCGAATGATTTTCGTGCGTATTCTCTGTGAGCACATTTTAGTATTTTATGTTATTATATAACTTTTAGATTGGGTCGAGATTCTGATCTTGTCGACCCGGGGTTTTTGTTTTGGGGACCTATTCTCGAGTAGCGGTTTCGGAACTATGAACTATGAAATAAAGCCAGATAGAAAGGAAACTCTTTGAGACTATTCAACACAGAAAGAAAGGGATCCTTTTATATACGTTATATAATTTAAGACGGAGGAAACAGAAAGGAAATGGCAGCGGAAAAACACGTTTTTTTAAAGAGCCCCTCTCTATATAAGGAATCTATTAAATAAAGGGAATCTGTGATAGGGATGAACCACCGGGGATAGAGATAAACAACCGATTTGGATTGGGGACTCGAAACAATTTATTATTAAAAGAACGGCTATTGGGAGGCACTAGAGGGGTACTCATTAGTCACACCTACCCATATTGGGTATCCATATCGCCACCTTCTCAACTGAACTCATCTACCAGGATATTTGTTTGAATCGGATAATCAGACGGGGTAGCTCTTACCAACAGATATTTGAGGGGTGAGAGAGGGCAGAAACAGACCTTTTTTTTATTGAAAGAAGAGGCCTAACCCGCAGCCAATGCGCAATCTGTCCGATCTTCGTATTATTTAATAAGGCCATATTGATCCCTCTCTTGGGAAACCTCTCTATTTTAAGGTTAGCCGGCCGTGAAATGATCCCAGAACTTTTTAACGGGAGAAGGGTTACTCTCTTGATTCCATGTAAAAAGGCCGATCACAAACCTCTTAAGATAAAAAATTGACCACATCCTGCGGTTGAAGAGGAAAGGAAGGTCGGGTTCCTACATCCAACTTAAATTTTTCAAGTTATGGGAGAAAATAGGATAATTCATTACCAAGAGAGTTGCACCTTGACAAGGCATACGACAGAGAGGGGTTCAAACTTGCGACCATTAGGAGAGGCCCTTTAGAAAAAACTCCCACCAATCAGGCTATATCATGGCATAGCTCTTGGGAAATATTATCTATTCTATATGGCCAAATCCCTAATTTGTACACATGTATAGATAGTGTCTCCCCATTCCCTATTGGTCTCGCGGAGTGATGAAACCGCCCAGCCCCCCGCTCGTCTCATCATTGGTCCCCTCTTATATAAGGTTCACGTTTAAGGTTCTTTCCAAATGAGCAGGAGGCCTTGGTCGCTTCAGAACTTCAAGGGGTGCGGAGAGGTGGGCCTTGATAAAATGGCTATCTATGTTGAGTCTATCTCTTGACTCTCTGTCTCTTTCAACTAGTAGTTGCATTCCCATGTCGATGTCCTCTGCAGCTTGGACGAGTCCCTTAGTTAGTATGATTATTAGGATTGAGTCTTTCCGGAATGTGCGAGAGTAAAGAATGGTGGAGTTTTTACGTATGCAGAGCTCTTTCGTCTAGAGCGTGATCATGTGAGAAAACGATAGAAATATGACACACGAGATTCACTTCCATTCAATAAAAACCTCACACCTCATTCATCAAAATGAGGCTCTTGTCCCTCAACCCTCGAACCAGTGGAATTCACCATTTCCGCGGTCCAATTCAAAGCCATCATAGGAAAGAAAAATTATGTTTTATGAAGGAATAACAATGGTTTCGATGAGTGTGCAGGATTCGGACCTCGGAGAAAGAAGGGCTAGAAAATGGAAAACCTCTCTTGATAAAGCCTAGAGGATAACAGATTTAATAATAGAGGGAGGAAAAGCACCTCATGCTAGAAAAGTCGATCGAAGAATCCCAAGCTTTCGTAGCATCATGTTGTAACAAGTGACTCTCTCTCCCGAGCGGCCGGCTTTTTAGAGGGGAGGGGAAATGAAGTTGAACTAAACCCTGTTTTATGTTAGAAGGAAATAGAGTTCGATCAAGTTCAATTCAGTACCCCGCCCCCCCTCTCTATTTTAAAAGCGAAGTGGCCAAAGCCCTCTCTATTTTAGAAGGAGTAGACAAATTGGGTTGGGGCCCTTTCGAGCTAAATGAGAAGGCGACTCCCGATTCTCTGTGAGAGCCGAAAAAGGGCGATCGAGGCTCCGGAGGGGAAGAATCCAAGTGAGTTACACCTCTCCCTATTTTGCCCTCTATTTCAAAGGCCCTTGGATCAAGGCGTCTGCAATAAAGCTTTTCTCAAGACTTGGAGATCGAGGTGTCACTGGCCCCGGCTTGGTCGGTAGAGATCCAGGATTAGCTAGAAATGGATGGGGTCGCCAGCGATCTACTTGATTCCAATGGACGAAGTGAGGGGCTAGGCTAGGGATTGGTCTTCATCTGGCTAGGGCTAGGCTTCTTCTCTGCTAATCCTAACTTGATCAGGCTTCTTCTCTGCTAATCCTAACTGGATCTGGCCTCTTCTCTGCTAATCCTAACTTCATCTGGCTAGGGCTAGGCTTCTTCTCTGCTAATCCTAATAAAGAGGCCTAATCCGGCTAAAAACCTATGATGGTAAAAAGGCCTGGGGTTGGGCTATTTAAGGCATCTCTGCTAATCCTATGTTGGATGGGTTTGTTTGGGCTCCTTCTCTCTTCAGGGTTGGGCTCCTTCTCTCTAATAAACTCCTTCTCTCTAATAAAAAGGGGTTGGGCTAATAGCTAATAAAGGGTTGTGTGGTTGGCTCCTAATCCTAATAAACTCTCTTCAGGGGTTGTTATTTTATATCCGCGAGGGTAAGAGGATAGGAAAAGGATAGCTCAACTATGCCCTCCTCTCCTGTTGTCGAGGGGTTACTCTCCTCGAAATGAAGGGGAAAGCTTCAAGGCCCTCTTCTCTTTGGTTTGGAGATAGCGAAATGAAGGGGAAAGCTTATCGCCAAAAAGCTTATCGCCAAAATAGAGTAGAGAGAAATAGAGTAGAGAGGCGGGTTCTAGTTTCAAGGGTTTTATATACGTATTAACCACTTGACTTTTTCTTGAGGAGAGGCAAATAACTCCAAGACAAGACAAGAAAACGCTTTGAGCTTGAACTCTTCTCGGCTCTATCCTCTCCGCTTTGAGCTTGAACTCTTCTCGGCATGGAAAAGCTTAAAGTTTTTCAACCTCTTTAAACCGCTAAAGGTTTTTTCGTACTAAGCTTTTAAAGAAGAAAGGTGTTTAAGTTCGGAGACATGCTCTTTTAAAATAGAGAGGGCCTCTCCTCCGGTTCGGACACATCTTAGTCCAAATACGCAGTGGGAGAGTGGTAGAGGGGAGTGGTGGAAGACGGCAGACTGCGTTTTCTAGTTGGTTCCGAAGTCCCAGCAGCGTGGGTAAATGACCTGGGTGAGGGATTCTTTCCCGGGTCCTGGCTTGCGCCTCTCCAAATAGCTCACTCTCGTTTCGGTGGAGTGGCTAACCTCTCTATTTTAAGCCGTGGTGGGTTCCATCCATGACTTTGGGCCCTCATTAAAAAACTCCAGTGTGTCTGGCTCCTCACTGGCTCTTCCATCTCTCCGGTTTCATTTCAGACCATTTTTGGTGCATTCGTGTTTATGTGCTGCGAAGATAGCGTGTGGTTCATGATTCCCATGTATTGAGCCAGTTGGATCCCGAAAGTTCGGGATAAGGGAATGGACGGCGTTTTTTGATGGTCCCGAGTGTAGTAATAATTTTTCAATCAGTGGTCTGATGTCGTCTTTCAAAGGTATGTGTGATTGTGGGAGTGTCTTTTGAGAATTCTATTAAGCTCATTCAATTCCCTTCTATTTTATTAAAGGGCGACTGGGGTCGTAAGCTTTTACCTCTGGAGTTATGGAAATATGTATTAGCGAGAGTGATGGTCTGTCACACTCCTTATTAATCCAAAAGGTCCTCTCTCTATCCCTATCTAAGCTCCTCTTCGATTCTGGAGCGGTTGGGGTTGGCAACAAAGAAACACCACCCACCCCACCCCACACTTAGAGAGGAGAGGAGAGCTCTTTTAAGGCCGATCTGTGTTTCTGTAGCTTCGATGATTCCTGGGCGGGTGGCAGCAGCAGGTTTAATCATAGCTATGGTGGTATGCAATAGATTAGGGCAGGCCGCCGACCCTGTACCCCCCTTTCAAAGGCCATGTAGGGCAAAAGACGATCCTAGACCCCGCCGTTTTAAAGAGGAGTGGCGAACCGATTGAGATTAGCGGAATAAAGGGTTTAGTGAATGGAAGCCTCTGTGTATTCAGATACTTACTAGCACGAGCATCCATCTGATTGAAGGGAAAGCCAGTTCCCCCCTTTCCCAGTCCCCTTTTCAAAGCTTAAGAGAGAGAGCTCGCATTCGGCTTGTAAAAGTGGGGGAGTCTATCACATACATTTTAATATTATGATAACCGAATCTATTGTATACAGGACTACTGCATGCTTCACCGAGAGGGTCGACCTTAAAAAAGCGTTTCCGAAAGATCGTTAAACCTCCCGGTGTATCAAAAGATGTTTTCTTCCCGCGTAGATATGATTCCATAGAGCAGGCTCTTTCTCTTTTAAAAGGGTGCAGGCGGCTGGAGATTAGCTTTAAGCACTCGCTCGCACAGCTGCTAATGGATGGAGCCTCGGCCCGGCCGCTACCCAACGACTCTATTAATTAGATGCGGCACCTTACCTTTATATAGAGAGCGAACCCCTCCCCTCTATTTTAAGTAAGGGCGACTATAAATTTTAAGGATCAAGGTTAGATTCCTAAGTTGGATCTTTGGAAAAACTTGTTATAAGGGTTAAATTGATTGGCACTTCACCTTTTATGACATGAAGAGGCCCTTTATTTTTTCAAAGGGAAGCAGCGTCGGCGATCCGATCACTTTGAGCAAGCTCCGATCAATATTTAAAGAGGGGGGTTTCATCAACTCAAAAGCTAGAAAACCGAGAACAGAGGGATGATACCCCCAATCTCCCAGACCTTATATAAGAGAGGGCTAGATGAACATAAATAAAGCATGAATGTAAAGCTTTCCCCCTCTCTATTTTAAAAGGGGAATAGAGAGCATGAATTGAATTTATCTTCCTTCCAGGTCGATCTCCAGCTTTCTACAGTCGTTAATACATATAAAACAGACCCGGTTCGCTCTTAATAAAGCTTTCAAAGCTCGGGGGGTCGCTCAATGAAGAAAGAAAGGGACACTCGACCTATCTTAAGAGCACTCACATAATAAATTCCTTTTTGGGTTGATTAATTCATAATGGAGAGCTTAATAAAAAAACCCGGCTCTTCACCTTTGAAGAAATAAAGGGCCTTCAAATCTGAAATAGGGATAGAGAGCGGTCGATCTCGAATAAATAAGGTTTAGGGGCTTTATGTACTAGAGGTATGGCTTTTAAAATGGAGAGGAGAGGTTCCCCCTTGCCATTTTAAGCTCTTTAATTTAAGGTGAGGGGTGATGGCATTATAAAGGCTCTATGTTTTTCGTGATTGAGAGGTAAAGATCCGTCGTCCTTGGTAGAGCGGGTTCCTCTCTATTTTAAGGTTCGAGGAGCCTTATATAGACGAGGTTCGGGCCCTTTTTAAATCCTCAATGCGGGAGATCGACCGGCCCACCTTTTAAGAGCTTTCGCCCTCTCGGGATCTCTTTTTAAAGGTCCATTGATTCGTTCGAGTGGATCAAGGGCGAGTTGTAAATACCTCAAAAAAGGTTGGGCTCAGACAAAATAAAGTTAAATGCAATTATCTCATATTAGTACTACTCGGTTCCCATAATCATTCTATCTTAGTACTACTAGGTTCCAATAATGGAAAACCTTATGACCAATAGCAGTGAGGAAGCGGGGGATTCATACCAATGAAAACACGAAGCTTAAGATATAAAGGCAGTTGTTTTTGTTTTCCACTCTACTCAGTCTCGGAAAGAAAGAGAAGCCGGCTCTCCCAATTAAATTAAAGGGCTCGAAATGGCACCTTAATCTATGGTTCATTGGGAACATACGCCAATCAATGATAGGAGGACCGAACCCGAATCTAATCTTAAAAGGGGTTTCGAAATCCGGAATTCTTTAAAAGCGCTTTCCACGCCTGAAACAAGGCTTTGAAGGGCTCTCTATTATAACTTTGGATATAAGAGCAGCAGCAGCGTGACATTCATCATTGAGTTAGATATTCATATCGAGTGACCACGTACTTACTCTAGGAATGGTAGACCCAAGATAAATTGGAGCTCGATTGTTTTCTGCTTCAAAATTGAGAGCCGAGTGTGGATTCATTGGCTTACGACATTCATAGTAGCTCTTAAGTAGTCTTGGATACTTATATATATCTATATATCTATATCTATATCTATATCTATATATAGACATATTAGATCCTGGCACTATTGTCCTCTTCCTCGCTGCCCACTATTCATAACCCTCCTGCTTCTGGCTCTTAATAAGACCAAATAATGACATGAAATAACAACCTTTATTTTGAAGGGGTGAACCCTTTTATTTAAAACCATATCTATTTATGATTTTGAGGGAGAGAAAGCTATACTATAAAGTTCATAATCAGAGAACCGAAACCACCTAATAGAATAAAGACCCTTTATAATATAATAGTTGGTTTTTTGAAGCATCGTTTCTCAAGGAATTGGAGAACCAGAATCGATAGGGTAGGTGTAGCAATTACTCACACGAGCATATAAAGGTAAGCACTTGAATAATCAGTAACATTGTTTGGTAGAGCGCGGAACCAAGGATTTTAAGAGCCCTCAAAAAGATCACCCTTTGCCGGGATATATAGGGCAGGGATATATAGGGCGGGCCCTTTGCCCTTTGCCCTTTGAAATAGCCGGGGCCGGGGGCCGGGTAGGGGAGGGGGAGGGGCTGCGGAGAAGAGCGCTTTTCCACTGATTAGCGAAGATAGGACCGGTAAAAAGGTTTTGATTTTGAGGGGATGGGTTTTCAAAACTACAAGCTCGAAACAACGGATATTAAAAGCTTATTCCCTGGATATTAATAATTTTTAATAATTCGATCTCTGAAACCACGGATTGCGAGAAACTCCCGCCCGACTTGACTCGGGCCACACGGCTTTGGTTTCGTTTCTACAGGTATCACTATTCTTAGTGATCCGGGTTACGGCTCGGTTAGTGCCACAGTTCTGTTTCTCCCCCCTTCAATCTATAGTGGATGTGATGGGCTAACTTGCTATGGCTAGGGCGCTGCTTCGCGACTAGCTCAACTCGGCATTGCTCCTTCACTTCAATAGGGGTAATCGGTGACTATCCCATCAGTAGCTTGCAATCCACGCTTCTCTAGCCTTTCATATGCTTTAGTCTCCCTGCTAATGCCATATCGATGGATTTCTAATAGAGAACCCTTTCTACTGGGATCTATAACTAGTGGCCTTTCCTTTCCCAATATTCTAGTGATTCGGATAAGGGGCCCTTCCCTAAACCTCCTACCCTTCAATAAATAGAAGGGGTTAACATCTTCTTCCTTCTATAGCCCTGCTATCTAACTCCTCTCCAGATATCCCTCTATCCAGGAATCTATCCTTTGAAAGTTGGGTTGGGCAATTAAACCTTTCTTGCTGTCTGAATCCCCCCACCTCTACTAGTTGATAGTAGCCGATGAGGTGATAGGGGCTAGCCCCCAATATCTACTATTCAATTCAATAGATTCTTCTCCTTTCTTTGGGCACTGATCGATCGGTTGATCGCCCCAGCCTTACTATTTGCTTGGGCCTGACCCCCCACCTTTTAGAGCTGCCGGGCAACCGAATCCCCCAACACAAATCTTTATATCAAGGGATAGCTTTGATAACTCCCAATAGCCGCTTCTCTCATTAACCCTCAATTTCTAGATATCTGCTGATCAATAATGCTGATTGGAGATTATTGAAAACCCTTTAGTAAGAACCTTTAATGAACCTTCTCCAATATCTTTCTATCTATCTGGGAATCTATTCTTCGTTGGGCAATTGAACTTCCCCAATTAGTAGCAGAAGGGTCCCACTTCTCTTAGGCACATAGCTGCAAAAGTGACTATTGGGATTTGAACTAATAAGCTTTGTCCCTCTTGCTCTTGTTACTAAAAGAGAGGGCCACAGGTTCAAGGTCCCCTTTTTCTGTAGCATATAGCAGCAAAAGCGCCCTATTATTATTAAAGCCTTGTTTCCACTCATAAGCTGGGTTTATCATTAAAGAGAGAGGGTTAGGGGCTTAAGAGTCTGGTTCATATATATGCAGAAGCTACTAATTATCAAATCACTAATAAGCTTGGGGTAGCGCTTTTGTCTGTTGGACATATATGGAAAAGCGACTCAACATCTGCTCGATTACTATTCAAGTGGAAGGGCCCACCCCCAATTCATAATAGTGGGGCTCCTTTTGCTCCGCCCACACTATGAAAAAAGCTTGTAGGGAAAGCGAGATGCGAACAACCAAGAGAGAGTAAGTGCTTGTTGGAATAACCCGGCGGGATAGCAGACTACCAACCTCTATGACCACCGGAATTGGATATATCGAGAACCAGAAGCATCCCGCCCGCATAGGCAGGCAATCGTGGGTAGCTCTCAATGGCGCATACCAAACAGGTCTTCCCCCTTATTCTAGTAGTGGGGCGACTCCGGACATGCATAGGGACCTGACCCGTTTCAATGAAGAACCTTATGACCAATCTTAGAGGTCGTCTGCTAGATGTCGTACCGGATCGATAGGCACAGGTGCGGAAAGAGAGAGAATGGATGGATACCTCTCCCTCTCCATTTTAGAGCTGGAGCGGCGGGCCCTATTGATCAAGTGCTTCCTCTCCCTATTGATCAAGTAAGTACCGTTTCGGTCCTCTCTCCATTCATTCGGCTCTATTTTAAAAGGGAACCGGACCTCTCTATTTTAAAAGCTCCGGAGACATGGATTGAGATAAAGAACCTCAAAAAGCCGCCTTACCCTCTCTATGGGCCCGCCACCCCTTAAATTAAAGTGCTGCCCTTTCATTCTAAAAGGTTGTATCCTCTACCTTGAACCTTTTAAAGATCGGAAATCCCTTGTGATTGAGCTCCCAGGCCGCCGGTTCCCGTGTAGCCCATCTTTTGAATGATCTTGGCTCCTGATCCGTATAGAAAGCGCCATATCAAAAAAGGCAAGTATTCAGCAGGCGCTGTTGACGGTTGAACCGGGCACATCCATTAAAATATAAAGAGGGGTTGTCGCTGCAGTAGTGAAAGCTTTTATAAGGGCCTCAACTTCATTCCCTTTCGCCCGCATTTTCTCCTTCTGTTTTAAAAGCCGGCAGCGGGCTTTGGGCTTTGGATTAAGCTCTCAAATTCCTTGTATTCCTTCACCTTTTAAAGGCTGATCTTCATCATATTCATCCTCAGAGGAATCGGGCTCTTTCTTCTGGATGAAAGTCTTTCCAAACCCGTCCGAACCTCTGATCATGCACGCCTTCATCATCTGACGCATCGAGGTCATTTGTTTCGCACCTCATCTGATGCCAGGCGTGAGCTCTGTCTAAGCTCCACCCCTTCTGTTCCTGTAATATTGTTATCTCCTTGCGGTCGATTCTATGAGCTTTCACACGATCTGGATCATAATCGGCCTGAAAAGCTGTAAAACGAGAACCTTTTTATCGGTGCTGAGGTGATATAAGGCTCTCTATTTAAAAAAGGGGGAGCCTGCCCCGCCCCTTTTTAAATGGACGAGAGGGCGCCCTTTGATTATAACGATTGAATCCTTTCTTCAACTGCCTGTTCTGACAGGTTCCTTAGTCCTTCTAACTGGGGCCTTGGCTGATGATCATACTCGACGCTCAGCCCGTAGGACCTCATTCTTGCGATGAATGTACCCTCAGGATCATACATCCATCTGTCCTTCACTTTATTAAGGCCTGTGTCTGACAGGGCCTTCTCCAAACCTCTACGCGCTACTATAGAAATGCATTGCAGGGGTAACTTGTAATAATCGCCCTTTCCTCTTCCTGCAAAAAATTTATTATCTACAAAATCCTTTATTAGGGAGAGGCCTCATACATCCCATGGCAAAGAGATTATCTGTGACGTATGAAGGCAACAAAAATGGTTCTGAGGTGAAGCCAAATATCCTTATGAATGAGCCAGTCGCTCCCAAGTACCAGTCTCCGATTCTCAGTGTCCCTGAATGCAAACTTGCACGGGCTTGGCCTGATAACCTTGTTATTGGCCCTGCTATTAAATGAAAAGTGCTCTAGGGCGGGAATCAGGAAATACTCATGAAAGTCATGATATGAATGCTGGACCTTTAGTGAATTTGTCCATTCAATAACTGGTGGCCTTGGTCCCTGAGTATCAACCTGACTCCACAAATGCTGGAACCCTGGAACCCCTCTAATAAACGAGCTTTGTCGAAAGTAAATCATCCACACCAGATAGGGGCAGGGGCGCCCCTGTCTGCAGGTAATTTGATAGCTGCCTATGGATGGCCTCAGCCTTACCTTTCAGAGAGGTTCAGCATCTACAAAGAAACGGTTATCCTTGGGAGTCCACTGCTCCACCGAATACAGCAATGCAAGCTGCAGTTTATCCGCCTTCTTCTCGTCTGGTAGGCCCAAAATGAATGCAATGGCAGACAATTTGAAAATAGAGAGGCTGCGCATAATCTCTGAATCGATATAAGCCCCTCTCCCTAAAATAAAAGTCTTTTAAAGGGCTTTTTAAAACGGGCAGGGCAGAGTTGAAACAAAACGAAACATGGGGGCCAGGGTAAAAAGGGGCAAAACAGAGGGTTTTAAAGGCTATTTAATTCAATTTAATTTAAAGGCCTCGGGCGAGAACCTCAAAGTTTAAAGAGCTTTTCTCGTGGCAAATCATTTCCTCTCTCTATTTTAAAAGCTTGCTCTCTATTTCAAAAGAGGAGGCGACCCAAAGGTATGGAAATTCAGCAGAACCTCAAAGTTTGAAGGGCTTTTCCGGGACAAAAACAACAGTAGTTCGGTTTAATCACTAGCTCCTACTGCCGTAAGGCGAATTCTATCCAATCACTAGCTCCTACTACCGTAAGGCGAATTCTATCTATTCTATTAAATAGAACTTTTATGGTATGGGTATCAACCTTACTTCGACGTGCTTCCGGGAATAACCTTTTAATGATGGGCCTCATAGTCATAAGCTTGCCTTGGGGTAAGGAATCATGGGAAGAGGTTTTAGCACCGGTGTATCCGATTCCAAGTTTCAACCGAGAGCTCGGATGGGTGGGAAGTGTGGCGACACCTTAAATGGAGTAACATTCTCTCGTCGAAGCCAAATCGCCATTTAAAGGTAGGGCATGGTTCGCAGGTACTGGCATGTGCCCTTTTTCGTAGATTTACAGAACTTATAAACTTTTTTTGAGCCTCCACTTTTTTTTGAGAGCTTCGTCTCTAAGCCTCTATGAATCAATTCAGCCCAGCGAGACCCCCACCATTTGATTTGAAAGGGCTCCGATGCCATGGAGTTGGATCATGAGCTAGTAACTATCTCGAAAAAAGCGGCCAAGTATGGCGGCTATTAAAGAAGAGCTTTAGAACTTTTTAATAAGGCACGAGGGAGAAAGAAATAACCTCTATATACAGATTTACAGTCTGTCGCTTTCAACCTTAAAATAGAGAGGCCCCGCTTAGCTTAAAATAGAGGAGGTAGGTTTCTGGTCGAATCAAAAGATGTGAAACCTAAAAAAGAGCTACCTTGGCGCCCTCTATTTTAAGGTCCTAAGAGGGAACGACGCTCTTAAAAAGGGGTTCTTTCTTGAATGCAGCAGCGGCGAAATAAAATAAAATTCTTCCCCTTTTGCCCTTTTAAATGGTGGGGGAGAGAGGCCCCCTCTTTAAAAGTCTGGCGTTTAAACAAGGAGCACTTCATGTCTTTCTGAAAAAGTCCCCCCAATATTCCTAAGGTACTAAGTTTCCCCCTCTCCTGTAGCTTTCGAAAGTCGAGTGCTACAGAAGAGGAGGGAGAAAGAACCAGGTGGACGGCCACTCTACCCCTCACTTCGTCAACCATTACCCGAACCGTAGACGTATCCCCGATCGATCCCCACACTTCCCGGTCCTCTCTATCTTAAAAGGGACAACAGCTCTTCTCTCGGGGTGGGAAATCGCGGGTTACGAGGAACCTTTTATAAGGTTTTCTCATCATTGGAAAGAAAGTATCTAATAAGCGCAGGTCAACTTCCGTTTCCATCCATTGTCACACTCTAACCGCTTCCGAAGGGGCTCTAAAAAAGCCGATAAAGGAGGAGAGCTTTTAAGAGTACAGTGAGCGACCTTTCAAGATATAATTCCTCAAATTTTGTAAAGAATAACAACTGGGAGGCTGGGCACTCGACCTCAAAAAGATAGGGAGAAGGAAGTGCAGCTTTAAATAATATGTGGGAGACTTGAATGAATGATGCAGGAGCGGGCGCCGGGGTTCGAATTCGATATTATGACATGGCTTAGTTCGGCTCGGAAAGGAGGAATAGGAAGGTGAGCGGCCTTAAGTGTATCTCAACTGTAGTTATCCATATTAAGCTTATGCTTAAAAACGCTGTCGCGGGAGCCATCCCGGTCAATGCATGAGCCCATTCACCATTCCAGTCATAAGCCCGTTCACCATGATACGAAAAACATTTTCTGGCGCTATCGCTCACAGGATTATGGGTAGAGAGCCGTCCTGTTGGAACAATTTATTGCATCCATAGGATTTAGTTGTCACGCTACAAGAAATCGTTTGGAACCAACGAGCTGCTCTGGAGCACCGCCTCTTTATTTCGGTAAAAGATATGAGAGAAGGCCGAAACAGTAAGGAAACCCTGTGGTGAACTTAATGATTTATCGAGTTCAAACACCTTCAGATTTTACACTTGAAACTATTATAATGAAAATGACCAAGCGAGATAACTATTCTGATTATGCCTATTGCGTGGACCGGTGCCTTGATTAATTGGGCCCCGGCCCGCAAATTTTAATAACAATCTCCAAAAGACAAGAAAGAAGGGGAATGAGAAGAATTGGCTCTATCAACTTCGTTCGAATATCGTAACAAAACTGACAGTTGGACCAACGAAAGAAACGCTTACAATGCATTCAAATAATGTAACCCATTGTAATGTAACAAACAAAACCAACAAGAAATTGACAGAACTGAACCCCAGATTGTATTAATTCTTTTAAAAATAAATTACAATCAGAGTTGGCAAAACGCCATTTAACTCTGTCTAAAATGATTAATACAATGAATTTCTCCGTTCAAATAATGTAACGAGTCCTTCAATTCCTTCTGCTCCAACTGCAACAACAGAAACCTACGAACCTCGGGCTCAATAGGACAAGAAATAATCTCGACTTCTTGAGCACTATTCTCGCCAAAAACTCCACAGACAATGGGAAGAAATAAGGGATGGAAAAGAAGAAAGACACAAGGAAATACAACAGACAACTCTTGGGGCACTCAAGTATACCTCTTAGCAAAAATTAGCTATCTCTAATGCTTGATGCAGATTCTGGTCCGCATTGCTTGCTTTATAGCCTCTGGTTCTTGAATCTGTTATTTTTGACCCGATCCGCCTTACAGCCGTCATCCTCCTGCTTGATCTTCCAGCTAAGTAAGTAGCTGTCTTTCGTTGTCTTTTCATTCCAAAATTCGTTATTATTTATAGCTCGGGTGGCCTTCAATTTTGATTTCATTGATCAATTTATTGAGTGATCTCTTCTGGCTCTGTTGAGTATTCTGGCTCTGTTTCTGTTCCTTCTTCGGAAGTGTCCCCTGTTTTTGAAACCTGGCCAACCTCAGTAGTTCTTATCTCTTCTCCTGGCGGTGTACTTAGCTTCAGTTGTAACCCACGCACTCTGGTTTCTTTCATCTTTTTGGCTTGCTGCAGCTGCTTAACTTGTTTTTCTATGAGTTCCCATGCCTCTTTGTGGAATGATGTGGCAAACCTGACCGTGTTCATCTCCTGCAAGATTTTACACTTCTGTATATTGATGACAACTTTGTTCTTCTCATACGTGTTAACGAGAGAATCTACTGTATTAACCAGGAATGTAGCCTGCCTAGCCATTTCCCTTTCATCATCAGGCTCACAATTAAATTCTTCAATCCTGTTTGTGATTAAATCTTCCACATTGGCGGTTTCCAGGAATTCTCCCAATGTCAGACCAAACTCTGCCATATCATTCTTCACGTTGTTGTGGGTTAAGCTTATTTCGGCTACCATTTCATACCACCTGTTTATGTTGGATTCCAAAATCGTTACTTTCATGAATTCAGAAGTATCCTTTAATTTTGTGCTATCTTTCAGGATTACTTCTTTGTTCTGCATCTCTTCATAATATTCCGACATAAGCAAGAAAATAGGATGAATGTCCTCCAGATCTTGTTCCTTCTGGTCTAATAGTCTTTCAATTTCATGAGCTGTGGACTGAATCAGCCTGATCTGTCTAAACATTTCCGTGATTCCATCTATTCTGTCCAGTATCTTGACAATATTTTCTTTTCTGATCTTGGCTAAACAGTCCGAGTAATCTACTTTTTCCTCAACCCTGGGAGGCTTGTTTTGTTCGATAGATACCTGGGACAATCTCTCTTGCAAACTGTTAATTGTTTCTTGTAGCTCAAGGATTTGAGCATCTTCAGCCTCCACCTGACTTCTTAAGTCCTTGTTCTTCTGTATCAAACTTTGAGAGTGTTGTATTTGCAAAACTTGGGTTAACGCTGCCATATCATCATCTTCCCCAATTATTGAGACCCCCTTTTCTTATCTACTTGTAAAGAGATGGGTTTTTGTGTGGTGTAATTTTATGGTTGACCCGGAAGTCATGGCGTATCTTCCTCCTGCCTCTGCACTAGTAGCCCCTTCCCCGTAACCTGTAGTTGCTACCACTTCTAGTTCTTGTTCGTCCACGGTGCTAAAAATCATGTCTTCATCTACCCTTTCTAATGTTACTTGTGCAGAAGGTAGGGCCATTCTAGGCTTCTTCGCTTCAGGGGCGGCTGTGACTTCATGTGATTTGATCTTGTGTTCTCTGAATATTTCTCCAAATCCTCCCGCTTTCCTCATATTCATCATAACTACAATGGGAACCGGGATTACCTTCTCATTGACTTTCAAAGATGTGGGAACAGCTTTTGGAGCCAGTTTCTTAACACCTGTTAAAGCTAACAATTCATCAGTTATAGGAACTAGGGCTTGCTTTTCAGAGGCCGAGGGCTCCAGTGGATGCTCCACCATGATTTCTTTCCCTTTTTTTGTGCTGGTTCCTGCAAGAATTGCCTGAGAAGTAGTGGGTGCTGCTTCTATCCTCAACTGACTATTCTCAGGGACTTGAACTTGTTGTTCAATAACTTCTGCTGCCCTCACTGAGATCTCCATCTGCTCAATATCCTGCTCTTCGATTAATTCCAGCATGGGATCCTCACTTATTGCTGGAGTCGCACGAGGTATAATAGGGACAACTGATTCTACTGAAACTCTCCTTAAAGAGGCTAACTCAGGAGGGTATTCGTATGCTTTGTGAATCTGCGTATTGCCTCTAATTTCCAAAGGGTAATCCTTCCAGACAGCGTTCAAATCTTCTCCTTCCTCCATGGCTTTGAGCAATTCATCTTCATATTCGTCTCTTCTATGCTTCACCCATGCATATTTATGCTCTCCAATTACTGCCTGGTATTTACCCTTGGGATCATATGGTCTCCATGTTACTTCATCGAAGTCCAGGCTTTCCAAATCGTACATTCCTTTAAAAAGAGCAGGGTATCCTGAGAAATTATAATACCCAAATCTGCATGGCACTTTAAATTAAACCAGTGGACCCTGCCATGTTTCTTTGTTGCTCTCATTCTGGCCTCTTCTGCCACTTGCCTCACAATCTCTAGGGCAGCCAACGAGAAAGAGCAGTACTTGGGAAGCACCTTGGGAGGAATCTTAGCCCCATACAGTCTGATATAAGTAAATTCTTCCGACAGAAAACAGTCTCCTATTTCTTTTTCCTTCAGGAATGCCCTCACGCCACGCCCTATTCTCTCAGGGATTTCCTCGGTGAGGGTATGGTGGATTTCTGTCATGAATGTATCACAGAACCAACCTAAATGGGATCGCCCTTCATGTAGTGTTTTGAACGTGGTTTGAACATAAGGGCTGGGTACGGCCTGTAACCTTCGACGGCTTTCCTAACCTAATTGTCCTGCTATCAAGTGTATGAAGAAAGAGTAGTGGGAGAATGCTGGCATTACTTTCTTTCTTTCTAAAATTGCCTTTTTAAGTGTGGTCAGCTCTGAGTTTATCACTCGGCATATCTCTTCTTCCCACTTGTAAACTGGTGGATTTGCAGCTCTGTTGCATTGGGCTACCAGGTACAAAATGCTTCTAGGAACTAAGCTCAAGTCTCGTACCCCCAGGGCAATCATTATCATATCACAGTAATCTTGAACCCAGGGTTTGAAGGCGGTTTTAACAATAGGGAATTCCGTTCGCACTGGCTCGTAGAAATCGAACAAAGCAGGAAAAATTATCAAATTAGTTAGCATGGAAGATTGTCGTTCAATTACCTGGCGATTTAGCGGCGCATCTGATGGAGCCAAGTTGAACACCCTCCGAACGATGTCGGGTTTAATGCCGAATACGGGCCTGTCCCGGTGGTCTCTGATGGTTCTGGTCTTTTCGTCATATGCTATCGCCAGCCAGGCCAACAGGTCCGAGGAGTAGTGAACCTTGGGGCAGGTGAGCTTTCCTAGATTGCTGGTCCATTTGTTGCACCGGGGCACGCTTTTGTACTGCGACCTTCTAGCCCTGTGAAACAATTCCGCCATTGCCCATGGGTAGCGGGAATCACCCTCTATAATAGCTTCGAAACTTCTTACGCGATTGTTCTCTATTTCGTACTGCTGTGCTGCCGTGAGCTTCTTCGCCGGCCCGGTTTGTCGTGAAAAATCATAGAAACCTAGTCCGACCGCTTGTTCCCCAGTGAATTCCTCGTAGGGGGACTGGTCTGTGAGGAATCTCACGGCCTCCTTAGTGTCTTGTGGCGCGAAAGCATTTCCCGGCCATCTCGCTCAGATTATACTATACTCAGTGGGTGCTGGCCTCTGCAATTCTCTGTCTAGCTCAGTTCTGCGAATGCTCTCCTCTGCAACTAATTTTGCTCAGAACATTTTATAAGGGTGACGATGTAGTGGGTTGCCAGTGGTTTAAATTGTTTGGCACGAACAGTTTATCATAAATTCGCATAAGGCACCATCATTGCCTTCTTCCAACTGTTTTTCGAACTCGACCAATGAAAGCATGTCGTTGTGCCTTTTTACGAATCGGATAGTCGTGGTAGGTAGATCTTCCTCGGTGAATACTTTTAGGATAGGAAAACTTTGGTTTGCGTATTCTCGGCCGATCACAGTCTTCTCATTGGTTGAGGGACTGTGTTTACCTCCGACGTGGCTTTTGAGAACGTTTTTAATTAATTATCTCCGCGGGAATGTTTCTTTTCGCGTGCCTCGTCACCTTGGTTTCTGCAAAAGGGGTTAGCTCAAACATGCATATATTATTTCTACGTATAAGTGCCACCACCTCGCAATTTGTTAGTTTCAAATTTTTATTACCAGATTAACCCTGGACCCGGGTATTCGTCATCTTTTGAATGCTGGTCGCCAGATTTAATCACCTGTAATTGGGTTGACTTATATAACTTTGCAACATGGAATAATCGTCCAAAGTTAGGCCGTGAAATAAAATCTATTAAAACCATGTCTTTGAACCGGTTGATTGTTAGGCAGTTAATCATTAATCTTATTTTTGAACGCTAGCCGATAGATTACTTCGGAGAAAAGCCCGTCCGTTAGATCAATCCAGGTGTTCGGATGATTAAGCGAAAAGGGGAGAAAATTAACAACGTGTTAACCACTCATTAATCATGTTTTAAGTACGAAGGTTTGAGCTTAATAATTGCTCGATTAATTTCCGCCGATGCGCACCGTTAGATCTGGGCGGAAACAAGCGCGACCGTTAGATCAGGCATGTATTACCGCTTCGGAAACTTAAGTCGGGTGCAGCCGTCGGATTTGATGGTGATCGAGCGCCGCCGTTGGATCAACCAGTTTTGTCTTCTTCTGCTTAGTGCCTGCGACGCAGCGCCGCCGTCGGATCTGGATACGATCAAGCGCGTCCGTTGGATCTACCGCTGTTTTATCCGTGTCGCATTGAATGGATAGGGCAGCTGGTCAATCTCAGAGATCTTTGAGGCGCTTTTTTCCGGACCACCCATATTGACTAGTGAACACGGACCCGTGAACGCTTTAAAATACATCGGTGTGAATGGGGAACAACATAAATGAGGAGTGGGTACACCCGTTAAGGCATCAAGCAATCGATACGCATCTCGAAAGCTTTCATTGGTACACCTCTTTCAGGTCCTACTAATGAAGGCAGGAATACTTATTGAAGTCAGGTGGCGCCCGGATGGAGAATGGAATGGGGAATAATAAAAGCTGATGCCTTTGTCTTTTAAGGAGTTGACATTCTGTATCCAATAGACGTTGGAGAATAGACATGCTGATGCTGTTGGAATATTCATTCCGTACCCATATCCATGCCTCTCTTGTATAAGGTCATGACCTTTTTTGGATTGGAGCATGCTCTCTATTTTAAGAGGGGCTAGGCCAAGGATTCGGAAATGATATTCATGATCAATGATGGATTTCTTCCACCTGCCAAGGATTTAGGAAATGATATTCATGATCAGGGATGGCATGATCAAGGATGGATTTCTTCCACTAAGCCAAGGATTTACTATGTTATTCCGTGGGCAAGGATGAACTATGTTATTCCGTAATAGATGCATCCGCACCCATGTATTCCCCCATCATGCATAAAGGGATCATGACAAGGATTCATGAACTTGTAAGTAAAAAGTTTATTCATGATCAACCTATTATCCATGACCGGGGGGATTAGGATTTCTTGCCGATGGCCGTAGATACAGGAGAGAAAGAAGGGTGTCGATGGCCCGAGAGACCGTATGCCGAAACCTTAAGAGCTGGAATTATTAATTGAAAGCTCTTAAGCTTTGAATTCTGATCCCCTCTCCCCTCTCTCGTTTTAAAAGTAAACGGGGGCACTTTTAAAAGCTTCCTTCTCTCGGTGGTTTCACGGGTGGCGCTTCCCGAATACCTCGACAAGGAATACTAGCTTGAGTTGGCGCCGCTTCCTTTTCCTTCTCGAACGCTTTCTCCTCTTTCGAAAAGGAATACCAGCTCTCTATTTTAATGGCACTTCCGGAATACTTAAGGTCGTGGCTAGCGGAATACGACTCGAAGGCTCATCGCCTTTAGTAGCTCATAGGAGTAGGTAGGCGTAGCTCATAAGAGCATGATGGAGTCCTGCTCACTAGCTCTTCCTTTTAGTAGCTCATAGGAGTAGGTAGGGGTAGCTCATGAGAGCATGATGGAGTATATTTTTAAGAGGCTCATCAGCTTTAGTAGCTCTTCCCAGTGATCAACTTTAGGAAACAAATCGGAGAGGAGTAAAAGCCCGACCTAAAGAGTAAGAGGCTCATTAGCTTTAGTAGCTCTTCCCGGTGATCAGCTCTAGTAGCTTTGTTATCATGTAATGGATGCATCTTGTCATCATACCCAAAAGGTTCCTCCCTAAAAAAGCAAAGGTCATTCCTCTCATGAAGAAGTTGTTTCACCCTCACGCTCTCTATTTTAAAAGGGGCTCCCCCACCGTTTAAACCCCATGTTTTAAAGGCAAAACATGTTTCCTCTTTCAAATTCAAAACCCTTTATAATCTAATCTTATCTTTAGGGTGGAGAACCTGAACTCATGGTTTCAAGAGTCTCCCTAAAAAACTAAATCCAACTATCGATATAGTGTAAAACAACTGGGATGCAAGACAAACGAACTATTTAAAAGGCATCGCCACACAAAAAAGGCATGGCTATCTCCCCATGAGATGAGTGAGAGCCCTCCATGTATTCGGTCCTTCTCGACATTCTTCAATCCATAGAGAGCGCTCTCCCACTCTATTCCCCTAGGCCCTTGCTCAACCGAATCCAGTCTTATAGACGTAATAGATTACCCGCTCTCATCTACAAGGTTGTAGTGTGGGCTGAATCATCACTCCTCTGATTTAGGCTTCCAAGGTTTCTGCTGGTGCTTACCCCCGGGGCTTTTAAAGGGCCCTGTTTTAAAAAGAAAAGGGATGAGAGAAAGCCAGATAGAAATATAGAAACCTTGCCTTCTTAAGATAGAAACCTTGCCGGAGACAGGTCGTACTCAAAAAGGTAGACCTGGAACCCTTTCCCTTCCTCCTCTACCCTTAAATAATAATGAGCTGGTGATTGGAGTTTTGCCCTTAAATAATAATAATAATAATAGGGGTTACTCACCGTGTGTGTCTCGAAAAACATCTTCTACGTCAGTAGGGGTGAATCCCCGTATTGTTCCCGTAGACGGTCGATTAGAAGTCTCAGACGTGCTGGCCCTACTGCAGAAGAAATCGATGCCCCTACTTTCTATTAGGGCTCTGCTACTTCCGGATCCTTCTCCAGTCGCGACATAAGATCCAGCGTTTTTTCCCCTTATCCCGCTCACCCCTTCTTATTATTAAAGAGCTCGTAGTACACTGTTCGAGAGATCTGCTTGGGATAGATGAGAGGCCAAAAATGAAAACGGGCACGGGCAAAGAGATAAGTTTTTTGGCAAGCTTTGAATGATATATGGAAGGCCAACGCAACATTATTTAAGTCCTACCCACACCCCCTTTTATATCTTGATTCAGGGTTTATTTCTCCCGCCTAACCACCCTTGCTTCCTTTTCCTCGAAGGGGGGCGGGAAAATATATACGTTGACACAAATGGGATTCACTTTTACTCACCTCTCACTTAAATTAAATTCCTTTAATAATCAATTTTATTTTCTTTTAGGAATGACAATGGGGCAAGTAGATAGATAAATATATGGGCCGTGGGGGGTCGAGGGGGACCTCCCCCCGCGTACAAGGGCCTTTAATTAAAAAATCCTTCCGGGTTCTGTACTGAATGATATGAGTCGGGGCTGAAAGTAGGGCTCATTTGTCCGTCCCTCTCCAATGAGAAGGACTTAATGGAGGAATGAGTCCCTCCTCTAACCCTCTACTTAATAGGGCCTTTAATTAAAAACCCTTCCCTTCCTTTCCTGCCCTTTCTGTGAATAATATGAGTAGCAACAGCGGATCTGGAGTTGTAAACATCCGCTGTTTCTACATCCTTGCTATGGATGGATGAGTCCCATAGTTCGGTTAAATGAGTCCCTTAATGTATGGATGGGTCCCCTAATGGCACAATAAGTCCCTGATGTGCCCCTACTCATCCGGGGATTAGAAGCGATCATCGATGTGCCCTTACTCATCCAGCGGGGATTGGCTCTACTATTATTATTATTACTTCGATAAGGGGTGCGCAAGTTCTTATTTCAGGCCCCCTTTCTATATAATAATAGCCCTTCCTTTCAGAATTGGGGAGAACGGGAATTCAACAGCGGTAGAGTGTGCGTACTTATGACTCGAGTTAAAGCACCCCCTTTATTAAATAGATTGCCCCCTACTATTATAATACGCTGTTAGATGGTACCTATTATTACGAAGAGGAGGCAAAACAGTAGGGGTAATCAAACACTTGGTTCTCACCTTATACAGGCTTGCCCAAGTATTGCTATACCACAAGATACCGTAGTAGTTGATCCCCCAGCATTATTCGCTATCCGCTTATCCATTCCACTGCTGAGATAGGGGGCTATCTATCTGTAGATTGGACACACACGATCGTTGGGACGAGATACGGCATGGAGGTGGGGATTGGGGTAGAACCAATCGCCCCATATCATATTGAAATGATTGAACCCCTTCTCCCTATACATTGAAGGTTCATTTTGCTACTCCACCCGGCACTATTATCGGAACGCCCCTACTATTGATTAAGGGAACAAGATGTGCATGCTTCACCCTATTATTATGAAAAGGAAGATCATGAATTGGATGATTGGGCTGGAGACCACCACACCGAACCGGGCGTCTACTGCATGCGTGCTCCTAATCTCTATGGAAAAGGGGGCCCTACTCTCGATTAATTCCCTTTCTATTATTTAAGGGGGCAAGAGATCGGAGCAAGCTGGGAAACTCATTAATGGGGGGTACGAGTTATTCTATTCTGTACCTATCTATGAAATTAGTAGAGATAAGCTGGTTGGTTCCGCTAACAAAGGTTGGTTCATTCAGTGAGTGGACTACGCGTGATCTATATCAAGTTTTGGAGAAACTAGAACTAATAAAGATCAACACGCAGGAGATAGTTGCCCATCAGTTCACCAACTCCAAAAGCTCCAAATGCTGTAATGATTTCGGATTGCGGAAATGATTCCGGTCGTACCGCCACCAATATTGGGTGATGAACCGGGTTAGTGGCCCCTATGGATGTATGGGCCATAGATACATCAAAGCTATTTCCTTGGTCCATCTGAGCTCTCCCGGCGATCGATCACTAACATTTCCTTTATTTTGCTCGGTAACTTACATTTATCCAGTGAGGCAACCGGTTTGAGAGGGTTAAATAGTTAATTGGTAACTGACATCTCTTCTTTAGCCCGCCTTGATCACTTGCTGCTTGCCTTCATTCCATTATCCATTCCTAGTAGGGCGCCCAATAAAACTCTATTGAGGGTTGGCATGAATCAAGCCCTCCCTCAACAAGCTGGGAACAAAAGGGGTGTTGGTTTATCACGGGGAAGAGAAGATTATTATCCGCGAATAAGCCGAGCTGGGAACAAAACCACTAATATCTCAAACTATCCCTTGAGATTGATAAACTAATATCTCAACCTATCCCTAACTAATGATTGAGGGATGCAGGGATCATTGATTTATCCGGGAACCAAGGGGAAACACACCCTTCATTGATGAACTAATGCGGGCCCCTCATATCAATGAATGGAAAAGGGATGGGAAAGGGATCGGTTAATGGGAAAGGGCCACCGTAATAACAGGGAACCAGGTCCATAATTGCCCTTCTCGCGAGCCGTAGGGCCGGGGCGAGCTGTATGATTCCTCATCAAGGGGATTAATCGGAGGAGAAAAGAGGGGTTATTGATCAGTCTCATTCACCCACCACCTTTATTGCTTAGTTAGGGAAGGAACGAAGCTTCATCATTAACCCCTCATTCAGGAAAGTGAGGGATAGGTTCATTGAGAGGTGTAAGCCGGAGTCAAGGGATAGTGAAATCATGAGATGATTCATTTTATGTGGGAACGAACCCTTTATCAATACTATCCCCACTTGACGGCGCCCCATTCAATCGGTCTATTAGAGGAACGTAGACTATTACGATCGAATAGAGCCTTATTCATTCATTGATACCGGGAAACAGATTCCCATTTATTGGTTAGGGATGGGCAGGAAGAGATATACTTAATCCCTTTGAATAGATTCTTTGACGAGGGAAACAGATTCCCTTTGAATCGAATGAAAGGGGATTAGAGCAGGATCAGACATTGAGATTTGTTTGTTGGTCGGGTTCCCCTCGCCTTTCTATTTCTAGGGTTAGAATTGAACGAAACGTTTCAGAATCGAACAAAGGGGAATGGATCACCGGCCCTTCTCTCTCAATAATCCGGGGGATGCAAGATCAGACTCTTCTACAAGTCAGACTCCTCTATAAGTCAGATCTATAAGTCAGACTCTTCTATAAGGCAGACTCGGCAGAGCTTTTATTTAAAGGACACCCTTTCATACGAAGCTATATCGAACCCCTGTTTCATAAAGCGATAAGCGAAGCAGGATCAGACTCTTCTATACTAAACTATTATTAAGGGGATCAGACTCGGGAATGGATCAGTTATAATGAGGTAATTCCCCTACTATCATTAATCGATGGATTCGAACCCCTAAATGATCTATTAGAATCAGCAGTTCAATCAATACAGCATTTATAATAAAGGGGGATCAGACTCTTCTATTATTAGGGAATGCATGAACCGCCAGTATTAGGGATTGAGGGGCGAGCTCTACCATTAGTCATCAGGCCCCCTATTTATTATATATCAAGGAATTAGTGAGGCAGCTATCCCTATCCAATCAAGCTCCTCCATCTACGTATTACCCAACCCCTCCAACCCATTATTCCCTTACATCGAGGGATTGCGCAATTCGGTTCCTCATCCCACCTATCGGTAGAGAGGGGAGGGGATAGGTTTCAAACCGCCCACTACTAGAGGAGTATGAGAAGGGGAGGGAATACGTTACACCGCCTACTATGTGAATGATTCTATTGCCCCATTAGGAAGAGGTAAGATCGGAAGGTCCTACCCATACCTAGTGGGATTTCCCCCAGCTAGATGAGCTATAGATCTCCCTGTTCGTTAACTAGCTCATGCAGAGGAAGGACTGCCTGGATTTACCTCTACCCCAGAGCGCTCATTCTCTATTTAGCGGGATCATGCGATGAGAGAGAGATATGACACACGAGATTCGCTTCCATTCGTACTTTTCCGTCATCACACCTCATTCATCGAAACGAGGCGCCTGCCCCTCAACCCCCGAACCGGCAGAATTCATCATTTCCGCCGGAGAGAGAGGAAGGGTTTTATGAGAGAGTAACAACCACTAGAGGATAGGGAACTGGAAGGGATAACAGCAACGGGAAAAGTACCTCATGTCATGTTATGTTATGTTGGAAAGGTCGATCGAAGACGTAGCATCATGTTGTAACAAGTGACTTCCCGTCCTGAGCGCGGGGAAATGAGGCTGAACCTGTTTCATGTTGGAAAGAGATAGAGTTCGATCCAGTTCGATTCAGTACCCCGCCCCTTGTTCGACGTGGCCTCAAGCCTGCGTGTAGACAAAATCCCAATGTTGCCAAATAGGAAGGCGACTCTCGATTCTATATGAGAGCCGGGATTGAGGAGGCTCCGGAGGGGAAGAATCCGATTGAGTCACACATGCAGATCAAGGCGCCTGCGATAAAGCGGGAGATCGAGGTGTCACTGGCCGGCTTGGTCGGTGGAGATCCATGATTGACTAGAAATGGATGGGGGCGCCAGTCCACTATGGAAAAAGGTGGGTGGGGCTGTTGCTGGAGATGGGTGTACCGAGTAATTCACTCCCTCAGCAATTGCATCTAGTTCCTCCCCCTTCTCCACCGTGTCCATGCACTCCCCGCATTCAGTGAAGGCCCCGAGTCTGCCTCCGGATCACTAATCATTTCCTATATAAAGACCCCGGCCCGCCCCGCCTTACTTGCATCTTTCCGAATCCAACAATTACATTGGCCCGATTGATCCGGTCCCCCAATTTCTTCCATCTCGGAGAATCATTGAGCATATTCCGTCTTCGGCACGCATTCTTATAGTTACAATCTGTTCAACAAGGAGGCTGGAATAGCTTGAATTATGATACACTATAAAGAAACCCTGATCTATGTTGAGCCTTGGGTTAGGTATGGTATCATTTGAGGATGAATCGAATCGAAGATGTAAATATCTGACTGACACCAACCTTCATACCAGAGTACATGGTTTCTCGAGGTCCCATTGCCGGCCTTTGGAGCTGCAGTCACAAAACCCAACTGCTGATGCTCTTCACTGTATCGGGCAATCAACTATGCACAAGCCTCTCCCCGCTGGGTCGAAGTACTCTATGATATTCCGCCGCAGCAATCACGTTTTCCTCATCCCCCGCTTAAACACGTAACGGAATGATGTAGTCGATGGCTGAGTCGGTGCAGCCTGTTCGGTAGGAGATGACTCTTTCATTCACAGTTCGTCTCTATCTTTCCCGACTCTCTTCAGAGTCACCAGTTCCGGCCCTCCTGGCCTTATTGGGATCTCACTCAGAAACCCCTCCAATTTCGCTTCTTCTGGGAGGTTGAAGCTGGTGGACGACCGACACAAAACCCGGTGTAATAGGTGTTCTGACACCCCAGTCCGATGCATCGATCCGGATTGAAATATTCCTTCACATCCCTTCCCTGTGTGGGGTGAGCGGCCGTAACAATGGCTCAATTCCTTGTTCCTGTTTCCCCGGTCCACCGGTTCTCTCACACCCCATGGCAGCATTTCCTGCCCCACTTCGGGAATAGTTCGTGGAATTGCGCAGAGCCGGAACAATGGAAAGCTTGTGACGGAGATGCGGGAAGACTCAATGGATTGCTTTTCTATCTGGGACTCCATCCTTCCCAACTCTGTCATATACGTGAAAAGCAACCTCATCATCTCTCCAATAGGCTGGAAGAGGCTGTTTCTCTTCCTCCACAGTGGTTAATGGGACCCCTATAATCCGTTCCTCAGGCACAGGTTCGAGGCGGAGCCTCAATGCGCTTCATCTCGGCACGGATTGCGTCCCAGCTAAGCATCAGGGTATTACTCAGAATCCGCTTTGTGAGTATAGTAAGCGAAACTGTATCTCCTTCTCCCGACAGCAATTACTCTCTCCTGGCAGCAAATACTCCCTTCTGGCAGCAAATAGGCTATTGGGATCGTGTCTTCTGACAGGCATATCCCACAGGTTAAACTTCCCGATCCTGATCCCAGCTGGCCCTTGTCCGAGATTTGATGCCTGCTCCCGGGTTCAAATCATTCTCTATTCCTCCCGCCCAACCTGTGAGATAAGTCTAAGAACGAATACCGGCTTATCCATGGAGATAATCCACCCGATTCATAGATTTTCGACCGGACCGCAACCAAGGCGAGGCATCGTATCTATTAGAGAGGTGAGGCATCGGCTCCTTATGCCGCATGAATGCTGGAGTGAAGCAAAATCCCCTCTATAGTTGAGCGTGCATGCTCATCCATTCGATGGTTGTTCTTACGGTTTCGCTGAAGAGGGAAGGAACGGGAACGAGAAGGAACCATGGGGACGTCTGTTCCATCTCTAATTAGACCCGTGCCTAAGACGGATTCGCCATTCCAGTCCCCCCTACTCGAAGCGAGAATCTACGCTTCCCGCCCTTTCTCTATAGAGCAAACCGGCTAACTATTCACCTCTTTATGAGGCGAATCAACCAACTATTACGTGTATGGAGTGAGTAAGCTCCACCACCCGAATCCCCGGGGGCGGAAGAGATCTCGAAGAGCAGGCCGGCCCAGAAGGAGCAACTAACTACGAGTGGATAGAATGTAGGAGTGGGTAGGCACCGGTCGGCATGGGTAGGCATGCACCTGCACCGGATGGAGCAGAACCGACAGATTCGTCATGATCAAAAAGGTAGGTGGGGGCCCGGCTTACCCCCTCCGGCCGGGTCTGGTACTTTCATTCCGATTCCTTAGATCTCCGTAGGGGATATGTATCGAGATTAAGCCATAAGACCCATCCTATTCCTATCCCATAAGGTTACTACAGAAACGTTTGCCGCGCCTGCTCGTGTTTGGCCACTCCCCCTTGCCACTGGATGTCTCTCAAGTCCCAGGAGGAGCAGCAGCTGCAGCGGGCATGGCTGGCCAACCGCAGGCGACAGAGGATCATTGCAACAAGAAAGAGATCGGTTGAGGATCCTACTGCAGCCCTTCGATCGATAAGGGTTCCGACAAGCATATATTCATCTGTCGGTGCTGGAGAACAAGCTTTGACCGAATAGATGGGCAACAGTCAGTAATTGGAAATTCCGCCCAGTTATCGAGGTTGGGTTAGTGACTAGATACTCGGATTTCCCCCTATCCACATCGTTCGATCCCACGAGTAATGATTATCCCACTCCCTCGACCGGCTCCTGAACACAGGATCGATCCGGCGATCCGGATGTTTAATATTCGGGAGAGGTATTTGGAGAAGCGTGAGCGGGATGACCAAGAGGAGTTGCGTAAGCGGATAGTCGTACAGACACATACGATTGACCGACGGCTGATCTCACTATTGATGGGAGTTAAAATGTGTGAGATTGGAAATGGAGGGGTGGAGAAACTAGCAAACCAAATAATATCTCTCCCTCGTCCCCCATTTATTGATTAGTAAGGGCACGCTTTACTGGTGGTCGTGCCCCCTATCAATTTATTAATGATAATGAATAGGGGGAGTGTAAAAGTGTTGCCTTTCCCCCGACCTTCCTTCCATACCTGCCTTATGAGGTAAGGCACCTCTATTATTTAATGAGGGGCTCTACCGGGAAAAGTGTTCCCTCTAAAGGGCTCATATCTCCCGGACACCAATCCCTTCACTGGTGGTGAAAGTCTGATCTCCCCCTTGCCCCACTTATAATAAACCCCTTATCATTGTTTAAGCAACCACCAAGAAAGAATAGGGAAGTGACCGAAACTGGTATATAGCTTACCACTCTTCCCATAGCTTGGTCATCCCCCGGAACTACTCTTCGCGCCTCCACCCTTCATAGTCGTTGTAGAGAGACGGAAGTTTTGCCCGCACCAACTGCGGATAGATACGACCGGTAGGCCATGGGTTGATGCCTCCTTCCAGTCCCCTCAACATCAGCAGTATTATGCCCACCCAGATCTATTAGCGCACTCACTCCACTCACTATGGATTGGACTGGAAATACTTGATCCATATGCCTCACCAACGAATTATTATCACTATTCCCCTTTCCAATGGTTCGATTCTTCCTGGCCCTTCCGACCCCGAATCTATTATAAGTAGGGGTCCGGTTCCTCCTCGTCCATTCGACCGATCCCCTACGCGACGGGGAATCGCCCCGCCAATCCCTCTTCATCAGGGTTCAGTCGTTATCCGGGTTTCCCCTCTCGTTATCAATGGGGATGGGCTGCCTTCCGCGGTCTCTAGCTCCCTCCCCCATCCCTATCCCGTTTAGGATCTGGACAGTGCTGCGGTTGAGATGGCTCTGGAACAACGAAACAATAGTCTCTGGGTGGAGCAAGCAACAACTGGGAGATTCCTCTCCCCCGACCTCCTTTAGATCTTCAACGTAGTAACGGGGGACCTCATTCCGACATAGTTGCTTGGTGCTTTCCGCCATTCCAACGCACCATCCCTCTTTCCATCATTTGAGGTGCTTGCCCTTTCCGAACCGACGCGGCTACGATTACGACTACTTTCTCGACTACCTTCCCAATCGAATGATAGCTAGTAGCTGTCTCTATCTATTGAACTATTCCATTCCGATGCCCGATGCCGGGAGGGGGGGGTAGCAAGTTTCGCGTCTCACTATCTAGGGCAATCGATGGAGCTAGCCGCATCTAATCACGATCGGAGCTGGTCTTTCATCCCGCAATTATTGTATAGGGGAGGGAATGAGCTGATCCACATTTATCGAAACGGGAGAGCGGGCTTTATCGGTTTCGAAATCTATGAAGGCCGGGCCAACCCTCAAAATTATTATGTGGAAAAGTCCCGAAAAGGCCAACCCGATCTAATTAAATAAAAGCTGGTTCAGCCGCTTAAAGAAACGAGATTGGGCGTTGAGTGCTATCCGGAATGAAGCTCGGAGACGAACATCCTTTCTCAATTCATTCCTTTATTACGTAATAGATCAATCGATCGAGTGAGAGCCGAGCTCAACTCGTTATTACGAGGTGTTAATACTGGGTGGAGGGGGAGAATCAAATGCCTATTGGAGTGGTGGGTCAAGAATTTGCGAGCAAGTGGTCGCTTCTTCCAAATCAGCGCCAACCCCGGCCAACCAAGCTTGTCCGGTTCGTTGGGGTGGAACATGGGGGTAGAAGGGACTCAACTATCGATGTGTGGAACTGAACCAATAGTGCTCGCGACCCGTCCGTAGAGGGTTCGGAATGGTGAGCTCATTCAGCCCTTTCTTTACTATTATCACCATCATTATTGCAGGGCTCATTGCTCCGAACCCGGGCAAAGCAAGCAGTTATGGGGGCTGCCGTGTCACGGGGCACGGAAAGAGGATATGCTGGCTATTCCCCGAGCACAGGCATTGGAGTTCGAATCGACCCAACCCTATCCCATCACGTATCTGGGACGAAGACGACTATTGCGGGTGCTTCATTTATCCATCGCACAAACTCGATCTATCGCACAAACGAAGATGCCGTGTGATGCTAATTTCCCGGTTCCAACATAGCCAGTCAATACACCAATGTCTAGCTAAGTATGGGTACGAGGATATAGAGATTCGCCGTGGGGTGATTCACAGTGGCATACGTTTACAAGAACCTCTCATTCCCACTAGGTAGGAGTAGGACCCGTCGACCAATTATTAAGCTGAGTATGGGTGGGACCTAGTAGCAGTGGGACCTCGTGACCGGGACCGAAGTGGACCTCTCTCGTCGCGGACTTGTTCATGAAGATCCATTCCCGAAGAGCGGGGGGAGATGCTTTCTATCCGACCGCCCACCTACCTCCTATTCGGACCAAAGTCCCGGGGAACCAAGGGTGGGATCGATCCCTTCATCCTTGAGAATCGAGAATGGGTTGGGTCTTCTGGTATACCAATTCCGTCCCGTTACGTAATGGAACAGGTAGGGCTGGATGGACAACATCGCGATTGGCGAGGGACGGAGGGGGATAAGCAAGAGCCATAGCGGAGGGGGATGATGTAGTGTCAACCACACATGGAATTGGAAAGCGGTGGATGGGACATGGGATCGAGAAACGGCCGGGAGAAATATATGACGCATATCTTTACCACGCTCATTCTATTGAATACGATAAGCGATCTCCAAAGATTAGAAGCATTCCCCCTTATTATTCGATTCATTCATTTATTTATTGGGCAGGAGATGAGGGATTGGAATGATCTATTAAAGGGCAATTCCCCTCGATTTATTTATCGGGCCGGTAGTAACACACCCAAAACTTATTTCTCGATTATTGCCCCATAATTGAGATAGAACTTCATATTCAATAGTTTATTTACTCGATTACTCGATTCATCTATTTATTTATTGATCTCTTATTCCCCAATAGAAACCGGCCCAGCATTATCCGTATCATTCGGGGGATTGGATTCTTATTCATGGCCCGGGGAAATTAAAGGCTTTGAAAAATTGAATCCCCTTAAGCTTAAGTAGTAACAATACCTTGAATCTGATCCCGGCCTATCTACCTCATATTAATAGATCGATAAAGGGTTCGGAAATACGGGGTTTCTGGAAATTGGGCAACTAGATTCGATGCTGCTAAGGGGAAATACATCAACGTTCAGAGATACGGGGTTGGAGAGGGAAAGGTGGAGTTGAGAAAGATCTTATTAGTGAAATTCGGGTGAGTCGGTTCTCCGGCTATATCCAACGGGAAAATGGCAACTGGAATGCGCCCTTATTAAGTGATTCAAGGTGGACGTGAAAATCCTCCCTGGATGTTAACATGTGACCTAACAAACTTTGACGCTGATTGGTGAAAATAGCTACGGAAGGGATTGTTTTAAACTGCCAACCTCCCCCAGCCCATGGAGTAGGCAAGGGTCGAGACAACCGCCCATGGATAGATGCTAAACTGCCAACCACCCTAGGGCCCTAGTAGGCAGGGGATGAGAAACTATTATTTAATTGATAAATCCGCGGAGTGGGGGAGTTGTGGAAAATCTTTGATCTTTTTGTTCATCGTACTAAATGCCAACCCAACCCATTGGATGAGGATTCTCATACATCAATGGAGATGAATTGATACTTACCATTCCTGCTGCGACACCAATACCATTCCTCACCTGGAATATGTTTTCCAATAACCGGGTTTATTAGAATTAATAGATTCAATTGCCAGCCTTTGAAAAGATTCTTATTGATGCCCGCCGAAATCGGGAGATTATGTACGTATTAACGACTCAAAGAAAAGAGGGAGGGCCGAAAAGAAAATAAAAGAAAAGAAAAGAACTCTAACCAGGAAAAGAGGGCTCTAACCAAGAAAAGAGGGTTTTTAGCCTTTCAGAAAAGCAAGGAGAAGAGGTGAGGAGGTTACATCTATTTTTTACTTTTCTTGCCTTCTCCTGGTTACATCTATCTTCTATTTTTTCCTTCTCTTGCCTTTCAGAGGGTTGTTCCATCCAGAGAGATTTAAGCCCATTAAAAGAGAGATTTAAGCCCATTAAAAGAGAGATTCTCAACCTTTAATCCCCTAACCCTTCAATCCCCTCAACCTTTAATCAATCCCCTCAACCTTTAATCAATCCCCTCTACCTTAAAATTGATTCTATTCCTCCCTTCAATTTGATTCAATTTGATTCTATTCCTCCCTTCATTTTGATTCAATTTGATTCTATTCCCTTAAATTTGATTTTATTCCTTCGATTCCATTCCCTTAAATTCGATTCCCTTTCACTTGAATTTTATTATCTTCATTCCCTTTAATTGATTCTATTCATTCCGCCCTCGACCTTTTCATTAAGCCCTCAACTCAAATAGTTCATTAAGCCCTCAACTCAAATAGATAGGGTGTGGAGCGGGAGGGGAGGTTTCAATCCTTGCAACCCAAGAATTAGTTTTCTTTGCTTGCATTTATAATCATTTTTATTTGGTATATAATCTCATTATCCCATCATTTAAAGCATCTATAGCCAGCTATATAACACTTAAGGGATCTATTTGAGGCAAGGGATGGGATCTATTTAGGGCAAGCTATCTATTTCGGGCAAGCTATCTATTTCGGGCGGTAGTCTATTTCTTAAGAGGAGGCCAGGAGACATAGAACGGCCGGTTGTCTATTTCTTAAAAGGAGGCATGGACACATAGAAGTAAGCCTCCCTTCGGTTGGGGGAGTTATTTACAAGGATTCCTAGCGGGCATATGAATAAAAACAGGGGTTACCTTTGAAAGGGATACATTTATAAAAACAGGGGGTCCCTTTGAAAGGGATACATATAAAAACAGGGGGTCCCTTTGAAAGGAATACATTTTATTTGCTCTCCTTAGTAAATGAAAATACGGTTATTCCATCCCATTCCCGGGTTCCTATTCCCCGAAAAATAAAAAGAGGGTTATTCCATCCCATTCCTTTTAAGAGGGTTTCTATTCCCTCTCATTCCATCCTATTCCCTTTGAGAGGGTTTCTATTCCCTTTAAGAGGGTTATTCCATCCCATTCCTTTTAAGAGGGTTTCTATTCCCGGGTTTCTATTCCTTTTCAGAGGGTTATTCAATTCCATTCCCTCTCATTTGATTCACGATAATTCGATTCGATAAAAAGAGGGTTATTCAATTCCATTCCCTTTCATTTGATTCACGATTCGATTAACATTAACAATTTTATTAACGACAATTTAATTCAATTATCTTCATTCCCAATTACCCACTCATTGAAATAGAGAGGCATAGTTATAGAAAGGCATAGTTACTTACTAGCTATAGAAAGGAAGGCATAGTTACCTACTCCCTTTAATAATGAATAGTGAGGGAGGGACAACCAAGAGATGGAGGGATAGTTACTACTTACAGCAATAATAAGAAATGGAAAAGGCTAGCCCCATCCCGAATAGAGCCGTACATACTGGATACAAATGGTGCCATACAACCCTACCAATAGAATCGAAACCAACCCAGAAGGAAAGGAACCCGCCTCTCCTCCTTCACTCCCCTTAAACCCCTCTCATCCTCCACTCTCCAGGTAATTGGAACCGGCCAATATTTCCTAAATGGCCAACCAAGCCCAATCCAATTGAAAGGGATAGATGGATGGATAGATACGAATAGATAGATAGATGGATAGATGGAAAGGATTAGATTCCTAGATTTGGAAGAGGCCATTGTATACCTATTACCCTATCTAATAGAATAGAATAGTATTTATTAGGAGGCCAATCCCCCCTAGAGCCCTACTATTACAACAGGGGCGAATCGGTTGTTCATGCCGCTACCAATCCCCAGGAATAGGTTCTATTAGAAGGCCCATCTCCTCCATGGAATGCGATATTATATACCCATTACCCATTTCACGGAAAGGGATACTATTTAATGGCATTTATTTAGAAACAAACCATGGAAGATAATCTTATTAGAGAGATAATCTCCCCTATCCGAAGAAAAGGGATATTCATCAAAGGCCAATCTCCTCAAGGCCAGGAGTGCGGGTATCCACTACCCAGAAGGAGGGGAAAGGCCAAATATTAATAATCAGGGCCCGAATATTAATAATCAAGGGATTGATACCAACCTATAGGATATATTTTATTAAATGGCCCATCTCCCCTATCCAATGCTATGGACGAATCGGTTGTTCATCTGCAATATGAAAGGTTTCAAGGGCCCATATATTGGTAATCCTGGATCGGAATCAGTCATGAGGAATAGAACCTATCGGGATAGTTACTTACTTGCTAATCTATACTATCCGGAGCTGTTGGGAAAGAAACAAGGGCCGACCCAATCTGTGAAACCTCCACCAATATGAGGGAAGAGGATAAATGGGACAACCGCATTGTAATAGGAGGGCCCAGCTTTTATTATTCAAGCAAGAGCGGACTAGAGTTGCCAAGTGTCTGATCAGCTATAGAGCAGCTAGAAATAGAAATAATTCAATGGCCACCGAATAATAATATTATTTCCAATGAGGAGATTAGCAATTGAAAAGATACTGGAGGGGAGAGGCCAAGCATCAATAATCAGGGCCCAGATATTAATAATCAAGGGATGGGAGCTAGCTATCGGATATGCAGTCATGAGGGGTGAGATGGGCTAGATACATGAAGGGAAAGGTTTTCTAAAAGGAAGGGCCAGGCGCAGAGGGGCTATCTATGAAACCTCGTTGATCGCCTTCGGTCTTCGCTCCACACAACGTATCTTCATAGGAACCGAGTCATCATATTCTTCTTTTTGGATCGACAACCTGCTACTAGTTCTATTAAGGGCCAACCTCCCCAACAACCGATCTAGCCATCTCGAACACAGATTCTCCAACCCCTACCATTGTAATAAGGGGGATAGCTATCAACTGCTATTGAGAGGGATGGATTGATTGGACATGAATGGCAACCAAAGCAGTTGGGATTATCTTACTACAAAGATCCTATTAGATACCTATCAACAAATGCCCATCTCCTCTATCCATAGCTTCATCAGATGGCCCTTCTCCATCAAAGTAGGCAAGAGTCCAGACAACCGCCCGCTGCTAATCGAATCTATAGACGGGTCGGGAACGCAAGGGTTGGGATTGTTTCCACTTACAGCTAGCCCTATCCAACTAATAGCCATTCCTATTGAACGGCTAATCTCCTCTATAGAAACCGACTCGGCAACCCCCTCTATTAAAGAAGGCAAGAGTCAGCAAATACCCTCCTATTGAATCATAGAATGCAAGAGTCAGCAAGTCACCCCCTCCCCGGGAGAGGTGAGGGGTGGAACCGAAACGTAGCACTGTGGAGCATATGCTGCGAGTCTTTGAATTTCTAATAGTAGGGGGTCGAATTAATAATATACGGGCCTTTTTTTAGAAATTAATGAATTGATCAGGGCCGCCCTTTATATTATTCAGCGGAGAGATAGGATCGGGTTCTGTGTAATGGGGGGAGGGGGGCGAAAGCAATCTATCTGGCTGGCTGCCTTTATTAGTGAGTGGGTGAGCTGGCTCACCAACAATCTTTCGATGGTTCCCCTTTCGCACTCCACCCAGTATCCGAGCCTGCTCTCGATTTCTTATTGATGGGCGGGATCGAGAAACCCCACACAGGACCTCATGTTCAACCCCTTTACGCTCTTCTGCACTTCGACACCCATGGATCGATGTGTTGTAACGCAGTAGGAACTTCACCTTCTCGGCACTGCGACAGCTGATAAGCGGACCAGACTGATTGCATAATATTAGAACCACATTTGTAAGGTTTCTACCCTTCAGCACTTCATGCTCCTTATTATCCAAGGGCTGCAGGTCGTCCCAGGATCTGTTGGGCAGCTGGCGTGCCACTTCCAATAAGAATAGGGGATCCCTCCCTCCGGTACGGAATAACCTACTGCGATGATTGATTATCCCAATGATCCGAAGAAGGCGAAGTGACGACCCGGCAATGAGTAGTGGGGCCATAGAGAATGGTAGGGCTTGAAATTCATAATACCGGAATTTATATTATTCAAGCCGCTCACCCGCCCGTATATTCTGACATTTACGATTCCTATGATTGAAGCGAATAGTGAAGCCCCGTATTCTGGAAGGGGGGAGGTTGACTGCTACAGTACCGAACAGGAGTGAGTTCGTTATTACATATGTAATTAGGGGAGATATGGCTCAAGCTTGGCAGCCCGTCCCAGCAACCCAATGAAATGAGATAGCTGTCACTCGCGCCCAAGCTCTTCCCAGCGCCCACCCATTCCTATGTTTCTAAGCTTGCCGTTCAGTAAAGTGCCCTACTATAAGATTCCAGCGATAATCATAGTAGGGTGTTTCCGTAATGATTCGAGCAACCATAGTAATGGTAGGGGGCGAGTTGGATCTTATCGGAATTGGATGTTCTTTAGCGATAGCGATTTGCCCAGAGGCGATGCACTCCCGATTCAAGGCTTTGCTTCCATTCACCCCGGGCAATAATAGTGGGGCTTTTGGAGAAGTCTTCTATACGTATCAGTTGGTTGGCTCCTCACAGTTCTCTCCCGTCTCATCCCCTCGCTAACATGAAGTGCTTAACCTCTAATCAATAAACAGGAGGTTTCGCCTAATCAATGAATAGATTCTGGGAATCGCAAGCCTTTATTACTATTTAAGGGGGGCTGGAATTGCTAGTGTTATCATTAAGAGAGAGGGGCGATAGGAAGGTTCACGCTGTGTAGATAGTACCTTTGAGCAAACGGACCAACCGGCTTAAACGATAAAGGGCGCCCATTGAAACGGAGGCGAGCCGGCTCAAGCTACCTCACTGTCTCCACCCGTTTCCGAACCGTCACACAGCGCTCTAAACCCAACTCACATACCACTTGAATCGAGGGTTGGCTGCTGGGGGGAATTCTATTCTCTATTTCCCACCTCGCTTCTCTCTAGATATTCGTGGATGACCCCGGCACTCACTGTGTAATAACCTAGAGAATATTCTTTCTCGGATCTCTCTACTCGTCCCCCCATCCCTACCACTATTGCTCCCACGTCGCTAGCCACCACTCCGATACCATATTCTTTCCTCGATTCATCTATAGATAGTAGCGTCGGGTTGCTTGAATCCGTCTATAGTTGGTTAGTTGGCTTCGAAGCGCATACTCCTCCTTCCAACCCGCTGCCCACTCCTCTCACCCGCACCTCATTATTTCTCATTATTCAAGCCCACTATATAGAATCATTCGCCGGCTCTTCAACCTGCGGCTCTATAGGTGAGAGTTTCAGACCCGGACCTGCCTTTCTATCATTCGATGAGGGGTGTGGGAGGAATGGGGAAGGCAGCGCACCGAACCGATCATGAATTCTAACTCGGCCGTAGCTCGCCCCTTCTAATAGCCATATCTAGATATCCAGATCCATATGTATCGGAGGGTTAGGTGGAACATCTCCCTGAACCCCTGAACATCCGTATGGGCGCTTGCTTCGGGAAGAGTAACCATGGCCGGGGGAGGGGTTTAGACCATTGGACAGAGTCCCACCCATACCTATTGACGTCTCTTATGATCGATCCGGGGCTGCACCCGTGAACTAACCATTCCGTGCCTTGGTAGGTGCGGAGGGCAACTCCCTGCGATTAGAGATTCTGGTCGTAGAGGACCATAATGACTCGACCCGCTACCAAATGAAATCGTTTTTCTCCCCGACCCACTGGGGACCGAACCTTCTACTGAATAGGGGAAAGGTTTCAACGGAAAGGTTTATTTGAGAACCAGGGCGATCCGGTTCCTGGCTAGCATTCGCCCATCCCATAGGGGCCGAGTGGAGACGTCTATATAGGAGTGACTCGAATAGTAATGGAATACCGATCCGGCATTCCCTTCCAACGGGGGCGTTTCTGGTTTCATGCCTGAAGCATTGGATCGAACCCCCCAACCAACTACTGGCTTAGAGAGATAGATTGCTTACCGAAGGGTAGGTTGGGTATATGGGCGGACCGTCACCATAGATAGGGAAGTGGGGGTATGATATTCGATCTTGACCCTCAAACACCAGCCATCCTTTACGAAGCGAGTGCAGTGAACGACTTGTAACGTGGTACAGACTTTTCCCTATTCCCAGATTCGTTACATATTACGTATATAGAGAGGGGCTCGAGCGAAGAGGGTTTTGGATTGGCCGATCAAGAGGCACCCTAGCTCATTCAGGCTCTGCCTCGGGGTTGCCAGTTGCATGCATGTCGGGACATGGTCGAAGCGCTGCCTCTCCCTTCTCCGGCATTAGCTGTAGAGCGACTCGGCGTCCACTCAAACCATTCTCTCGGGGCAGGGGGCACGCGAGCAAGCATCTATTACTGCAAGCACCCCTCCCCTGGCTCCCCATCCGAACAGGTTTGGCTCGACTTCGAATCTGATTTATTGAGCAGGAAAGAAGGAGAACAGTTGTTGTTTCGTCCGATATCCAATAACAAGAAAAAGAATCTGAGAAGAATAGATGGTTTGGTTCACTCTCTCCGCCTGACCTCCCACAAGTCGTCCTGCTCGGTATCGGTTCATGGAGATCAACCGCCTTATCTGAGCGATGTCCATGATTCCCCACGCCTCCCATGTGGGACGATTCTCCACTGATGCCCCCCATGTAAGTCCGCTTCAGTTTCCCAGTCCCAGTGCCTCGACTCCAGGCTGATCACCGGACCAGCCCAACCCACTGCTGCGCCTATCGACTCTTCCCCTGCTATGACAAATCAGGCACCTTTTGTTTATAGGTAGGGTCTGTATGCAACCCGCTTATCCCATTAGAGAGCCGGCTTATACCATTCTAGAGCTGACCACAGCCATGCAGCGCCTGTAGGATTCGTTGCAGGCCCGGTTAGATATTAGTAAGCCTGGTTCCGGCCAAGTCCCATCCGCTCATGCCCCGATCTCGGCTCTACCGTACCAACGAATGAGTGTTAAGCGACGGGTAGCGGATATGAACGGGGTGGAGATGTGTAGCTATCACTGATCCCCTCTCCTTCTGTCCCCCCCCTCTGCCCCCAATTCATCCATTAATCTGTAATAAAGGGGAGAGATGCCTGACTTGGCGGATAAGCAGCAGCTTCTGGATGAAAAGTGTTCCATGGATACGCGAACTCTCTAGCCTCCAGTAATAGCTGCCCAATCAATAATAGGTAGTAGGGCAGCTGCTTTATCGAGTGAGCACGTTGATTGACCCCCCTCTGCTCTGTTGCGAAGATATCAATTCCAGCAGAGCTTCTTTTCACACGACCGACCTCCCCTATTCATCGCAGTTCATGTGGTGTTTGGTGATCCGTATCATAAGTAAGATTGGCATTTGCGTAGTGTTGGATAGTTTGTTATCTATTTCAGGTGTATTAAGAAACACCTAGATTTTATACGTATTAACAACTGACCAATTAACAACTAAGGTTGGAAAAACGCTCGTATCTATTCCGGCCCACGCTACTAAAAGAGATGCTGATCCACTATTATGGGGCATTGATAACGTGGATTGGAGAGCCGTGAATGCTGCTAAAAAGCGCATTCTTAAGAGAGAGCGGTCACAACTCATTCAACCAAATGAGGGCCCTGCTATTGAAGATTTTGGTCTTGCTAATGCTGATCATGCTGATTCGGCACCTGCTTCTGGAATTGCTCCTGAAACCGAACATACTACTTATTTCAGTGACAATGAGGATCTCCTTTCCATTCAGTTTAAGGGAGTCACCCTATACCAATTTCTTGAGATGGCGAGAAACTTCCATCAATTCCAAAGAGAAATAGATAGCCTTGAAAGCCGAATCAGCAACTTGGGGCATAGGATGCAATGCAGCGCCTATCTTCACCAGGACCTTGAGCAACGGATTCTACTTACTCAGACAAGGGTCCAGCTTCTAGAAGACGTGCTCTCCTTGAATGATGATGGCTTTTTCGCCCAGGCCGTTAAAACAGGCATGATCGAATGTGAATAGCTATGGTGAGCAATAGGTATGGTTCGGTTTCACAGGACCTTTCTCAACTCGTGGATATAGATACTCAGAAGCAAAAATGGGCCCTTAGGATTCATACACCCTTTATCTACCTATGAGTGAAACAGCCTACGTCTTATTTATGTAATAGCTTCGCTAGCTGAATGAAGCCTTTTACGTATATGAGAGGGAGCACCATTCCCCTATTAGCTGCTTCACTCCTCCCTTCTCATCCATGATGAGTCGATTTTACCAGTCATCCATAATAAGTCGATTTTACCACTAGGCAATTTGACTACAGGTTGAGTTAGCTAGAATCTTGGGTATCGCCACCCTTATCCACCACTACTTCAGAACTAGCCCGGAGCAGAGAGCGGTGCTCATTATACCTTAAGTGACAGACAGCCGTAACATGAAACGGAAAAACGGAACTGACGGGCACAGCATGCCCAGTGACATGCCCGTTACCTCGTCAAACAGCAACCCTCAACCCTCAACCTTAAAATAAAAGGTGTGAGTGCTTTGCCCTAACGGGCGTGAGTGGTTCCCCCTCAACCTTTGTTCCTTATACTTGATCATTTGAGTAACAGATGCGAATCCTCAATCAACGAATCGAGTGATAAAGGCCCAACCAGTCTATCATTACCTCCCCTCTTTAATAGGAGGCAGGCCCAACCATCCATTTAATAGAAGGCAGGCTCTTTCCAACATTCCATCGATTATGCCCAGATCTATTATCATAAGTTTTATCCTTTCAATAGAAGGCTCATCGGCTCAACAGTCATCTCCAAATACAACTTTCACGTTCCGATCAATTCGCCCTTTGCAAAGCCAGGGAGGGGTTTCTATCCAATAGCCTATCTATCCATTAGGTATGATTCTAGTCGTGGTAGCCATCCGTAACTAGTCAATTAGTATTGGGTTCCGGTTCCTTCCGTTAGCAACAGTCACTTCTGCAGTTATATGTTGGAGACAATTGAGCCATTATTGATCGAGCTATAGAGTGAAAACCGGTTGAGTCGCTTTTCCATATATATCGAACAGAGAAATGGCGGCTTGAATCGGACCCTCCCTTCTGGAAAGGTGGTGAGTCGCCCCCACTATTAATAAAGCCCGGGGTTGGAGAGAAAAGAGCTATTTGGTTATTAGCTTATTGGTGATTCAAGGGTTGTGCTCGACCAGTAACAAGAAATTGATTGATGGCCCAACCATCATACCTGCTTACTGCCCATGACTGGCAACATCACATTCCATCGAATAGGAAGGGGTTGCCGGAATAAGAAATAGGGGGCATGCTGCTCCAGATTCAGATTGATGACGGATGAATGAGGACACGGGCTTTTCTCCCCAATCATGATTAGATACGAGTCCATCGGATACGAGCACAGGGGCTTCAATAGGAAATGGGGGGCATGCTAACAACAATAAGGGGGGCGACCATCTTAAACAAGAGATGCAGGGATGCTTTCCCGAGAAGAAGAGATGGACACGAGAATGAAAAACCTCTATTCTATACGTATCAACAACCCGAAATTCGAGACTGCTTATTGAAGAGATGGACGTTGATCAATGATCCAAGCTGCTTGATCCGAACCAGTTCATCACCTGTCCCGACTCATCCAGTCTACCCTAGATAGGGTTCTCTGATCCAATGCCATCTCATCGAGAAAAAATAAGCGGGTGCCTTTCCACAATAGCAGGGGCGAAACTCACCACTGTAGCACCCATGATCCACACATTTATACCCGGGGCCATTCTCTTCAGATAGATAGGGGCAATTCGATCCTTCTCTTACGTATTAGCGATGATAGACGGGGAAGAGAGGGGCTTCATTTGATTGACATACCTCTTCCACTCGAGATAGAGGGGGTCTTTATTCGATTCTACCCTACATCCACCATCATACCACTACCCGATCTAGATAAACACTATAGGAGCCATGCACCCCGGCAACCAATACCCAGCCATAACCAGGGATTGATAGTCGAGCCATCACCTGATATTCATAGTCGAGGATTGCTCCGCTTTACATCCGCAATAGCACCGATGCACCCCGGCAACAAAGGGGCCTTAAATAGGCGGGTGCCATTCCTTCTTTTACGTATTAGAAACTCCCGGGCCTGAACCTGAATGGGACCGATCCACCGCAACAACTACCACAGATTTATAGCTCAGCTCCAGATTATGAATGACGAGGCGCGATCCACGATACCATACTTAAGATTGATAGTCGACGGGCGAGATCCTGAGATTTCTTGATTGACGATTGCGAACCAGAGATCGATTCATTTAGCACGCATCCACCCCAGAGCAGGCGGGTCAACAAGCTCATATGATAGGCGCTTTAGCCAGTCCCTCGGGGCCCAGATTCTTCATTTATTGCCATTCCATGGGCGAGGGATTGATACAACAAGAGATGGACCGCCAGTAACAAAGGGGAGAGAGGCCTTTCATCAACCTGAGATTGATTGATTCATAGCTCGAGATACCAGCTTTCCTTTTCATAAGATCGATTCGTTTAGCACGGCCCCAGATTGATATTTCGAGGGAGAAACACAGATCGATTCATTGAGGATTGATCCACCCCGGGTAACTTCTCCATGGGCGGGCGAGAAAGAGACGGGTCGAATGAGAATAGGAGGGGCGAGATCAGATAAGAATAGGAGGGAAGCCCAACCTATGCTCTCGCTTTTCAGTGCTGGGAAGTTAGTTAACCTTTATATACCAATTACTTCGAGATGAAATAGAGGGCTCGAAAAGAGAAATCAAGTCTCCATCGGTGGGAGGGAGAAGGCTCCTTGAAACGAATGGCCCTACTCAGTATAGAAAGGGGGAGTCGATATCCAATGATAGCTTCATCCATCCAGGGAGTAGAGTGGAATGGAGATGGGCCATTTCAGGAATCTGTGGATAGAGGAGCTGGGCATTTGTGAATAGATCTCTAACAAGTGGAGAGGCGCATATTGACAGAAATCAGTGTTTCATAATGATCCGCCGAGTAGAGGGCCATCAATCTCGAATCGAGAAGCACTAGCTGGGGATTGTGAAATGTCCCGGTATCACGAATTGCGAGTCCATTACTGACGCATCAACAAGTGAGGATCGAACCGCCCTACTATCATGAACGGTGGGAGGTGGCCGGGCACTAGGCAGGAACGATATGGATCAAGTAGCTAAGTAAGGCTAGTAGCTCGTCGATGATCAACAAGCTTGTAATAGCAGTCTATTATCTACGTATGAACAAGAGAAGGAAGAATCGACTCAATGGCCCTAATGTTGTTGAACAGGGACCCCATATCCATGAAAGGGATGCGGGCTAGTAGATCCGAGTCGATTCAATAAGAAAAGGGAAGAATTTGAACTGCCACAATAATTCTATAGTGAACTTATGCCCTACCCTATAGAACCGTTATTCATTCCCTCGTAACTTTGATTGGTATTGCCCCTTTATTTCCCTAGTAGGGCTCCCAGTTGAAAGAAGTTGACTTCTATGCTGGGCCATAAGTATGTCCCCGCTTTCCGCTCCTGCCTCCCGCGTCTATTCGATAGATCCAGTGTGCCCTCTTCCACAATAGATTCAACTTTCCCTTCTTCCGATTCGAATCATTGGCTCGTGGCCACCCACCTAAAGGCAAAGGCTGAGTGAGGCTTCCCTAGTACAGGCTCCAGTCGTCAGTCTAAGCGGGCGTTATTAATCGGCTCAGAAACCCGGCTTCATGGATCTGGGGCTTTTATTCGGAGATGGACCTGGGGCTTTTATTCGGAGCCAAAGTGCGGATATTGAAAAGCGACTCGATCCAGCCCTATTCTTTTGAGTGAGCCCGCAACCGGATGGAGAGGTGAGTGGAGCAGATCTGGGAGAACCAAGAACGAATGCTCGCTTTACAGAGCCATAGTCTCCTAATGATCCATCAGAACTCACCCCAGCTCCAGTCTCATACACATATCAACAACCGGGCAAAAGGAGAACTGGAACATGTGTTCGTTTGCCTACGGGGAGGACGGGAAGGGAAATGGAGGGAACAGATGCTTAGGCCGGAAAGTTCGGTTTAGAAAGTTGCGCTTCGCCCCGATCGGAATCACATGGACCGGCGTGCTCATGCAGATTTGGTGCGGAATCGGAGTGGCCCCACCCCTTTATCATATAGGGTGATCTTAGGAGAATATCTCTATCCATTGCCCGGGGATCATAGTCATCCCGGCGATACTGGAGTAGACTTCTATGGCGCCCCACTCGAATCGTAGTAGGTTTACCTATTCCCCCTATCATTATCATCCGTCCCGGCCCTCTCAGATCGAGAATTGCGCTTATCTATACAATAAGCTCGCCCATTCAACATTGCCCCTACTATTATAGTATGGCCGAAGTAGGAGAATCATTCGCCAGGGAAACGGGAATTGCCAATCGAGAAGAGAAGGAGTCATTTCGACCTCTGATTCTAGAGAAGCCAGTCGATCTCATTGATCAAGGCACGCAGGCAGCGATACTACTTCAGCTTCCCGTCTCATTTGTAAGGGGAAGTCATAGCCTAACAATTGCAGAGGAGTTGGCGGACCCCTATTAACATCTAGGTGACAGATCCAACTGGACAGCTTGCGATCGGGCCCCACCCATTTAATAAAGTAGTCATTTCTCTTTCTGAAGTAATGGTATGTGACCCACCTCTCATGTATCCAATAGTAGTAGGTGTTTTCCCAGACCCAGATACTGCTGTAGTAAGGGGCATCAGCCACGTTTCAATACGATATGAGAGCTGCAACTATCGATCTGTCAACCGGGCCTACATGGTGCTTCGGAGATGCACTTGGGAACGGAATAATAAAGGCTCCCTCCACTTGGAACTCATCGTCATGCTGGCCCCACCCCCACTTGAAAATCCTATTATTGCCGTGCTGGAGATCCATGGTTTTTGCAACCTAGAATATGGATACGAGTATGCTCGCCCGATTACTAAGATGAAAAGCGCTTCAACTAGTAATTCCGATCTTATGGTTGATACGTCTATGATAGACTGGCGAATCCTACCTATCTATAAAGGGTCGAGGGCGTTGCTGCCTATTCGAAATGCAATTGCCAATTCAACATTTGATTGAGACACGCCATACCCTACTTACAGAACCGAACATCCATCCATTTCCACGACCCCGGTGTCATCATCGCTCGGGCATTATTATTTGTAATTTCAGGGCGAGACCCCCGGTCCCTAAAGCTTTGGTTGATATTACATACATATTAGAAAGAAGTCGCTCTCACTAATGGCGAGTAGTTTGATTCTTCGCTGCTTCTCGAACCAGTGGTACGGGACTCAGTAATAATGGCGGGAACATGCCCATGCCCATGCTTTCTTTTTATCCGACAATTCGTGTTACCTTCGCAAATCCGATAGCCTGACCGATCTACAGGTTGGATCAAGAATTCGGCAATTTGTGTCACTCGCTCGCGGTATCTTTAAGCCCCTTGCATTTCCGCTTTAGAGTCGACGCTGCCTTATGGAAAAGCAATTGGTGAGTGAGCCTTGGGTCGAGATCATTAGCCAAGTTTCGATTCCGGCGTAAGGGCAATAAGCTTATTTCTTCCCACCCATTTCTTACAGCCAATCATGCTCCTCCCTCGTAATGGTAGGGGGGCAAAAGCACTGACACCCGGGTGGGAGAGAACACATCAACTATTTCTAGCTCCCTCCCCCTTTCAGCTCGACTAACTTTTGCAGGCGAGTGGACAAACGATCATGAATTCTCGACAGAACTGGAAAGAAAGCGTGCTCTATTATATACGTCAAAACTTCTACTAGGAATTCCCCACCCCATTCAGAGCCTACTATTTAAGTGCCCCATTCATAGCTACTTCAGTCTCAGTAATGACCGGAATGGCCAACCCAATGGTCGACACTGATTAATACGTCAATAAGAGAAGCGCTTCTGTCTATCTATATAGGAAAGCACGACTTTGAGTAGGGACAATTGGGAACAGCCGAATAGGGTTGAAGGCGGCAAGACTCACCATGATAGAAAGATGGCGCCATGAATGGCTCGTGGAGACTAGTTTCGAGGGAAAGCGTTTCTGTTCACTATCGAAGGAGGGGTTGGGCCTTCTATGAAGCTTTGGCAGATTTATTAAGGTTCGAAGTGACTAGATCAGATTGGAGTCGAGGGAACGGATCTAGCTATGATTGGCCTTTCATTCTCGAGTAGGGACACCTCTATAGTAGGCGCGGGCGTTTGATAAAGGTACGGGTGCAGATCCGACTCTCCACCAATGACAAGGGTTGAAGGGGTGCGGAATTACCAAGATTTGATCCAGCCCCACGATAAGGGCTTTGAATTTACGGGGGACGAGTCATTCTCCTTCAATCTTACTACTTCCATCGATCACCAACAGTTCCTCATTTAAGGGTGCGGCCCAGGAGGGCGTTGCTAATCGAAATGCTCATTGCTTGTGAGGCGTAATTACGTTTCTTCCATCTGTATGTAATCGCTTGCCCCCTTCTCCATATCTAGAAATAATAGCTATCTGGGTGGGCGAATCCAAGGGGCGATGAATCAATCCTTCTATTTAAGTCGAGGAACGCCTGAAGATGGATGGTCCAAGCTATTCGATTGAAGGTTGGCCAGTGGGAAGCGATTCAGCAGGAGATGAGTGCGAAAGTGAGGAACGGGATTTCTGCAGCGATGAGAATGAACGCTGTTACTATTCATTCCAACGAATCTAATCAGGGTAGCTCGAATCCGAAATAGTAATCCTTCCCATCTCTTTCCCACTATCCATTAGAATATCGAACTGCCCTCCCATCATGTAGTTTATCAGACATTTAGTGGATCAGAAACCGGAGTAGGGGAATACTAGTTGAGTATGGAATTTCTTCTTAACTCAAGGGCATGGGCGCGGATGGCTTATAAGCTGGACCTACCCAAAAGAACTGAGTTTGTTCTTATTATTCAACGAATATTTGGATAGATAGAGAGGTGGAAATACCAGCTGGCTATTCTTCGGACGAGGAAACACGATTTCTTAGGCCTGAGTGGTAAGGTTGTTGGGCTTGGATGAGAAGCTTTCCCACGCCATAGTAGGGGCATTGTACAGATCTTTCAATGTACCGATCCGCGTCCCTTCGATTAAAGATAGGCCCGCCGAATGAATCAATAGTTTGGCACTGGAAAAGGTGTGTTTGAGACGGAGAAATCATATACACAGAGTCAGGTCTCGCTCCGATAGAAATGAACCTGCCCCTATTACAATAGTAGGGGGTCTCGTATCTCATTATTGAAGCTCGCTCTATCACCATTCATAAGGAGGGGTGATTAAGCTGTCGTCCTCCTCGTTATGGTATCATGCTCCCAGAAGCAGTCCCAAATATTCTCCAGATCGGGTATTTCTCTCATCAACGAGTAGTGAATCATGCGGTAGGAAATTGAGACTAGTGAATAGGTATGGAATCGAATTTGCCCCATTCATTCATGAATCTCTAATAAAGGGCTCCCCCGTAGAAGTGGTAAGGCAAGCGGGACGGGCTCTCACTCTCTCCCCTTAAAGAATAATGGGACCCCTATTCATTCCGTATCAATGAATGAAGAAAGCAGGCAGGTAGATCCGTATAGATAGATATTGTTTTTTTGATCTTGTCAATCTGCTCAGTTGTTAATACATCTATAAGAGACTCTGCTTGAACTGTTTGAATTGGTCATATCAGTTGTGTCACAGACTTTTCAAGGCCTCGGCCGCCCCAAATAAGAGTAGTAGTAGGGGCAGACAGCTGGGTTCCTCACCAACGGGATCGAGGGGAAGAGAGCACATCTGTGCAACAACCGATCGCCTTACTTAATAATAGGGGATCGAAGCACTCAACTTCCCAAGTACTGGGGTAAGAAGGAATGAAGGCGGACCAGCCAATCCATGTAGTTGTGTTGTCACGGTCCATATGCTATAGAACGTGTGGGATCGATCGCCTTATTAGACATCGGAGAATCCCGAAATCCGATACTTGTTCCTATTAGACATCGGAGAATTCCGAAATCCGATATGAAAGAATGAATGAATTAGAGAATAGCTTTGTTTATTTCATTCGAGAGGATTGGTGGCTCAAGTCTTTAATACGTAATGAAATGAAGGCCACGAGGCTGCTCGAGATTAGGATTGATGAGGAGGGCAACCTGAGATTTCTAGAGGACAGGCTTCGATTTCTAGAGGACACGGGCTTACTATCCGATCCTGGAGAGAAACTCAGTATTGGCAAGTGGCCCAATCTAGAGAATAGGCGAGTTCAGTATCGAATGCTAGAGGGAGCGGCTAATTCTCCAGGAGCAGCCGCATACTGTCGAGGGGCACTCTTCTATTCTTCGGGAGCAAGTCCTCTACTCTATGGAAGGTCGGGGAGGCGGGAACAACACTCGTATTCGAGGGATAGGGGAATACTCAATCCTAGTTTCTAGTTCTCGATCCTCTGCTATAGCCGGTTCTTCTCAACCATCTCGCTTGCCCGGGGAGGAATCTTTCATGAAGGAAAGTTCCCAGTAGGGAAGGGAGCTTGGGAAGACCAGACTCTTACTATTAAGCAAAGGTTTCTATCCGATCCAGATACCTCTTCTTTCTAGTTCTATCCAGTTCTGTCTGGTTCTATCCACCCAGTAAGGGGAATCGGGGAAGGAGTCGGATTCAAGGGGAGTCTATGTATGTTATGAAGGCGCTGCTCATGAAAGGGGAGGAATCTGAATAGTGAGCCGATCCAGACCATAGTAGACTCGACCCTGTGCTTTCCACCATCTGAAGGTTCACTTGGAGGAAGAACCCCTCAATGTGGATCTGGGCCTCCACCCCTACTAGGATATTCACAACCTCCCTCGCGTTCCCTTCCCCAGCCGTATCTATCCAGTACAAGGTTTCTTTCCCCTGTCTATCAGGAATAAGTATCTATCAGGTACTCTTCCCAGCCGTATCTATCTAGAAATGCTGATTGAGCAGAAAAGCCCTCTTCGTGTGATCCGGCATCTTCCAGAGTAGGCTAGAGTCTATAATGAGAAGCATTAGTAGATCCAATGAGTGGTCATCCACCAACAAATTGTGTTTATTAGATTGGTTCATTAGGGCGAATCAACAGATTTCATTATGGTTCCATCATGGGGTGCATATAGAATAGTAGACCGATCGATTGGATAGAGGGGAGGCAAGCAGCAGGTTGAACCAGTGAGTTGGATCCTACCACGTCTTCACAACTTCTCTCGTGGCTCTCATCCATTTCTCCTCCTAGATCCGACCCCTATTCGGGTTTGATGCCCGAAGGATGGGGCTTACCCCCACCAATAAAGGAATCAAACAAATTCTGCTTGGATTAGACCGGATTTGGATAGACAACTTGAAACCCTCTATCACTAATTGGACTCGACTGTGGAGGAAAGGGTGGTTCGAATCGAACAAATTCTTGAGCATCGGGTGATCAATCGAATCGAGAAGAGTATTACTTTCTAGACGGTGGGCCAATTCCTCTTCCTTCAGCGGAGGGCGGAGAACCAAAATCTGTTATCATCAATTCGTTTTGATCGGAAGTTGGCGCACCTCCGACACCTCATTCTACTAATAGTCCGTCGTCCAACCTTACCATGTCTCCACAACCTCATGAATGAGTAGACGTATTATCAGAGGAAGAAAGAGGGCTTAAATTACTATTCCTTATCATCAACCTTTCCTGTTGGTGGGTTAGCTAGAGCTTTAGCCCTAGGAGCTTAGGCCGAGTACCCACCCAATAATGGAAATTCCATTTTCAGATGATCCGGATTTGGATGGAAACACCCTTTATGCGGATCCAGATCCCGCCCACCCAACAAGATTGGGGGGTAAGATCGGGCCCAATAGAAGAGCTTGGTCCAATAGGATGTGACACAATAGACCTAGAGCTTGATCCAATAGAGCTCGATCGAGGATTCCCTTCCCTTTCCTATCTCTCCCTCTCCCTCACTAATAATCCGTTCCACCCACCTAAGGAAGTTGGAATGGCATATCGTCCCATCAATCTCATTTGATTACCATCCCCTTCCTTCTCGATACGGAAGGTCCAATCCGGATGGATATGATCCGGTTACTTACTAGGATATAGAAGGAAGAGCTAGAAGTGGAGGTCGGGTTAGATTCCCGAAGTTGTCTCCCCCTAATAGGTATTCACCACAACTTGTTATTGGTTCGGCTCATCATCCAGTCATTCGACTCATCCCGACTAGGCAATACCTTCATAGACTGGAAAACCTGCCAGCCGAGACTCTGGAACCGGAGTTCGGCATGTGCTTTCCGCACCTATAGCTAATTCCAATCCAACAATTCCAGATAAAGAGGCGTATCCATACCTAGGTCCATATCCAATTCCAGTTCCAGATGAAGAAGCCTATTCAATAGATAGTACCCGGCATAGTAGGAGCCCGCATAACCTTTCTCCCCTCACCTTATGGATCGTCGTGATAGTTCTTTGTTGCCCCCTTTTCTATATAATAAAGCCACTTCTCCAAATAATTTGGATCCGAGATACTACCCCTTAAATCGAGAATCGAATAGGGTGATAAATTCATTCCATTTCCCCCATACCACTACTTCGATCCAATCTTTCTACTGCCGTATCATAGGTACTACTTAAACGGGGATCCAAGAGGGCACCTTTCCCTCACTCCAACCTGTTATGCGGGGGCAAGCTTTATATAAAATTGAGAGGGTTTTAAAGGGTTTACTTCATCCAGTTTCTATCACACCCAATAGAATGAGCCGAAAAGCAACCTCCCAATTGAATGGAAAAATGAAAGACTCTAACCCCAGATCGACAACATTCCACCTACTGAATCGAGTCTATTCCTAGGAGTCATCTTATATGCGTATTAACAACATGATAGGACTTGGTAGAAAATGATCTAATGTTTCACTTTAGCTTTAAAATAGAGATGGGAGAGGGATTTTATTTTGAAAATAGGTGCCTCTTTTATTTTAAGCTATCTCCCAACCAACTTTTTTCCCACCCCAGTCCCTTTTAAATAATGGGGGAGAGCCCTTCCCTTTCTCTTCAAAATTTTTAACTATCGATCCTTTTCCTTCCTCTTCAAAACTTTTAACTATCGATCCTTTCCCTTCAAAAGTTGTTGCCTGCCGATCCCCTCACCATTTAAAGGTTGTTAATATGTATATAAATAAGTGACTCAACCTGACCTTCCTCCTCCTCTCTCAGTGGGGTGAGGTGAGTGAGGCTTGACCTCCAAACCCCTTCCATCATTTTTATATAGAGAGCACTCGACCCAGTCTCAAATATTTAAGAGCTCTCCATGCCGAAAGGGCAAAGTCCATAAAAGCTCCCCTCTCCCCCACCTATTTTTTCAAGGGGCAAAGGGCCCTATATATCCTGAAGTCGGGGTGAGATCTCTACTTCTTTCTCGTGTCTAGATCTACCTTTCGAAGAGAGCCTTAAAATTTCAAGGTGATCTTCTCCTCGCTTTGAATCTGATGCCTCTCTCTATCCTTAAAGGTGCTCTCTA
>JAQPPZ010017265.1:0-64013 GCA_028583015.1 Wollemia nobilis | reverse complement strand
TCGCATTTTATAAGGTCAATTCTATAAGGGTTAGTTCGCTGTCGCCCTAGGAATAGAGGGCGCCCTTTTAAAATAGAGAGGAGAGCTCAAATAAGGATAGAGAGGTTTCCCTCCCTATCTCAAGAGCCCTCTCTATCTCCCTCGACCCATCTTTTTAAGGTCGAGGTTTTGGGAGGGGGCTGTTATAAGCACTCAACCTTAAATAAGGATGAAAAGGGTCGGTTGAGCTTATTAATCTAAAAGCGTTTTTTTATTTTAATAAGGTGAGCGCTTAAAGTTTTAAAGAGGTTCAAAGCGACCCTCAACCGATAGAAAGAAATGTCGGCCGGCGACCCTCAACCGATAGAAAGAAATGTCGGCCTTCCCCCTCGACTTAAAGGTCGAGTACATAAAGGACCCTCACCGCGAAGGAGATAGCTTAAACGCTTTCTTTTAACGGAAGAGCTTTTCCTTCAATATAATACTTGGGGGCGGGGCACTCGCTTACCCGGGGGTAGGGAGAGGGTCCGCTCTCTATCTATAATCTTGATCGACTTTTTAAGGCAAAGCGGTTGCCCTGCCCTGCCCTGTTCGAAAAAGCAAAAGCCCTGTGGCGGATTTCAAAAGAGAGGGGCCCTCTGTTTTAGTTTTCAAAAGGCGGCCCTTCCCTCAAACCTTTTCAAATGGAGGGGAGGGTTTTGGGGCCTTTGCCTTTTCAATGTGGGGTGGGGGTGGGGGAGAGGTAAGGTAAGCTCTTAAGTAGTTTTAATAGGTCATTTCAAGTTATTAATCAAAAGCTCGACCTCGGCTTTTAACTGAAGGCCGACATTTCCAACTCCTCTCTATCCTTATAACGGGGAGATAGCCCCCACCCCCACTTTTACGAGGATAAGCACCGGCTCGCTTACTAATCAATGCGCCTTTGTTTTTCTTCCTCTAATCGGTTGAGGACTCGATCTATGGCTCTTTAAAACTCTAAGGGCTCGACCTTTTCATTAGTAAGTCGAGGGAGAGCTCTTTATCCCTAAAAGCTCTCTATCTTAAAAGAGCTCTCTATTTTAAAAGGGAGGCGACAGCGCTCGCTCGTTTTTTGGTAAGGGAATTGAGGGCATGGAGAGGAATTTCTGGGGAGAACGCAGTAAACCCCTCCGGGCGATCCGGAGAAGAGTGGTAGGTGGTCCCGCGAAGCTTTCGGAGAAGGGTAGCCTAGTGTGTAAGCACAGCAATGAACCGCGAACCCTCGGACCTATCTAAGATGAGGGGGGAGATCCCAAGTACAAGCCTTCTCCACCCATGCATGTACCGAATGCTCATACGGGGAAGTGCCGGGTTGCATTTTAAAAGAAAGGGCTCAAATTTGAACGTCCACAACTCTCTTTCTTTGGGGTGCGTTTGGGGTGCGGACACACCTGCGCGGATTGCAGGTGACGGTTACAAGAATGGCGGGGAAGTGAACAGTACCCGACGACAGGGATGAATGTAGACCCATCGGACAGGGGTAATCATTCCGGTCCCGGGGATACTCATTAGGAAGAAGGTTGTAGACGACACCAGCCAGTCACAGGAGGCGAAGCGCACCTTACTCGAAAACACTGCTACTGGCGTCGGGTGGGATCAATAAGTTAGTTCTTAAAAGTTGCCCCCATGTTGAATTTAAAAGGGCCTTTGCCTTGCCTTTAAAACAGCCTGCCTGCCGAGGGGAGGGGGAGAGGAGAGGTGTTAAGCGCGTAGAGGACATTTCATATCATAAAGGCCTCTTTTAGAGCTTTTTGATCCTTTGCAAAGCACCTGGGAAGAGGAGTTCGGCTAGCTCTTTAATAAATAAGGGCCCCTTTTATTTTATTTTAAAGGTCAGATTGCGATTTTTTCTTCCCTTCATTCCAGCTCCGATAGGTGGGGAAAGCATACTGATCATTCAGACTGGATTCTTCTTCAACAAAAAACAATAGCGAGGCCTCAGATCAGAATTTTAGAGAGGAGAGGGCCATCCCCCTTAGAGATTTTAAGAGCTGGGATCGAACGGATTCGTAACAGCACCCGGAACAAGGCATTTCCCCAATCGCCTCTATTATTCAAAGGTCCTGCCCCGCTCTTAGAAGCGTTCTGAACACCCTAAGCTTGCTTCTTTTTCCGCTCTTGTTGGGCCGGGGATCAGGGACCCTGCGCGTGAACCCCTCCACCTGGGGAGCTTTAAATTAAAAGGTCACGAGACGGGAACCGCTCTCTATTCTAAGGAAAATAGATATGGGAAAGAGTCGTTTCAATCTCTTAAAGCTGCTTTCAAGCCCACTTATTATATTGAAGAGGTCGTGCCATAGAATAAGGTTTTCCCATGCTTCTCTTCCCCATCAGAGTCAGAGATTATTTATTCAACCTTTTGAGGCATGGGTGCCTCATTCTGAATCAATTCATTATGTGCTCATTAATAAAAATCCCCGCCCCCGCTTTTATAGGGATAAGGATAAGCACCCTTAAAGGAATAAAGCGCATAAAATAATTAAAGCCTTTACCTCTCTTTTTTCAAAAACGGGCTCGGAGAGGAACTTTGAAAGAGCACTCGACCCATATGAAACGGGGGGGGACTCGACCTATATGAAACGGGAAAGGACTCGACAAGGGAGAGCAGGTCGAGGGAGAGGGCTCGGGAGAGGATTGGTTGATTAGACAACGGAAAAACCGCTCCATGCCTTACCTGAAAATAGAGAGGGTGAGAGGGTTCTTGCCCTTCTGTACGAGCCTACGAGAATAAGGCCCCCTCTCAATTTTAAAGAAAGTGTGCTCTTTATGGGGGGAGATGCTGGCAGAGATTTGTGCAGGCACAAAAGGGGGCTCCCTGGATAGGAAGTAGAGTGGTTTCATCGATGGTTTTCTTTAAAGAGGACCAGAGAGAGGCTTTCTATTTCAAGAGGTGGGGAAGTGATCGATTGGATCGAAAGAGATAGGGCAATGCCTCTGGATCCCTCCCATGTTCCGCTGCTGTCCGGTTGGTTCTTCCCATGGTTCGATTCTTTCCAGTTCCGTTCTATGTTCGAGGGGGGCCTACCCCCGTCCGCTAGCTGATGGAGATTTCTCATTCGACAACTATAAAGGAGAGGAGTCCGTAGCTTCCCCATTCACGGACAGACGGATTTATTTAGACAGCAACAGAAACCCCATTCACCTTATATAAGAGAGGACAGATTTAACATCACACTACCGGGAAGAAGATTGAGTATCCATCTCATCCAACAGGATTTTGACACTCCCGAAGTGCGAGGGTAGAGGGAATTCCTTAGGTTGACACCCCATTCTGGGTAGCCTTAGCAACAAACCCCATTCACGGGCAGGGAGATACCGCTCTCTATCTATAATCGAAAACGCGTAAGACCTTTAGAATAAAGGCGGCAGGGAAGAAGATAGATGCCATGATGCCTCGGATAGATGCCATGGATTGATTTACACGTTTTCTCGGAGTGCGAAGGGGGGGCGGGACCTGCTAGAATTGAACCTGCTTCCCCTTCAAAACCTCTTCAAAACTTTTAAGAGCTTTTTTAAACCATCAATGATATGACGCTCTCCTCTCTGTTTTAAATGCCCTTCTCTTTAATAACCCCTCCTCTCCTCTCTAAAAATATGATATGAGGTTTTAGCTCATAATTTGAAAAAGGGGCCTTTAAAACATAGGGGAGGGGAGGAGCGCTCTTTAAAACAAAATTGGGACAGAAAGGTTGATTGGACAGATAGAATCAACCGGTCATGGTGCAAGAAGTAATGGTCATTACCCCCTCTAACCGGTGTTAGTCATGGTATCTATTACCAACGTTAGATCGATGCATCCGTCATTACTCCTAACCGGGCCTGGTCATCGCTGTCGGAAAAAAACAAAAGTCGACTGATAGAAACATGTCATGGTCTTAAAAAGCTGTTGGTTATGGTCATTCGCATCCATGCCGCTGGCTCTACCACTTCCATTCGTACACTCTCGTATCCATGCTGTTGGTTCCGGCTGGCGCCAACCGCATCCGGAATCAGTCCAATCACAAGGGAGCCCGGCATATCGATCGAGATTTAGAGATCAATGATATTACCTCTACAATATGGATGGACATGATCAATGATATTACTACATGCTGGTGCCCGTCTCGTCTTGTCGGTCCCGTTCTGTCGGTCCCGTTTCGTTCTCATCACACCGACTTTTGAGCCTTTAAAAATGGAGAGGTTCGCCTTATAATAGACGAGCGTTCATCATACCGGCCCGCCCTTTTAAGCAAGCCCTTTATGTCTCAAGGGCCCCGGCTCCTTTCAATCTCAAGCTGTAGCCGGGCTCCTTTTAATTTTAAGCTGTAGCCCTGGCTCCCGCCGCCGGCCCACTCGGCTCTATTGCTCTATTCTAAAGTAGCTCCTCTTATTGAAAGCGCTCAATAATTTCGAGGTTTGCTTTAAAAATGTGGCACCCTTTAAAAAATGGTAGAACCCTTCCCCTTCCCCTTCTAATGAGAGGAGGAGGATTCGTTCTCCTCTAGCCATATCAAGAACCGAGAGAAGGTGCCATATCGAGAACCGGGGGGAGGGCGAAGACCTAAAGGTCATAAGAGCGCATCTATCTCTATCTCGACCGGGGAGAAGTCAAGAACCGTCAGATCTCGACCCATCTTTTTAAGGTCATTTATGCGCCGGGAGGAGGTGCCGTATCAAGAACCGGGGAGATATAATATAAAGGTCTCGACCTTAGAGAGGACGGAGGGCGCATAAATCCAATCAATAGGTGTAGTATTAAGCGGTTGAGCGCTCATCTAAAAGCTATCTCTATCTCGACCAGAAGGGAGAGGACATTCAAGGGCTCGACCTAAAGGGAGATAGCTGCACTCGACCTATTGATTGGGTCTCATTCACTAGGGTGGGGATTGGGAGGGGTCATGCTCGACCGGGACCACCACCTTTTTAGGGTAGGGCCACCTATCTCTTTAAGGTCATTTATGTGCTCGACCTTTAAAAAATAGGGCGAGTACGACCTCTCATATGTGCTCGACCACCGGGCCACCTATCTTTTTAAGGTCATTTATGCGCTCGACCTACCTTAAAAAGCAAGCCGCGGGTTTCCCCAAGATTTTGAAGGGGCGGGAACAATGACTTCATGAGTGACGCGAAGACCCAGTTCGATGAGGGGGGGCCGCTCAAGCATAATATTCCTCTCCGGCCCGGGAGAAGGGAAACGTTGAAAAGATCCAATTCTTCTGGATCAATATCTATGCGATTGAAGGTTTATCTCATCCAAAGAGCACTCGCTTATTGATTTGAAAGGAGAAACCGATTTTAAAACCTCATAAAGGTTGAGGGAAGAGAGGCCCTCCTCTCTCTTTTCAAAAAACAGGATAGAGAGCTGCTTTTATAAAGGTTGAGAATAAGCCTCAACCTTAAGGTCGAGGGATAGGAGCCCCCTTAAGAGGAGATGCCTATAGCATCTCTTTCCTTCGCTCTGAGCCAGGATCATCAAACTCTTTCTTTACGCACGCTAAAAAACCCTGCCAATAAGAGATTGGTACTGCTGCTTATATAAAGAGCGTTCCGATCCATTGTACCGTAATGCCAATAAGAGATTGGTACTGCTGCTTATATAAAGAGCGTTCCGATCCATTCTAGAAAGAATAACCTTTCCACATTCCGAGCCAAAGCGGATTGAGGGGGCCACCTATCCATCAGGCCCAATGAGTGAGTGATTCCGGAGCCACATTCCTATTCGACCGGAGAGGACAGGACGCGACTATGGAATCGATCACACAGCGGCGGCCGCTCTCCTCTATTAGAAAAGGCGCACACGGGAGGAGAGGCACGGTGGCTACGAAACCATGGGCGGGAGGAAGAACGATAATCGGCGGCCGCTCTCCTCTATTAAAAAAGGGTGCAGGGGAGAAGGCACTCTAGTGATCACCGAAGGAAAGAGAATGAACGACCTCTAATAAGGATTTTAAGAGGTCCCTCTTTCTTATTCCGGTTCAGTGCTCGCATCGTTTCCTTGCATCAAGGGGCGTCCATCCCATAGCGAGCTTTTGGAGATCACACCGCTATTCTATTATGGTCAATCGTGGATAATACATCCGGTCAATCCCCTCGCAACTAGGTAACACTCCGGTACAGCCTCCTGCTCCAGCTACAGTTGCAACTGGAGATAGCCTTAAGGTGGGCGGGCGGAAATAATACAATGGCGAATCCAGTAGAAAGACGAGACATGGAGATTGAACGGTCCATGAAAGGGTCACAGTCAGGGGGGAACTCCGAGGAAGCTGAAGATACCCCACTGGGACTGAAACACAGTCCTGGCGGAGATTTTAAGAGCAAAAAGGGTTGAAGGCTGAAGCTTGAAAACTGCCAATCCCCCCCATGTTTTGCCTTTAAAACATGGGGGCCCTTTTAAGAGCCCTTTGAAATGGTGGGGGAGGGGAGGGGGAATGTCGGGTTTTAAAAACGGAATAGAGCGGGACCGATCGGGATATTTTTAAGGGATCCTTTGGGATTATCTGGTAAAAATGGCGATGAAGATATTCTCATGCTCTCTATCCATAACCGGGGACTCCGGAAGAAGTTCCGAAGACGCACCCGAAGAACTCAATTAAAAACGCGAAATCGAGTTGATATTGTTTTTTTACAGGAAATCAAAGTCTGTCTTACGATGATCCAACAGTACTTGACTGAGATCAATCTCCCATGGCCCTTGATTAAGGTGAATGATCCGCGAGGCTCGGCAGGAGGGATTGCAATTCCTTGGAATCCCAACAATTCAATAAGTTTTAATCCTTCATTAAAGCGGGAGGCTCTCTAATGGATAGCGGGTATAGCTATGCAAGATTCGGATACAGTTCCACTTTTTTAGAGCTAATTAACATCTATGCCCGGGATGAAACACAATACCGATTATGGGCTTTTTCGAAATAATTTGTGGCTCACTTCCCAGATAATAACTAGATATTGGGAGGTGATCTGAATGCTTAAAGAGTAGTCTCTCGGAAAAGAGAGGGGGGAATAGAGGATTAGACAGATCCTCAAAAATGGGAGCTTATCAATTTCGTCAATGAATGCAAGCCCCTTTTTTAATTTTAAAGAGGATCCCGATGAATGGAACTTTCACCTGGACCTTTCAAAACAAAATAGAGGCCTTTTATTTTAAAAGGGCTTTCATCGCTGAAAGGCGTTTCAAGATTCCCGATAAGCGAGAATTGGCGTTTTGAAAGGATTTTTTGTTTAAAAGGGCCTTTAGCCTTTAAAATGGAGGGGAGAGGAGAGGGCACCCAAGCTCAATCGCCTTCGAGAGTAGCGGGCTCGGACTTATGGATAGAGAGCCCCATCACTCTCGAGATTTCTGGACAAGGTAGACCTGTGAATGTTCCTTTCCGCTTTGAGAGTGGCTGACCCCTTTAAAAAAATCTCGGCGATGATGCTCTCTATAAGGTGGGACGAAGGAATCACACGACATCCATCTGATACGGTCACACTGCAGAGGAAACTCGCAAAACCTTTTTATAAATTGAAGCAGCAGCTTATGAAGTGGAGGAATCGTGAATAAAGGAAGCAGCAGCTTATGAAGTGGAGGAATCGTGAATAAAGGTCTTTGGGGATATACATAAAAAACGTCATGATTTGGAACAGGCTTATGATAACATCATCCGCCAGTTTGACCGAGAAGAAGCGACTGAAGAGTTACGGGATGATAAAGGATTACGACGGCCTTGGAAGACCTAGATAGATTAGAAGAGATCCATTGGAAGCAGGAATCACGAGTACTATTATTTAGAGCTGCGGGAGGGCCCTCTCTATTTTGAAAGGGAACACCGCCGGGGGAGAGCATAAATCAACTATTCAAAGGCTCGACGAAACCTTTTTCAAGGATCCGACAAGTGATTACGCCTACAGGACAGATTCCAGATTCCAGAGGGGAGTTGCAGCTGGAAGCTATCAATTACTCCACAACCTCTTCGAGTACAGAACACTATGATCGCAGTCAAGCCCAGCCTTTTGATTCTGAAAAACCAGGTGACTGACTCTGGGAATGGGGCTAAGCTCAAACCAATGCCTTATAATTTCAAAAAGGAACTAAAAAAGAAAGTTTTCCGGATGAAGAGAAACAAAGCACCTTTAAAATAAAACCTTAGGATAGGATTTCCCATCGAATTCGCCATTATTTCTCTGGGATGTAATCAAGTCTGACTATTTTGATTTTTAAAATAGAGAGCCCTTTTAAAATGGAGGAGTCTAGACCTTAAAATAGGGCTCCATGAACAGAGCATTCAATAGTACATTTGAATGTCCGATACCCAAGAAAAGCGACTCTAATTATTTCTATGGATATCGACCCCCTCTATTTTAAAACACTTTGCAATACGGTATATAAAATCATTACCAAGGTGATTGCCTTTAGAACTTTGAGGGCTGGCGAGAAGACTTCCCCCCTCGCCCCGTGGGGGTTATTAAAGAGAAGGGCTTTAGAAACCCTCGCCCCTAGATGAAGAATAGAGTAAGGAATCCTCTTTAAAACGGAGGTTTGGAGGGGGATTTCACGGGACGAGAGCCAGCCCCGGCTCTTAAGGGGAGGGAAGTGCCTTTTAAGGATTCGGCCCCCCTCTTTTAAAAGGCAAAAGTTGTAACTATTATTTCCCAATCATTCTATGCCGACGGGAGAGTGAGTCAAATCTCTTTCAAAGGTGTGTCGCAGCCAACAAGCATTCATGAGCGAACGGCCAAGCATTTCTCCCCTATAAAGGTATGTATCCAGAAGGAATATTTCCTATGCTTTTTACTGAATTGAACCTTATTTATTAGAGGAACCTTGAGCCAACTAACTCTCTCTAGTTGACTGCTTTCGTCCCGGATTCTCAATCGTAAGACTGGGTGGGTCCCAGGCGAGATATCGAATCGAACCTTACTTCACGCCAACTGGAGGAAAGAAAGGGAGAATCATAACCTCTCTTGACCCACATCTTAGCTAGCGAAGGTACCTTTATATGATATCCAATAACCAATGAAATCTATAAGTTAAGTTTGCTACGGATTTTAAAGCCCTATCCAATAATTATCCCTCCTTAAGAGCGTATCGATACTCTACTTGAAGGTATTCTCTGAGGTGTTTCCTACCACAAATCAAAAGGCGAACACTATATGCATATATAAGCCTTGCCTATTCTTCGTTGATTCCTTGCGCCTCTCAAAGGCGACTTCCACTATCCAGTTGGGTGCGGGTAGAGATAAGGAATGAGTTCATTGGTCGAATCTATTCCTATATCTGTATTGGACTCAGACCTTTATCGTACCTGTACTGAACTAAGACCGAAACCGCTTTCTCGCTTGGAAAGCTTATTAAAAAGTTCCTTATTTACCCTTTTAAACGGTGGGGGAGAGGAGAGATACTCCGATCATAAAGCCGAAGGGCACCGAGCTACTCCTACCGAGCAGGGGACTTTGGACAAAAGGCAACTACTCCAATAAAAGGTATCTATGTAAGTCGTTCTGCGCCGCCCGCCTTAGAGCTTAGAGCTTAAAGCTTAGATAAAAAGGTCTCTACTAGATAGTTCCCTACTAAGCCCACTCCCCCCCTTCCGGTTTGGTAGCGAAATAACCTGGAGCTCGGTAGCCGGAATCTCTCCTATTCCTATATATCCATCGAATTCGCTCGATCTGCATTCAGATCTGGCCATAGTCACCCCTCTATAAAACCGGGCCCATCTATCTTTCTTCGGGGAGAGGAGCGCCCCCTCTCTTTTTAAGGAGTATGGGGCATCTTAAATGGACGGAGCCTTTAAAATAGTTCTTCCCTACCACCCATAGGGTTAGGAAGAAGCCCGAATCCCTCCACCCCATACCCGTTCTCCCTTGGTATGCGACCATGGGGGGAATAACCGGGACCGGGCGCTCTCTATTTTAAGAGGGGAAGGAACGGAGCAGAATTATTCGTGGAGCCAGAGCCCTCCCTCTCTATTTTAAGGTTGAAGAATTCGAGAATATCGTTTCGTTCGGAAAGAAGAAAGCCCGAAACCCCTCAAAAAGCCCTTTTAAATGGTGGGGGAGAGGAGGCCTCGACCTGGAACAGAAGTCTAGTTTGCCATCTAGAATAGACGAATTAACATCGGTTGGCTTCTACAGATCTTGCAGGTTCGGACCTTAGAAATACTTAAAGGCTCTTCCTATTCCAGAGGGCTCTAATTCAATACTCTGATTCTCTTTTCCGTCTAGTCCGCTGCCTAATTGAAGGGGTGGGCGGGAACTATATAAAAGGTTCCAAGGTCACCGAGTCATTGTCATGGAAGCTTGAATAGCGTGTATCGGGAGCCAGTACTAAGTCGCTCCTCTATAGTTCGTTTCAGTCAGTCATATTAAAAGCGTCTTTAATCTCTTTAACGAACGCGGCTCAACACCGCTAGCTATATGCTGGCTAGGGCTATCTATCCATATGCGTAACACATGCAAAAACCTTCTGTGCTCTTTGGATTAAAGAGCGGGCAGCAAGCTTTTTGGCGAGATTACACACACACACATGGGGAATAAAGGGCAACCACTCAACCTTTTAAATTGGAAGCTTCCGACTGGGGAATAAAGGTAAATGGATCGCTCTATTTTGAAAGGGCAGATTCCCAGCTTCAAAGGGCTTTTAAAGAGCGACCCGGGCCGAGCCGCCTGCGAATAGATCTCCGATGAAAAGATTGTTTTGTACCCCCCGTTCTCTTACCCCCGCCTACAGCCGATCAACGGAACAAGGGGGATCTGCTCCATGACACCACTGGTTCGGTCCTGCTCTTCCAAGCTTATGTACACCACGGTTGAATTCGGAACGCAATCACCAGAGGATTTTAAGCTCAGCACCGAGCTTAAAAACAAACTACAGTAACCTCTCCTCTATTGAAAAAAATTAGATATTAGAAAAATGAGGTCGCTCTTTAAAAGGTTATAGATGGAGAGGAAAAAGCTTTTCATTCCTTAGCAAAAAGGCCTTAAGGAGCCCCGACCCCGGAACCCATTCGATAAAGCTTTGGGATCGAGGTATCATTGGCCAAACCGCAACTGTACTCTCATAATTCCGTAATCCTGAGATAGGGGGAGCAGGGCCTCTATTCTCTCGACCGTACATTTATGCAGTCAACCTCGACCCGTCAAATTCCGTATATAATAGACACGGAGAGAGCACTTGAAAAGAGACCTCGACCTCTCGGTTTTTAAAGAGAAGAGGTCGAGCTTTTTTAAAGAGTCCTTATATAATATAGGAGTCTCGACCTCGGCGAGAGGCTCCTTTTTTAGGAGATCGAACCAAAGAAGCTTGCCCTTTTAAAAGCTCTCTATCTATAATCTCCTGATTCACATCGCTCCATCTATAATCTTGATCGCTTATCTCTCCATTCTAAAAGGGGAAAGCTCGCTTACCTTGTTCAACGGAGGGAGAATCCTCCCTTGTTCGGACTATCTCGGGTCCGAGACCGACGTCAGGAGGTTGAGGGAGATAGACTGATTCAGGTGAGTCCCGAAACAGGGGAGATGGATTCGTGTGAGCGTGTGAGTCGGGGAGATAGATTCATGCAGGTGAGCCGGTCATATTGGGATTCATGTGAGTCCTCTAATAAATAAAGGCGACCGATTAGAATAAAGAGGTGTCAACCTTTTATTTTAAAGTCGCGTAGAGGTGGCCTAATAGATGGCCTTCAAGGTGGTCTATTACATACGCTAATATGACTGACTGAAACAGATAGATTCATGTGAGCACTCGACCTTTTAAAAGGAGGATTCTCCAGTCCCCCGCCCCCCCTTCTTTCGGATAGGGATAAGAATAAGCACTCTTGAGATAGGGGCCTCTATCCCATTTCCAGTGAGCGACAGCGCTTAAGATTAAAAGGGCCTCTCTATCTCCCTATCGGTAGAGGGAATGGCGCGGGTCCGCTCTCTCATGATCAAGATCAGATCGACCGAAAGGGAGATAGAGAGATCAGGAGGTCGAGTGCTCACTTCACACTGGGCGTAGCATGAATCCGATATTCCGTATGTAATAGATGGCCATGATGGGGTCCCCTCTCTATTTTGAAAGAGCAGACGTTATTAAAAGCGTTTTCTACTCGTTTTATTACGTCTATAAGAGATGTGATGTGGTCCAGTCCTTTTTTTAAATATAAAGAGGGCTGCATGAATAAGTCTCGGTAGAGGGTCCGAAGGAGATAGATTCATGTGGGGCGCTGTCGCTTCCATTACGACTCACATCTATCTCCGCATTTCTACAGGAATAACAACTATCTCGTAAAGAATAAGCGGGGGTTTTTCCCCTTCTACCCAAAGCCTCCTGGAAAGGGTTTTGAATTTGAAAGAGGAAACATGTTTTGTATTTTAAACGCGGGTTTGAATTGGGGAGCCCCCTTGTACTTAGAGGGATAAGAGCCGACAGCTTTCATGAGGGAACGACCTTTGCTTTTTTAGGAGGAACCTTTTGGGTATGATGACAAGATGCATCCATTACATGATAACAAAGCTAATGCAGAGCTTGACCACCGCAGAGCTTTACCAAGCTGATGAGCCTCTTACCTTTAGAAATGGGCTTGTACTCCTCCTGAGCTGCTCAAAGTCAGATCACTGGAAGAGCTACCCAAACTAATGAGCCTCTTAAAAAAATACTCCATCGTGCTCTCTAAAGGAGCTACCCCCACCTAATTCATGAGCTACTTGAAAGAAGAGCTACTAAAGCTGGTGAGCGGGACTCCATCATGCTCTTATGAGCTACCCCTACCCAGCCTCATATGAGCTACCGGAAGTCGATGAGCCTGAGTCGTATTCAAGCAGCCACCTGACCTTAAGTATTCCCGGGAAGCGCCATTAAAAATAGAGAGCTGTATTCCTTTTCGAAAGAGGAGAAAGCGTTCGAGAAGGAAAAGGAAGCGGCGCCAACTCGCTTGCATTCCTTGTCGAGGTATTCCGGAAGCGCCACCTGTGAAACCACACCTGAGAGGAAGGAAGCTGGGAAGGTCTCCTGTGTCACTTTTAAAACAGAGAGGGTAGAGAGGGGGATCAGAATTGCTTGGGAGAGAGCCTTCACCCACACCAGCCTCTGCTGCTTTGGTATGCTGGTCCTGGGCCATCAGGACTCCCCTTTCTCCTCGTGCCCTGGGCCATCAGCAAGAACTGTCTCTGGTCGTGGAGAAGAGGTTGACCATGGACATGAACTTCTTTTAATCCTAAGGTCAGTGAATCATGATCCTTCTTATAAAGGATGGGGGGAATACGTGGGGTGCGGATGCATCTATTACGGAATAAACATAGTTCATCCTTACCACGTAATAACATAGTAAATCCTTGGCCTGGTGGAAGAAATCGCATCCTTTGATCATGCCATCCCCGATCATGAATATCATTTCAAATCCTGGCCAGGTGGAAGAAATCCATCCTGATCATGAATATCATTTCCTGAATCCTTGGCCTAGCCCCCTCTTAAAATAGAGAGCATGCTCCAATCCAAAAAAGGTCATGACCTTATACAAGAGAGGCATGGATATGGGTACGGAATGAATATTCCAACATCATCAGCATGTCTATTCTCCAACGTCTATTGGATACAGAATGTCAACTCCTTAAAAGACAAAGGCATCAGCTTTTATTATTCCCCATTCCATTCTCCATCCGGGCGCCACCTGACTTCAATAAGTATTCCTGCCTTCATTAGTAGGACCTGAAAGAGGTGTACCAATGAAAGCTTTCGGAGATGCGTATCAGTGCTTCAGTACCTTAACGGGTGTACCCACTCCTCATTTATGTTGTTCCCCATTCACACCGATGTATTTTAAAGCGTTCACGGGTCCGTGTTCACTAGTCAATATGGGTGGTCCGGAAAGCTGCCCCAGATCTCCTGAGATTTTCGAACGCAGCGCTTGCCCTATCCATTCATCTCATTAAGAGGTTAGCCCCTAGCTTCTCTCCCCAGGTCGAAGTAACCCCTCCTCTAGGCCCCGCTGGACAGTCGTCTAGTTCCCCCTCTGACCGTCCTTATGATGGTTCCTGGGATCAAATATTCCCACCTGGGTTTACGTTGCCAATTGATAAATGATGTGGCGTGGTGTCGGGGCAGCGGATTTCCTTTCTAACGCATATTCCGTCGTATTATGTGCAGCTGCAACGAACACGCAGGACGAGAGTCCCCGCCCTACTGCATGGCTAATAAGTGAGAGAGATACGATGCGTCAAGCAAGCAGCGCGACCCGGTTCTACGTCCGAAGTGCTTGTCCGAGGAGGAAGCCCATCCCACCAACTCGAATCACCTTTGTCATAGTATACCAAAAAAGCTTTTGAACAAGGACGCGAAGCTCGAACCCAGCCCTCTTTTGAAGAGTGGGGAGGGGGCTGAACAAACGCGCCGCGCTCCCCATTTTCGCCTCTGCCTTCAAAAAGTTGCCGCCCAGATCTGTCATCTTTGTCTCTTAATTTAATTTGACTGACTTGAATTGACTGACCTTAATCAACTGACTAATTTATGACTGCAAGGCTTTTTAAAACAGAGGAGCCTCTCTATTTTAAAAAGGGGTAGGGGAAAGCGTTTCTTTCTTCTCAAAACCTCTATTTCCAAAAAAAGGGAGAGGAGAAAAGGCTCATGAGAGCTTTAAGAGCTTTTAAAGCGCCCTATCCATAGAATATAAAGCATTTATGTGTCTAATTGTTCTAACAATGAATAGTGTCAGTATCCCCATTATAGCTGGGACTTTGGGCCTCCCCTTCCTCCACCAACTGACTTTTATGTTGGCCTTTGTTTCAGCCTAATTGAATCCCTGCCTGGGACATTAGCTTCCACAGGAATCCCCAGTGACCGTATCCATGAATATCTGCATTATAGCCTGCAACTGATTCAGCTTCCGCTTCTGTGAGATCAAGAGGAGCCTGATTGAGTTTCGCTGGACGAGGAATGAAAACATAACCAACACGGTGGTCATAACAAAACCACATCTGGCCTTTGAAAGCAGACAACCACTGAATTCACAGACCTCATACTGGGGATAGCACAGTAATGATGAATTTGATCAACAGAGACTCGGGTGGAATCATTTGAGCTGGATCAAATGCCTGAAAAGCATATTTGGAATATGGGGGAGTTCCAGTTTCCACACCAACGAGGACCTCTATGGAACACATGAGCACTGTCTTTCTGTCACCTCTGGCACCAGAAAGCATGGTTTCACTCAAACCATGGCCGTGCCCCTCCTGGCTCTCAAGCCATGCTAACCAGCTGGCGCTCTCTCCCCACCCTGTTTAAAAAAGGGCCTTTTAAAAACAATCCAGATCTTATCTGTTCATTTTAAAATAGAGAGGGCCTCTGGCCCTGAATAGAGAGGAGAGCCTCCCTTTACAGCGAGAGGGCATCAGATCTCTGATTAAAGCTCATCTGTATGATTAAAAGCTTATGGAACATCAAAAGAAAGAATTTACGGCTTTACCTTTAAAACTTAGCCATAAGTGGTTATTAAAAGAGCCTCAAAATCTAGGGCAATTGCTTTCTTCTTTTTGGACAGGTAAAGAGGAGGCCTCAGCTTTCCTGTGCAAAGTTTCTGCAAATAGAGAGGGCCGGGCCAGGGTTATTACAGACTTCTCACATTGAACCAGTCTTTAAAAGATTCAGTCTTTCTTTTAAACTGTAAATGGGTTTTAAGAGGCTGGGAGAACTCTTAAAGGTCATTGGTTTCATAAATTTTAGAGTAGAGAGAGCCTCTCTTTGTATGAGGAGGGCCCCCCTTATAATAGTAGATGGACAAATGATTGGTCCCATAAGAACTATTGAGCTCTTTGAAGGTTGAGCTTAAAGGAATAAAGAGCCCAAGAAATCGCCCAAAACCCTGCAGGCTGGAAGCTGATCTCAAGTCTGAATTGGACTTGAACCCATGACCAATACAAAGCATGCTGATGACCAGAAATGTGTTCTGCCAATGATGTCGAGTGTCCCCTCTCTTTTTAAATGGGCTTCTTTAGCTCTGCCCTGCCTGCCTTTACCGTGTGCTTTTTGCCTTTGCCTTCCTTGTTTTGCTCTTTCACCATGAAGCTGCCACTGCTGTGGGGTGCGGGGAGGTCTCATACCAGCGTTTAGAAAGTAAAAACCAGCACCTGGCCTCTAGCCAAAAAGGGGGGGTCGTAAGAGCTGCATTAATAACAAACAATCGACCCCCTTCTCTCCCCACCCACCCATTGAAAGGGGGCAAAAGGGATAGAGAGCTTTAAACGTTATAGATAGAGAGCTTGGTCGAGTGCTTTCTAAAAGCAGCTATCTCCAGCTTTTCACATCTCCAATGATCTCCAGACACAAAGATGGCCTGAGTCCCCTCCCTCCATGTGCAGGCATATGGTTGTTCAAACAATATGCTTTTGTCTCTTTGCGTTTTATAACTTGGGGGTCCAAAGCCGTGCACCTGTCCTGATGCTTAGTAGGGTTTAAAAGAGAACAAAGCTTTAGGGCTATTAAAGAGGTTTTTCCTCTAAGAATTCCTGGAAGAGGTCCACAGGTTGCCTATTTGTTTGAGTAGAGGGAAGGTGTGAGTGAGGAGCACTGATCTTCTTTATCTATTAGGCTTTAGCCTCTGTCATATTATAAGGATTTCAACCATTTATAAGAGCATCAGGAGACCAAAGGCTTTATGAAGGAACTTTAAATAAAAGAGAGGTCTAAGAAAGTCCTGCACGGAGGATCGGAGAGATCCGAGGAGGTGTATCTGTTCAGCAAATTGACTGTAAACTGATACTGGATTATCGTTAGGGCAAACTGCTTTTTCCTTATTTTAACTCTGTAGAGAATAGATCTCACCGTCGGTCCTTTCAACTGACTTGAGGTAGGTAACAGGATCCCTCGACTCCACCTGTGCTGCCTTCAGGTGTTGGTCTCGCTGTACTGCCTGTAGGTCGCACAGCCTGAGGAGGCCTAAAGCTTCCATCTCTAGTAATCACTCCCCGGTCTCTGCTGCCAGGTGCTTCAACCTCAGTAAACCTTTTGGTATGGGGAGTGTGGCAACAGCTTTTCCGCGTTGCAGGGTCTGCGGCCCGAAATTGACTTGGCTTCGCGGGTAGTTCGCTTTCGCTCATTGCACTCCGTCTTCTCATCTCTAAAAGCACTGTATCGCGAGGTGCCTTATACTACATAGTGCATCCTCGCTCAGCATGCCTGTCTCTCTCCGCCTTTAAGTGGTGGTGGTCCCATGCTTTGTGTCTCACGCCAGGTATCCCCACAGGTTCATGTAGTGGGCTGCCCTACCTAAACCAATCATCATATCGGTCCCTAAGCCCCAAAAGCAAGCTGGAAAGGTCAGCCCAGACAACCATGTGAAGCCTGTTCCATACGGCTCCTCCTGGACTAAGATATCTGGTTCTTCTAGGATATGGCAGTACAAGGAAGTTGGAAGGTTGTTGCGCGCCCTCTGACTCTGAAATAGAGAGAGGAACTTTTTAAAACAAGAAGGCTCTGCCATTCTAATGTCTTTCTGAATGGTAATAAAGCTTTTCAAGGGGTCTTGGTAGAGGAGTTCGTGAATAGAACCTGCAGCTCTCTTTTCTAGCGCCTGCTGCTGTCTCTCAAGGATTTGGGAATATCAACGATTTCATTGCGCTACAGGGATCTTAGCTTAAATTCTGGCTTCATCTCCTAGACGGCGCAAAGACTATACCTAAGTTATTTATGAAGCCTTTAAGGTGGTGGGGCAAGCCTTTACAATAGTCAATATAAAGTGTTGTTATGTTCTAGGCTGCAAAAGGTTCTCACGCATGCAATAGTTTAAGAGGTTATGCTCTCCCTGGTCGAGGCAAAACTTTAATGGCTGAGAGGTCCAGCGTCTGATCATCGTTCTTCATACTCCTGAACAGTTTATCGTTTTATATACTGTATTAGCTGACTTTGGGCCTATTTGAAAGACAAAGGCACCCACTAATCCTCGGGTTAACTAATCTTTCTTTGGCTTAGCTCAAAATTGGACTAATTAGATTCTATTCTAAATAAATTTGGATCTTATCTCCTTAAAAGTGGTGCAAAGGAGCGATTCATCTCTAAAATTCGATTCCTTCCTCTTTTCATCTGATTATTTCATTCCTTTCATCGATTCATTCCCTTTCATTGGAATCTATTCCTTTCATTCGTAGTTCAATTTAGCTAGTTCCTGTTCCTCTGGTTATAATTATTTTTTTATTTTTTTCTTGCCCTAAATAATCCTCTCCAATGCTTTTTCTTTTCATTTATTTTTATAAAGTGGTCTCTTATTTATACATTGAGAAATAAACCCCTCCTGGTTTGATTTTCGAAGTTCAAGAGGGCGATTTTTAAGAAAACAGGAGAGGTGAGTAAATATGGGCCTCTCCTTTTCAAAAGTTTTCCGAGAGGTTCAAGTTGTTGGACACATAAAAACGATAAGCCCTCCTCAAATCGATAAGCCAAATATAAAGAGAAGAGACCTTCCTTTCGTTTCTTCTGCGTTTCATTTTTTATCAAGCCAAACCCTCCAGCCCAACTTACCTGTCTTTTCCTTCTCCTCTATCAGAAATAAGAGAAGAGTTGCTTTTCAGTTCCTTTTCCTTCCTTTTATTTGCTCTCAACTTCTGCGCTTTTTCTTTGTCTTGATTTCCTTCGTCTTTGATTTTCAGGGAGGCTCATTTCCCTTTATTTTCCCAGTTTTTATTTGAGGCAGGCTTTCGCTTTCCTATTTTTTCGATGTTTTTCCTTCCTTCCTTCAGCTTCAATCCTCCTTCCGTTTCATCCTCTTCTATCAAGCTCTTCTCTTTTCTAGCTTTTCCTTCCTTTTCCGTTTCAACCTCTATTTGGAAAAGAAAAGGCCTCTCCCTCGAAAATACTTCCTTGCCCTTGCCCTTGCCCTTGCCAAGAACAGCCGGGTTTTTACTTCCGAAAAGCTCGAGCAGCAAGAAAGCTGGAACCCTCTCGAAAACGAAACAATGGGTTAAGAATGAATGTTACAAAACGATCTCCTTCTGAAATCAAAGAAAAAGCTGAAAAGAGGAAGGAAAAGAAGGGCCTTCTGGTGAATAGCGGTTGGATTGTGAAACCACATCCTAGGCGATCCAAGCCTGCTCGGCCTTTTCTGTATGGTAGAAGGTGGGATGATGATGCGCATTGGTACCTTCGGGGCCCTAGACAGCTTGAATATGTAGTAAGTTCACCCGGATTTAAAAGAACTCTGGCTCTGACCAAGGCCTTTCTTTTTCCTGGAAACAAACCCGGCAAGAAATAATAGTAAAAACCTAAAAAAGTTTATCCCATGCAGGTACAAGAGAACCCACGTCATGAATAGAGAGGCTTTTCTTTCTTTAAGACCTTAAAACGACATAAGATAAGTACAAAAAGCCTAAAAGCTTTTCAACTCTGGGTCCGCTTTTCCTCTTCTTAGCCCTTTTTCTTGGAGTGAACTCTGCTCCCAAGACTTTCCTGGGAGAGGCTTTCCATTTTCATGAGAGTGTGCCAGAAAAAGATGTATAGCAGATAAATAGAGTTCTTTCTTCTTCTTTTCTTTCTTCACATCTCTTCCGATAGAAGATTTTCAGTGATTGAATTGATCATGGAATTTCCGGATTTGGGGAAATACAGAGGGATGGATTACCAGAAAAGAGAAGAGCTTGGCTAGAGAGAATTCCAGATGTTCTGCATGTCTTGAATATTTCTTTCAATGTTAAGCATTCCCTCTATTTCGAGTCGGATCCTCTCTTTCAAAAAGTGTGACTGCTGGCCAGTGAGAGGAGAGGAGAGGAGGGGAGAGCATTCCCACCTTCTTAGAGGAGAGGATTGCATTCCTAATTCTCTGAGAGGAGAGTTTCGAATCTCCCTTTCTATTTATTGTTGGCCGGTGATTTGAGAGCATACCCTTTGAGAGCATCCCCTTCTGAGAGTATTCCCCCATTTCATAGACTGGTCAGTATGAGAGGCCTTACAGGTTCTTTTCTGTTGAAAGATTCCTTCAAACTAAACCCAAATACGTTTATTTTCTTCTTGAAAGGTCTTTCTGCAAGTGGTGGTTCACATGGATGTTTTTCTTGTATATGCAGCTTTTCTCAGCAGGGGCAAGGCAGCACAGCCTTTTGTATGGGCCTTTTCTGGTTTTAAAACATCTCCAGCGTGGTGGGTGGAGGCTTTAAAAGGCAAGGCTTCTCTTTGGCAAGGGCTTTCTGCTTTCTTTTCACAGATGCGTGAGTTCATGAGTGCTGGGAATCTTCTTTAAACATCCTTTCCAGAATCTCCTCTGAAATCTCTCTCTTCTGGCGGCCCTTCTAAAGAAGCCTGCCCACTCCGGCCTCTAGCTTTAATGGCTATTCGGTAATCCATCCTTGCCTTGTAGGGAGGGGTTGAGGCGGATAACTATTGGGAAACCGCTGATCGTGGTGGCAATCAAATCCAAAAAATAGCAAGAAAAGAGGGCCGAAAAGAAAGAACCCAAACCGGCAGTGTGAGTGTGGCAAATCTAATAGCTAATATGCACATAATAGACTGGTCAACCGATTTATTTCTCCCTCCTAATTTAGATTTTCCTTTTCGCAGTAGCATTGTTTGTTTGGTTCACCTACATTTTCTTTATGCCTTTCTTTCTTTTCCTTTTCTTTCGGGCTTCTTTTAAAATATATCTTTCAGACTCACAGCTTCAACATCTTCAACTTGTATACTATTCTACCTAAATACGTCTATAAGTGGACATATTCGGACATCTACCGGTATCTATTCAACACTTAAAGGATCTATACCCCCTCATTAAAAACATCTAGAAACAGAATTCGATCGAGATGGAAACTAAGGCAAGGAGGGATCCATATCTCTATGCAAACTCAGGCAAGGAGGGATGGGATTTTAAGGCAAGCCCCGGCAAGCCCATCATTTAAGGCATCCCTAGACATATCTTTAACGGGGCTATTTCTTACAGGACTCTCTTTCTTGAGAGGCATGAGATGTGAGACTGGAGACGTCTACTTCTTGAAAGAGAAGTCTTGGTGTCTAGAAAGATAAAGCCTCATTTCTTAAGATAGGGAAGGAGGTGTGAGACAGAGAAGAATAGAGATATTTTGCAGTAATAGCTCAAAGAAAGTCTCTCATTCTTCCTTGAATTTAAGGAGATACTCCTGAATTCGAGAGCACCCTTGAATTCGAGAGTAAATTCTGTCCATCCGTATTTTTTAATCCATCCAATATTTCAATCCATCCGATCATATTTTAATCTAACCATTATTTCAATCCATCCATTTTTTAATCCAGATCCATTTTGTTAGAATGAATGGGCCTGGGTATCATTTTATGGGGGTGATTTTCTCCTTTTCTTTCTATTTTTTCTGATTTCTCCTCCTTTTCCTTTTTCATCTTTTCTAGATTTTGATTTGATTTTCCTTTCGTTAAGAAGATTATGTTTAGCCCCCACGAGTTTTAATCATCAAGTTGAGGTTCAATTCCTTAATAATTCAGAAATAGACCGAACGCGAATCTCGATATGCAAATTCATCCAATTTATGATATCGTTTTTCCGAGAAGGTTTAGTATGTCAAGTGAGTGTACAACGACGAGGCAAAGAGAGGACTTTGAAACTCTTCAACCTTGAAAAAGGAGAAGACAACCCTTCCGTTTAATTTTTCATGAGGGAAGAACGCCTCAACTGATGATTATTCGACCTCGATAAAAGGCGATTATTCGATCCTCACTTCTTGGACTTCCGGTCTTGATGGGACCCACGGGCTAAGATGCCTCCTTCACCTCGATTTGCAGAGTGTTAGGAGGTTCTAGCCTGGGAAGAATGAACCAGGAACCCTGAAAGATAAACGAGGGGGGAGGGGCTATCTTGCATCTAAGAAGAAGGAGGTTCTATAAGACATCTATAATAAGACATCTATAATACGTATATAATTGGACATATTCAATCCTCTATAGACATCTATTAAAGACTTAAGGGATCTCTGCCTAGATGTCATTGTACAGATTCTTTACGCCACTTGGACAGTGATTGTCACTGTCAATACGGCCAGTTCAGGCACACTGGCTCTTTGACTGAACCAATCAACATCGTCAGATGGGATGAGATATGGGTAGCAGCAACCACCCACCCGTATGAGGTACAATTTTGGCACCAGTCTCAGAGAATTGGGGCTATTTGAACTTTAATATGAGAGTTCGGAGTCATACAGGCGCGCTCATCACGGGGTGAACAAAGATGCCAGCCAGCATCGATTCAGCCATGTTGAACGACTCGCGAGTATCTGTCTGAACACCAGATTCAGCGATATCGCACATGTTGGACCTGTGGTGGTGGTGCTTAATCAGCGTCGCATTTGTGCATAAGTTGGCTAATAAAATAAAACACGCTGAAGCCATGAGGCCGTACACAAGACACCTGAGAGGCAACTCAAAGCCGACTCCCCAGAAAGGTAATTGCTCTGGCCACCTTCTTTGTTGTTCGCTGAGGCAAGTACAAATCTTCGTGCCACGCCCTCCGCCAAAGAAAGCCTCCCCTTCGGTCGGGGCCTCCTGCTGCCTAGCATCCCATCTTTAAAAAAGAGGCTCCATTTTTATTCATCTTAAAAGAGGCCGTTTTGATCTGATTTGGTTCCATCTTTATTTAGCTGGTAAAGTGCTGTTTCTCTTCTTATCTGATTTAAGAGGGCTAAATAATGGTGAGACGATAATAACATATAAATATTGATTACTTTTGCTTAATAATGTGGAGACTGATAACACACATAATCTGATTACTAAATCATGAAGATTGATAACACGATGTACCAAACATCGATTTAAATTGAGTTTGCAGATTCTGATCCCGCTCCTTTGGGAGTTCTATGGGCCCCTGCTCAAAGAATCATTCTTTGAAGATTCTCATCTCTGAAAAGACAGGGCCCACCTTTTAAACAGAGGTTCTTATTTGCTAAACTGAGGCCCCTTATTTCAAACTCCTATCCTTGTAATATTATTCTCCCAAGATAAAGAATCGGGAGATCTCTATCCATAATCTTAAGAGGGATGCTCAAAAGCCTTCTTCTGATCTGCTGCAGCCCCACGTTTCGCCCTGAAACATGGGGTTTGAAACCGGTGGGGAGAGGGCCCTTTTAAAATAGAGGAGGCCGCACCAGTTGAAGCAGCCGCTGGGTCGTCTTTTCATTGAGGAGACTTGATTGAGGGAATGTCGGAACGACATATTGAAGTAATGACTCGGGGAAAACAACGATTTTGTCTTCAAACAACCCAGGCACTTTTTTAGGAGTTTTTCCGTTTTCATTTGTTAATTTTGTCACCATTTTCCTAATGAAGCACCATTTCATTTTTCCGTCGTTAAAATGGTATCTCTGGGAGGTATTTGTCCCATAATTTTTAGTAGACTTCTCGCTGATCCACCTCGAGCGTGGAGCAGGGTCACTTTTAACGCATTAAATGTATTTCATTTCAGTTGCTAAGGTCTGTGTTTCTATGATCTTCGGGTCCTGAAGGAGTGCCATTCGACCACGAGACGCCGTGGACCTCAGAGTATATGGTAAGGAATCCTCCCAGCTTGCCTATTGACACCTCCACCCACTGGGAGAGTTATCTGAGCTTCCTCCGCTGTTCCAATCATAAAGCCTGCTGGTGAGGACAGGGGCGAATTCGGACCCATAAATATTGACAGGATAGAAGGCGAGCAGAAAGGTATCTGGGCAGGGTGCGGCCGAGTGAGAGGACGGAACCTCTGTGTCTAGAACCCACTGCAAAGAGATGCAGAAAACCTGTCGTCTCTATGGGTTAGGAGGCTGAGGAGTATGATATAATCACTGCCGATATTGACATAATGGTCAGATATTCGGCACGCCTGCGACACCCTCCTTATCCCATTCTTTCGAACTCGGGAATGGCGTATTTCACGAGAAAAAGAAAATGTTTCCCTTTTCACAGGAGACGATCTCGAAAGAGCGAAACAGGACCTTTACGATTGGCAGCGCTCTCTCGCTCGGGATATACACAGCCGGAACGAGTACATAGTCGATATTGTTCATGTCATACGAAAATATTAATAGAGACAAAAGCAGAATGCATAGCTGAGTGTGTCATTTTTCCTTCGTGGTTCTTTCAGCTTTCATTTTTAAAAATAAATAAAAAATGAGCAATTGTTAGTGTACGTAAATATCCTTACTTAGTAACTTTACTAACATTGACTCTGAGATTTAATTTTGATTTGTTTGAGTAGAAGATGGTGATATAAAGATAGGAAATGAGTACGAAGTTTATATTAGAAAGGGAGTTTGAATAATGAAGCATATTAGAGAGACTTTATAAAAAGAAAGCGTCTTTAAAAAATAATTGATTTGAACCCGTCTGAATTCAACCGTTGAACCGATATTTTCTTATATACGTATTAACAACCATATAAACCTTTTGTCTTTTATAATAGCCGCCATTCGCTCAGCGAACTAAGGGGCTCTTTAATTTAAACTCGTGCTCTTAAGTGTGATTATTTTTGCTTTAGTTAGAAAGGGAGTGGATCAACCGGCAAGGCAGAGAACGATGGTTGGTGAACAGATCAAACCGGCGCAGTAAAGAATGATGGTTGCAACGAGAGTGTCTCATTGATGAATAGGCGGCTGTCGAATGCGCCCACGCAGAACCCCTTTAAAAAAGCTTTGGCCTCTTCTTGGTTTGGCTCTGATCTGAAGAAAAGCTCTGGCTCAACCATTTTTTGCCCAGGGAAAGAGGCTGCGTGAAAGCGGTACTTGAAGCGTTCTCAAACCAGGCAGCCCCTGATTTTGCCGGTCCTGGCTATCTATTTATACTCATCATGCATCGTGTTGTCTCTTTGCCCGGTAGCTCCGCAGCAGGTGCTTTCGACGTTTTCGAGGTTCGTAAGGAACCGCCATAGTAAACTGTTCACGTGCTTCATTATCCTATCTTCATCCTGACTACGCTCATGGCGCCGCACCGGGAGCCAGTGCCGCTATCCAAAATTGCTCCATGGATCTTAGGCATCTAAAATGTTTGATGTCTTGGCTTTTTGTGAGTGACCGTGAAGTCACCGGAACGAGTAGATATGGATGCGGCACTGGTCAGCCTTTAATGGCAGCTCTGGCATGATATGGCCACGTGCACTGGCCTGACTCAAGCCCAGAACTTGGGGCACCATAGGCATGCCGGAATACGGGGGACATACTGGACAACTCCTTCAAGTTGGTTCCTTCGATACACAGTTGATAGATCACGAACGTTAAGGTGGAGCTAAATGGTAAAGGTCTTCTCATCTCTGTTCATTTGGGCACTGAATGGTATGGGCGGCATCAATGCAGTACTCTTAAAATGGCCGTTTTGCCTTTTTCAAACATGGGGTTTAAACCTGGCATGGGGGCTCTTAAAAACGGGGCTCTCTTTAATAGGTTTGGTACTAAATATCTGTTAATTTGATATACCGTATAGCCTTTCAACTTTGGTTTGGGCCTCCCCAAATTTGAAAAGCTGGCAAGCTCTCTCTCAAAACAAAAAGGGTGAGGCCGAGGCCGGTTAGAGAGGGCAAAACTCGGGTTAACTCGGCCTTTAGGAGGGATACCTCGCTTCCATAACCTCCTCTTAAATCGATATACCGTATAGCCTTTCAACTTTGGTTTGGGCCGTTTGAAAAGCGAGTCTTGAATAGTATTAATCCCAGGGCTTTTAAAATAGAGGGCTTGTCTTAAATAGTGATTCCCTTATTTCTGGCTAGATAAATATCTGTATCTTAAATATCTGGCCCTCACTGTTTTAAAAAGGGCAAAAACTATGGGGATATAACTACTAGAAATCGTTCTCTTTCTTTCTGCCCTTTAAACTTTGAGGTGGTTAAATAGCGCGTCTTAAATCCGTACTAAATATCTCCGCAGAAACCCCCCTATTGGGATAAAATGAAATAGAATAACTTAGGGGCGGGGCTCCGGACAAGCTGAAAAAGGGCAAAAACAAGATAGAGAGGAGTGGGCAGGCTTTCTTACGGCTTTAAAATATAGGGCTTTAGCTTTGCCTTTAAAAGCCGAGGGGAGGGGATGGGCAGCGCGACCCGGTTTTTGTGAGAGTCCGATGCGGAAGAAAAGGAGTATTATTGATATAGAGGGGAAGAGTTGATATAAGTGGATTAAATGGCAAAGCTCTTAAGAGCGGGAAAACGAATCGATCAAATCTTGAACCTCTCTACAAAAAAACCGCAGTTCACGCTTTTCTCACTCACTCAGTCATGGAATGAAGGCCCCCTCTCTATTTCAAGGTTGGGCGCCCCCATGTTGAAAAGGGCCCCATGTTTTTAAAAGGCAAAGGCCCCAAAACCCTCCCCTCCATTTGAAAAGGGCTTTTTGAGGGCCTAAAATAAAAGTCTTTTAAAGGGCTTTTTAAAACGGCTATTTTGAGAGGGGGGGAGGGCCCCCCTCTATTTTAAAAGCGGGGGAAGCCTGCCTCATTTTCTATGTTCAAATGACCTGGAGAGGAAATAAGGATGAAATAACCGGGCCTTACCTTAATTAAGCCTTTCCTTTCTAGTAATCATCATCAGCGATCGACAGGCTCCAACTCCTTAAAATTTTGAGGGTTATTAGACCGATTAGATACTCTTCATTTGTATGCAGGGGAATGCCCATCTTCATACTTGAGTGAGGGCTTTGAAATACAAAAATTGTGGGGTGTATCACGCACCTTAAAAAAATAAAGCAGGCAGGTATCCCCACCCCATAGTTCTCTCCCTTTTAAATAGTTCATTCGCAGAATTCGTCATTGGAAATGTTCAAAGTCTTTGGGCATAGAATCGAGTCCTCGTAAATGAGCGGAGCCATACCTCTCTCCGGGTTTGGGGAAGGCTCGAATCCTTCTATTCCAGATGTGCATGTTCTCCCCCCTCTCCCCTATATTTCAAAAGGGCAAAAGCTCTTCCTCGAATGCAGAACAACGGGAACCCCCAGGCGAGAGGCCCCATCCCAAACACTTTAAAAGCTTGAAGAGTCTTTTTGAGAGGGAAAACCTTTTTAAGAGGGGGAGAGGGATTCGAACACCTTAGGAAGGAACCAGTCGATAACGGAGCTTAAAATCCAGTTCAAGTCGATCAAACGCTAGGCATCGGGTTCGGGTTCCAAAAAAGAGATGATAGCCGAGCTGCAGCTTTTAAATCGACGAACTATTTTTAAAATAGAGGGGGCGAGGGGCAGAATCTCAAGGTCTTCGATCGGAGGTTCTCAATCGGTAGGAAATCGGGAATGAAAATAAAAACTAGTCGCTAGGGGTCGGGAGCAGTCTATAATCACATTCATCTTGGTTCTCTCTGCTCGCTTTCTTGCGAGCAACCTCCCTGCCGTTCCGTGTTGAGTCATTATAAGAGGTTTACTCATTCATTACTCGATATGGGCGGCGACCAGACCAACTAGATGATCTTATCCTTCCAACCCGACACGGCCCGAGGACTATTGATACGTAGAACCAATCCCATGTCCCGGGAGCTGCTGCCGGTATTGGAACCGCTAAAGAGAAGTGGAGAGCGACCTCGAGCTGGAATGGGCTCTCTATTTTTAACGGGGTGGGGCCCTGCAAGGATAAAATCTTCCTGTTTCCCTTTTAGAGCTTTTCATTCCCTTAAGCTTCGGTGAATCACTTGGCTTCGATCAATAGCGAGGCGTTGCGTTCCCCCGGCGCCTCTCTATTATAAGCTGCTACATCCAGTCTTCGAATCCCAAGGCTTATTAGATGAGAAATGTGTTGGCTCTCTTTTAAGGCTCTCTATCTATAATCTGAATGGGAGCGGGAAAAGAGGGTCCCAAGTATGGCTATTAGAGGAGATCGACCCTAAACTAAAGATGCGAAAGCGACCCACCCTAATAAGAGAAGGCGAGAAGGCTCTCTAGTATTTCAAAATATTTGCCCCCTATTTAAAAGGTAAGGTCGACCTATCCTCTCTTTCCTCGACCGCGTCTTAAGAGCAATTAAAATAGTCGCTGTCGCCCCCTACCTCTCCCTGTCCTAAGAGCTTTTAAATAACCTCGCTTAAGATTATATAAAGGGTCGGTCGTTAGCTTTTAAGAGGTCGAGCGGTTATGGATAGAGGGCCCTCTCCCAGTTTATATGGGCGTTGGGACAGCGCTCTCAGCTCTTAGAAATAACCACCGATTCAAGATTAAAAACGATTTTCTTAAGAGCTCCGTTCCTTTTCATCTCTAAAGCTCTTCCTCTTTTTATAGCTCTCTAAAGAGATGCACTCTTAAGATATTACTACTGTAATAACTTTAAAACACTCTTATCGCCCTCTTAAAATCTTTCAATGGGAAGATTTTGAAAGATTTTATTTTAAGGGGGTCGGAATTTTTAATCTTGAAAGGAAAGTGAAGGCTCCTCGATCATGATGAACGCAGCAGGCAGGAACGGTTCATTCCATCGTCTCCATCTAGATCCTAGGCAGACTTCTCCGACTACTTTTAAACGGGTATAGTGTTAGTAGGGAATGGAATAGGGGAAAATAAGTAGCAGTATGCGCGGGGCATTTATCTCTCTTTAGTTGGTATTCTTATACTGAAAGAGAATAATGGATCCGTATTGATACGTGCTTTGCACCTTTAGATATAAGCTGCTCCCTCTATTATAATCGGGAGAAACGGAAAGCATAAATGGAGGCTTTTCTTCAAGGAAGCGAGTATCCCGTACCGGCGGGCACAACTACTATGGGTCAGGCAATCTCAGTTTTTTTAATAGGTGGGTCGGATCGAAGCTGGCTGATCCCACGCCGCCCTTTTAAAATAGAGAGGCGAAGTGCCCCAATCAAGCCGCTGCACCTCCAGCGCAGGTGGCTGGCTATCCGGAATGGATACCGGGATGATTATGATGATGCGGCAGCAACCTCCCTTGGATTTAGAGATTTGGTTGGCTCTTGCTCTCATCACTAGCAGCTCTTATGGCAGCTTAGCTACTCGACTCTAGTGGTTAAGCTTATAGATAATCATAGTAGAAGAGATTCGTTTCAATTAGAAAGCCTTTTTTCATAACTCAGCGACCCCTCTCTATTTTAAAAGAGCGATCATTTATGACGAATAACGCGATCCGGGACCCGGGAGGCAGCCGTGTGTATCTAATCCAATGGGAGGTGATCGATCAACCGGCGGCTGGGGTGTGGTGTGCATCTCTTCGGGTTGCGTAATCCTAACCATCCACTCCGGAAGACCTTGGCACATACAATCACTCTAAGGGGACCAACAACAATACCCATGCTCAGTAACAAATGGAGTTTCCCACCCCTTAAAATAGAGAGGCTCTCGGCACACCTTTTTCTCTCTCCCACCTACCTACACGCAAGGTTTGTGGAGCAACCCCTAGGATTCGATCCCGTCGGAAGACCGGGCATCTTGCATTCACTCATTTCAGCTAGTTCCACTCATTTCGGCTAGTTATAGTGAAGGAGCTAGACCAACTAGAGGAGCGTTTGGTCTCAACGCATTTATATCCTAGGTATGGGTAGGACCTCCTCCGGTCTCTCTATTTTAAAAGGCAAGCATGGCTTCGTTTTGTCTTTCGGAAATAACGTATTCCGGAGGCCTTTTCTTGAAACGAAATAAACGCTTCCTTTTTTATGCTCCGAAAAGCTGGATTTCTGGGCACCTGACCCAGGAATATTTGTGATACCGGCCCCCATTCCACAGTCTTCTCCACCTTAAGTCTGTACAACTTCCGTACCAATATGAGAGGCTTGGTTTTGCCAGCTCAGAACGTTCCAGCATTTAATAGATGTGCAACCGAACGGATATGCCATCTGCTTTTTGAGTGCTGAATAATCCGATTTTCCCAATGAATTGACCTATCTTTTCTCCCGCTCCTCCGGAAGCATGCCCACCCAACTATCTCATCCCAGTTCCCATCTCCCCCTCGTTAGGTATGGATCAACACCCGACCTTTTAAGAGCCCTTTGAAAATAGAGAGGACCTCCCCCCTTTTTTTAAATAGAGAGGCAGCCGCATTTCGCTCTTCTGAGTATTGAGAGGGTCAACTATTATATCATATCAAAAGCGTATCTAAGACTTATGACTGGAAATTTGAGCTTCCTTGCCACTCCTATATCCCACCCACCCCTGACTGGCATAACAGAAATTAGCATTCGTTGGGTTGGTGCTAGTCACTAGTTTCCGTGCAAGATGATTTCACAGGATCAAACTCTTTTTTTGAGCTTTTCTATCATCTCGAGAGGGAGAGCAGACTATTCATTCAATTGTTTATATAAAAGGTTTGAGCTCTCCCCCACCCCCACATTTAAAGGGCAAAGGCCAGCCGCCATTTTTAAGCTAAGCTGGCCCTTTTAAACATAAATCCTGCCCCTCTCTGCCCTTTTAAACATAAATCCTGCCCCTCTCTTTTGCCCCTTTTTTAAACAGCCCTGGAGGGCCTTTTTAAAACAGAGGGGGGGCAGGCTCTCCTTTAATTTGATGGCGGAGCAGGAAAGAAAGCACCTACGGCTTATATACGTAATAGTTTCGTAAGCTCTTAAAACTCGATCCTCTCTATCTATAACGGGGTGAACTACTCCGAATCATTCATCCCGATATATCGCAGTGATTCCGAGCGCAGCGAAGCGGAGCCGAGGGGAGGGCGGGCGAAGCGATCACCAGTCAATGAAATAACCCCTAGCCCTCATACCTGGATTTGACGGAGCCTTACCAAACCCAGATTTATCGTTGCTTTAAGGTCAAACGAGAAGTCCCACCCAACCCATCAATGGATCAATCTCCATTCCTTTCACCCAAATCTATCGCCATTAGATACGCTCTTAAAATCTCTAGGGGTGAACCAACAGATTCGATCGGTCAGTCCAGGCAATCCTATCAGGTAGGGACGATTTTGTGAGTGTAAGGCCCTTTTAAGGCACTATAATCCCTATTTTTACATCATCCCAGGTCAAGAAGCAGAGATTGATCAGTCAATTCCTCCGTCTCCTCTCCTCTCTAGTATACGTAATAGAATCCATCCCCATCGAACGAACCCACTTTTTTGGTTTGGAGAAGGTATTATTAAAGCTCGACCTGCCCACCTTCATTCCCGTACACCCGAGTGACCGGACTAAGTAGTACCGGTGAGATGGTCATGTGGTCTGCCGTCTTCCTCATTCTTGATGGAAATGGGTAGTCCGTATCGGTATATGCCGTATCGGTATATGATCTGAAGAATTCGGCAAAGCGAGGGAATAACGGGGGAATGACTATGTAGGATCAGGAACACCCTCTCTATATAATGGATCAGAGACATCACCGAAAAGCGCTCTTAGTGCACGGCCGGCGACCTAGTTCGTATCATTTATTCCCATTCCTTAACGTCGAAGGAGTCCTAATGTAATTGATGCTAGCTCCTCTCCGCGCTCTATAAATTCTCAGCTCTGGTTTGATTTCTTCCCTCGATGTAATTAAAGGTCGGGCAGTGTGTTCCTTTTTAAATAGAGAGCGTCCGCGTCCTTCCCGAGAGCGCCCAGCTTTTTTAGATAATTCGAGAATCCGGGAATTAGAAATGATCCCTGGGTGGTTCAATGTCTGCTGTGCAGTGACAGTACCATCGACCCAAATCCCTACCTTTTTTGAATGGGGTGGGTAGGACCAAAAAAGTTTTGCCGATAGGTTTTATTCAGAAAGATAGATTCAACCAATACCAATACTATGAAGAGGGATGTGTTCGGAGATGACTAGTGAAGAATGTGCTCGGAGCAGAGCGTATTTCCCCCATTCCGAACCGTTCTAATTCGAATCGATCCAACCCCTTTAATAATGGAGGGAGGGATATAGGGTTTAAAACGTGAATTCTGAGGCTGAGTTTTCTCATAATAAAACGCGACTTACACCTTTCTATTCACGAGGTCGGGATATTTTAATTGCAACTCCATTTATAAGGATTCAGCCATATGAACGAATGGATAGGGAGAGATGGTTTCATGGCGCCAGCCAGCTCTTTAAATGCCACCCACAATGAATCTTTCGGTGCTGGGCTTATATAAATTTGGAGCATACATACATACATATTTCTTCATTCAACCACTTTCCTCTACCGCCAAGAAATAAGCACCTCCACCGAGAAGGGGTTAGGCTCTACCGCCAAGGGTCCAGAGCATCCAAAGATGGATAAAATCGCTTGAACTCATTTGTAAGAGAGAAAAGCGCCCCGCCCTTAATAAAGCAAAGCTCAATAAAGGAATAATAAATAAAAAGCACCGGCAATAGAAGGTGGTAGCTCTCTATTCTAAAGGAATCCAGTTGTACTCTTTAAAACCGGAATTCTTCTGTTTCTCAGTATTATGTTGGAGAGAAGGGTCCTTAACGATTCTCAGCCCTCTCTATTTTAAAGGTTCCTTACCTTACCTTATAATAGAGAGGAGAGGAGATTAGCATCATTGAATCATTCATCTCTGTCGGGTATCTATTTTCATTGATTCGCGCCCGAACGATTATGAATGGAGAGGTAAAAGTCGCATTCCAGTTCCCCATTCATTAGAGAGGCCGGATTGATTATGCTTGCCTACCATTGATTCCAAAGCAAGGTGTTCCGGGAGGGTGGGATATAGAATCCTTAACAAGATGTCGGAAAGAGGGAATTTCGAAACCCTTCTACAGGTTCCGTTCTCACAATGATATCTGTGTATCCCAGCAGAAGACTCAGATATTCGGGGAAATGGCGGTCCGCGGCGGCCTAGCCAAAGATACTCAATTCCCTGGGATTCGGAAACCGGCCTTTTTCTCCCAGAGTGTTTTTCTTTCGTATATGGAGGTAGATTATAAATCTCGAGATTCCGCTTTTGTTCAGCTACACTAACTAACTATCTCGAATGAGCAAGCCCAAACCCCTTTTTATTTAGAGAGGTTCGGGATGAGTTTCAAAGAGTTGCCCCATTCGTGCATTGCCGGGTGGGTGGGAGAGGAGAGAAGTTTTCTAGATGACCGAATCCCTGCCGCAACTCAGACATTAGTGACTACGAAATCATAAATTCACGTTATTTTAAAGAGGGGGCAATGCCTAATGGATTGATCTAGGTCCTACTAGGAGGACATCTCCGAATGATGCCGGCCCCTTTTAAAATAGAGAGATTCGATTTCACCCAACCCAAATGTTATGTGTGTCGAAGCCATACAAAAGATGTTCGATGTTGGATCTCCGAGAGAGAACAGCATTATATAAGGTTTGGGGAATAATAGAAACGGGTTAGTCACTTGCTTCGATACCATATCATACCGTGTTTTTCACGCTTGCTTCCATAAAATAGAGGTTGCTGATCGTTCTAATCCATCGTTTTAACGCGACATCCCCGAACTTCTTGAAAAGATTCCCTTCATATTTCCCCGCTTTTATCTGCTTCTCTCCTCGTCCCTCGCTCTTCTCTTTGGGCGGAAAGGAGGTGGACTTATTAAAAACCGGTCCCTTTCTTTCTAAAACGTCTTGGTCCTTATGTGCGGGACCGATTATATATGAGGTTCGGAAGCCCTCGCTCCAAACAGAGGTGGATGAATTGTTCATCGACCGTGGATGATGCCTGATGCGGGGGGCTTACTCATTCATAGGGCCTCTCTCTGCTTAGAGATCCATTCTAAGAGCCTGACTTTGCCGCTTCCTGTTGAGTCGACTCATTTACTTATACCTATTAGGTCGGGAAATCGCGGGTTAGGGTTGAGTTTGCTAACCCATCCTTCAATGGCTCATTCTCTTCCCGCAGCGAGTAGTTAAGTGCAGAATCGACGAAAAACCGGAGCGGAGAAACGACGAATGAGATCAATAGGGTTTCTTTATCCGCCCGGATGTGCAGGAAACTGGGATCTATCAGTGCTTTCCGGCAGGAAAGAGAGGTAAACCACTTAAGAGGATTTGTCCATCGATTCCCCTTACCCACCCGAGAGCTGGCTCGTCTTTATATAAGTGATTTAATGAATGCTCAGCCGGATCCTCTCTATCTATAACTATTTCTTTTCTCGTACGAAAGGCAGGAACATCTCCCTCCAATTCCGAGGGAACACATATCAAGTCGAGTCCTCTTAGACATATCACTGGGACACATATCACTGGGGCACATATCACTGGGACACATATCATTCGGGAGTCGAGTCCGTAGTGTTTTATAGAGAGCGCCTTCTTTAAAACTTTAGGGGGAACGCTTTACTCTAAAATAGAGGGGAGGGCGGTGTAGGGAACGCATATCAGGGAGGAGAACGCCGCCCTTTTAAAATAGAGAGCGGACAGAAGAACGTATTCTTGAGGGGAGAGGAACGCATATCGAAGAACGCATATCTTAAGGGGATATGATTCAATCAATAGAGCTAGAGCCTCTCTATTTTAAGGGGTGGGAAAGCTATTCAATCGACAAAGCTGTTCAATAACAAGGCGGCCTCTCTAATAAATGGTAGTGGGAAAGAATCTGTTCAATAGCGCCCCCTCTCCCCCCCCCACCATTTAAAAGGGCCTTTTTCAAACATGGGGGGCCCTCTCTATTTTAAGGTGTGTGTCAGATAGCTGGTTTAGTCGGAGATTTACTAGTCTTAAAGAGCTCAAATAAATGATTGCTCCCTATGAATATAAGGTTGGAAGAATATAATACTTAGTGGGTTAAAAGTATATCTCTTACTTCTGGGAGCGTCTGCCCGACTCCCTCTCTAATATAGACTACGACCAGTGAACGAACTTGGTAGACGAGCGGAGTTTATGCGCCGCTAATGTAGCAGCTTGTCGAGCATCTGACAAACTCACGCCATCCATTTCAAATAGCATTTGTCCCGTGGACGCACGAGCAACCCAACCCGTAGGATTCCCTTTTCCTTTTCCCATTCTAACTTCTGCAGGTTTACCGGTAATAGGGAGATCCGCGAAGACTCTTACCCATATTTTCCCATTTCTCCGAAATTGTCTGCTTATAGCACGACGCGCTGCTTCAATGGCTCGATATGAGATACGACCGGCTCCACAACTTCTAATGCCATATCTTCCAAAACCTAGTTGTGTACCGCCCGTTTCGCAACCCCTACTCCATATGCCTTTCCTGTATTTACGATATCTCGTACGTTTCGGATATAGCACGTCCCTTCTCTTCTATCGGAATGAGATCCACACTTTGACACCTAGGATTCCATAACGAGTAGATACTTTCGCATAAGCGTAATCAATTTTATGGCCAAACGCATTACAAGACGGTTTTCTATACTTCCTGTGTTCGGTTCTAGCTATTTTTGCACCTTTTAATCGACCTGAACAACGAATACGGATCCCCCTCACCCTTTTGCGCGTGACTTTTGGAATACCCCGAACTATTTGATTGAAAATGGAACGAAATGATCTTTTTATGTTGCTCCTCAGTAAGAGAGAGGTGTCCTGAGCAATTAGAGAAGCACTTTGAAAGACAGATTTTATTTTGACCGGCCCAATGAAGGTATTCGTGTTTGTTCTATCGGACAACAAAGATCGCATTTTTCGCACTTCGTTCAAAAAATCGTTGTCCCTGTACGCAAATTCTCTGCTTCTAAATAGCCTATCCAGGTCCCTCCCAAATATTCTTCTTATCCTACCTAGGTCTATTGATTCCCCTACCAATCTCGAATAACCCCGCAATTTTATCCTGAAACCCCTTAGGAGGCGGAGGCGGAGGTGTCTCCGGCTAGAAATTAGGAGGCGGAGGCGGAGGCGGAGGCGTCTCCAGCTAGAAATATGACGTAGGACCCCCCCTTTTAAAGGAACCGGCTGCGCGTTCTTCCAAAGATCTAAAATATCCCTTAGGAAGAACAAGGTAGCACCGAAGAAGGGAAAGAGCGAGGACCTGTCCTCTCTCCCGTGAGGTGAGAGTGAGTGATCACAACATTCGCTCGAAGCCCTGTACCCTAGGACCTTTTCAAAGGGGTACTCGACCTCTTTTTCACGGACTCGACCGGGGGGCTCGACCGGGAGAGGACTCGGAGAGGGCTCGACCCTTTTAATTTTAAGCAGGAGGTCGAGGGGTTCCCGGGTTTCTGTTGTTCTCGCAAAGCGAGTCTTGGCGGTCAAGCTTTCTACAAAAAAACGTATGCTCTTCTCTAAGCTGTGAAAATAGGAATCCGGTGCCCCAAGTATTATATTTGAAGGATTGAGACCTTTTTTCTTTCGGGCGACGGGCCATATCCATACTTGGTTCTCCATATGGAAGAAGTATAGCATGACCAAGTAATTAGAGCGGGAACGCACAGAAAAGATGGTCTGTAGAAGAAGTATACTATATTTATTCTTTCGTGGAAGTCCTTTAAAAATAGAGAGGAAAATATTATTTTGTACTTCTAAAATCTTCTTTCGTACTTCTAAAATCTTCTTTCGTAGAAGAAGTCCTTCTAAAATAGAGAGGAAAATCTTCTTTCTTTTCTTCTCTCGTAGAATTCTTTTCTTCTCCCGTAGAACTTCTTTCAACCCAGAGAGGCTTTCCTTCAAAAGTAGAAGTTCTTTTAAAATAGATAAGTTTTTCTTCTTTCGTAGAAGAAGTCCTTCTAAAATAGAGAGGCTTCTCCGTAGAAAAATTTTTACAACGAGAGAGGGGCAGGGGCTTTTATTCTTTGTATGACTTAAATTCTTCGGGCCGCCGTTTCGAATGCGCTGGAGAAAGAAGAATAAGAAGCCGGAGGGGGAATCCGAAACACTCGGCTTGTGGGCCATCCGACTGCTGCTCCCGAAGAGTAATTTCGAAATATCACCTCCCAAAAGGGATTGGCTCCATGGTGATCGGTCATGGTATCCATAGCGTTGTTTCGTTCTCCGGATCACTTCGCTCCGGTGGTCGCGCCCGATCGACTTGACCTTAAGAGCTCTCGAACTTCTCACTTGTCGTTCCTCTGTCCCGCCTATAAAAGTCACTTGTCGTTCCTCTGTCCCGCCAATTCTAAAAGGGGGGGCCCGATCGACCAATCCCCCAAGGATAAGGAGGCCCTCCCGCCGCCGCTTTCCGGGTCTCCATCTGCCGCGGCGGCGTCGTTTCAGAAAAGGTCGACGGGGAAAAAAGAGATGAATGAATGTTCTTTTCGGGGAATGATGAAGAATACACCTACCGAGACGGAAGCCAAAGGTTTTTCTCGTAGGTGGACGTATCGAACCAAAATAATCTCTAGAATTGACATCTTGATACACCAATTTCCCGTAATAATGATCACTAAACCGGTTTGAATCTGAACTACGATTTGGATGAAGTCTTACTGAAATCGGATTTGCTTTTCGTGCCATGTTCTAAGCGTTTAGCGGCGACCTTTCCCTTTTCTTTCTCGTCCTATATTGGTTCTCGAAGGTTTGCGTTTCCGTGCAAGGGCAAACTCTCCAAATTTATGACCAACCTTTCCTTCAGTGATCTTGCAACGAACAAAATTTTTTCCGTTATAACGAAGTACCATGCGATCAACAAATTCTGGCAAAATGGTGGATCTACGTGACCAAATCTTCCTGCAACTATCTCCTCGCAAACTCTTTAAGCCGCCCCTCTTTTTCAACAAGAAAGCATCGACAAAACTTCCCTTCCATATAGATCGTCGTGGCATAAACTCATTCGATCTCCCTCCTACTGTTCGAAATCCAGCCTGAGCCCTTTATTATATTATCAAAAGACGGATTATTCGCGTGCGGGAGACGCGCGCGTTAAAATAGGGATACGGGGGTGACACTTTTAAAGTAAAGGAGATTGAAAAGCATTGATTTTCTCTTTTTTCTTCAGCAAGCCTCATAATGAGGTTTGGAGAGGAAGCCTCCTCAAATGTTTGAAGAGGAAGCCTCCGTTTGGAGAGGAAGCCTCCTCAAATGTTTGGAGAGGAACCGCCCCGCTGCTTTTCGAAGAGGAGGAAGATCTACTTCCTTTCCCTCACCCCTGACCTACCATGGATTCGTAGCAACACCCTGAACAATGGAGTCTGCCCAACTACTGAATAAGCTTTTAAAAGTCCGGTCTCTTAAGGTATAAAAGCACCTTAGCATAGCCATTAAATAGCCTTTAAATTAAATTAAATTAAATTAAATAGTTGGCCGACTCACCAGAGCCAACAGCAGGACGGAGAATGGTACCTTTAGATATTTATTATCCGAACAAGCCTATTATTCAAGCCCATCTGGGTTTGTTAGAGCTCTCTTCAACCTACCCATAGAGCGATCCGTTTCGAAAGCCTTGGGTTTTTTAACCCCTCCCCTTTAGAATTTTTATATCATGAGGTGTCAAATCTGCTAAAAGCTGTAGAGAATCAATCCCTTAGTCTTAGCCGAAATGAAGAGGTCCCTTCCGAATCGATAGGAGAAGCAGCGCCTAACTCCCCAATCGGAGCTGCCTTCCCTTGTGCGCCGGGTCTCACTGACCGGTAATGTCTGATGTCACAGTATGCTTCGAGAGGGCCATAAGAGCAGGAATAGAATGACCCGTTGTCAAATAAGTCAAATACGTTTTTTTTTAGGAGAGCTCTTTCTGAGAGGAGGAATAGTAATAATAGCAACTATTTTATTTATATTTAAGGCTGGCATATTTAGTGAGCTCTCTCTGCCGAACTTTTTAAACTATTGATCGGGGGACCCAGCCAACCTTAACTCCGCCGGGAGTGCGAAGTCTGTTCTTTTTCCCGCTACCTTATTTCGAAAAGGGTAGGGACCCGGAGTCAATGAACGGAGCCTTGAATATGTTCTCACTGCAACAGAGATAGCAAGCAAGGCGAGCTTCTCACGATCTACTGGAATGTAAGCCGCTTAAGGTTTTAGAGAGCGGGGAATGAGCTCTCTATTTTAAAGGGTTCCTATGGTCCCTCTCTATATAAGGTTTCGAAGTATCTTTCTTCTTTATTTCGGAGTGGGATACGACAACAGCCGGTCACAGGAGCTAATTCTATAACAAAGGGGTCTCAACCTTACTGAACCATTCTCTCGGTACGGCTCTTAATGGTGGGCCTAGAAAAGACTTGGGGTAAGGCGGGGAAAACTGGAGTGAAATGCGACCTCTTAAGATATAATTGCTTTCCGTATTAAGATATAGAGCGCTGCCCTCTCCGACCTTAAGCCGAGAGCGTTGTAATAACAAGGGCGGCCCTTTCCCTTTTAATTCTAGGGCTAAAGCAGGCTCTCCGCTCTCTCTTCAAAAGGGGAAGAGAGAGAGGTTTTTGAAGAGAGAGAGGCCCCTTTTTAGAGGTTATTGTATTAAAGGGCAAGGATAGAGAGCACCTTTAAGGATAGAGAGAGGACCGATAGGATCAAAAGACCGAGAGGATCAAAAGACCGATAGGGATATGAACCGAACCATAGAGAGTTAGTTCGCCGAGTCGTTTTATATACGCCCGTTGAGATTATAACAGGGCTCAAGAAAGCACGCCACCTTTCAAACTTATAGAGGTCGAGTGCTTATTTAAGACCTATTAAAACGTTTCGGCTCCTCTTTTAAGGAGAAGGGGACAGGAGGAGCTCTTATCTTTAAAAGGAGAGGGGGAGAGGTCCAATATCAATCATTATTTCCGAATAAGATATTGAATATTAGATAGGCTAAGTAAAAAAAAAATGATGTTAAAACAATGTTATTCCACTCTTGTGTGTCCAGTTCCGCTTGAGATGGGGGCAATTCAGAAATTATTTTTTCCACCCACCCATATTTCACAATAATGGCGAATATGGGTGCTAAAATCAAGGCACAGATAATGCTTACGAGTACCTTCTCCAAAACCCTTCTTCCCACCCGGGCGAATAAGGAACCCCCACTCCGCTTCCTCCTCCTCACGGATTCGTTAGAAGACTTGCGTAAGGAACCCCTACACTTACTAATCGTTATCTGGGAATTTTCGGACTTGGGTAGAGAATTTTCACAGTCCTTTCCCAGCCGTTCCTCATTTTTTCGGGCCTTTCGGTTCTGTCTGACCTTCGCGGCTTCTACAAGTTTCCAATCAACAGGCTCGCCCCATACATATGGGGCTAACTCTTGTTTTGCACCGCATAATAGAAGTACAGAAACAAATGATTTGAGCGCCTTTATGTCGATGGAGGAAGGATCAAACTCGGGAAACTCGGCTCGGACCACCTTCTTTAACTTGTATCGGGAAGAATCACGATTCAAGACGCCTATTCTCCAGCGATATCTGGGGGAATTAGGGGAAGCTTCTTTCACCACTACTATGCTCACGCAAGAAAATAATGAGGAGAGTCTCCGAGCACATTCGGACTCAGTAATGAACGCCCTATCCTCAATATGGGCCTCGGGGAGTGTAACCGCGAAATAACGACGTAAATTGGTGGTCATTTGTCAAGAAAAGATATATAAATAAGGAAAAGCAGTCCGTAGCCATTTCATTCACTCCATTTTCAAGGGGAAGGAACCCTAAATAATCAATTTCTTAATCTCTCAACCTATCCCATTGCCGGGGGAGAAAACATTTTTGCGGGGGAGGACCCGGGGAAGGAATCTTGGATCAAGCTTATTAAATTGCCGGGGTGGGGGGAAGGAGAAAGGGTATGGAGTGGTGGGCGGCATTAAAATGAGGGGAGGGGCGATTCCCTTAACCATTAGATAGGAGGTAAGACTGCCCCGCCCATCCTTCTGTTTGCCAGCTTCTCTCCTTGAACTAAATGATAGTAGTAGGCAGCCCTCATTAAATAATAGTAGGATTGGTTCATGCCCTCTCGTTATCAGTCGAGTGCCTTCAGCCCCGGGTATTGCAGTCATGGAAGTATGGTAGGCGCTGTAGCTATCCCAACTATATAGCTTAGTAGGTGATAAGAGACTCCTTCGAGTGGGAGGTGGGCAGCCTTCCAACCCACCCTTCCTTTATTTTGTAAAATTGAACCTTTATTTTGGATTGAACCTTTATTTTGGATTGAACCTTTATTTCGGCTAGTCATCGCCTTTATTGCATTGCCCGGCTAGTAAGTAACTTTAAAATATAATGCTTGGTGGGCGGTATTAAACCTTTCTATTACTCTCGGAATATAAAAACCTTTATTTTGGCCTTCCAACCTTAAATAATAATATACGCGGGATTCAGAGAACAGAGAACAGGTAACAGCCTCGAGCAGCGCCCAGATTGACGATATCCTAATAACAGCGTTGAGCAGTTTCTTTCATACAGGTTCATTCCCCCACCCACTAATGCTGGCTTTTCATTCGATCCCCGGAGAGGCGAGGCTGCGAACAATAACCCAATACCCAGCATTCCCCTCAATTAGGAGAGGCGAGGGGAGGCTGCCACTCACTAATGCCTGCTTTTCATTCCCCTTTATCGGGAGAGGCGAGGCCAGAAACAATACGATCGCACGCAACAAAACCCGCGCCTTACTTAACCAGATCGATTCATAACCCGCGCCTTACTACTTTCATGCCAGAAGAGCTTATAGGAAAGGGGAGGAGAACCGGGGCATGGAACAACCAATTAATTAGGAGAGGGAAGGCTTAGCGAGCTAGATACCAGCAATAGAATAGATTGGAAGGAGGGCCTTATATACGTAATACGATGTCAGCCTTAATATGATGTGAGCCTTTACCCTTAAATAGGAGTACCTCTTCCTGCCTCACTGCCTGCCCGGATTAGATTACCTGCCTTCGACTGCTAATAATAGTAGGGGGCTTAGATTGGAATAGTAGGGATCTTCTCAACAACCCGAGTCAATAGTAGGGTCGAGGCCTTCCCAACCCGGTCATTAATTACCGATCCGCCTGCCTTCGACTCCAATAATGAGGAGGAGCTCTTAACCGCTGCTTGGAGAATACCTCCTACTAAGCGAGGGTCAGCTTCCATGGAATAGTTGCTACCGGGTCGAGCTGCTTACTGCCTTCCACGAATAAAGGGGATAGTAGTGATCGGCATCTCAAGAACCCGCTTCCGAGCGAGAGGGATTCATTGATTGAAGGGCGATGGACGTAACAACCAGAAGAGACAGAGAACAGAGGACCAGTGAAAGGGAGAGGGATTCAATCTGCTTACTGCCTTCCACGAATCAAGGGCGATGGACGTAGTCCCCACTCCGAGGTTGCCTGTGCCTGGGTTGCCTCTTCCAGTAAACCATGAATCAAGGGCTTAATAGTGAACATCCGGTAACAACGATTAAAGGGCGATAGCAATAGCAAAGGGAAGGCTAATCAAATACCCTTTGGGCCATGCACTCTTTCAGTGGAGATTGAGACCACGATTATTAACCCGCGCCTTCATTACCAATCACTGGATAAGAGAACCGGTTCCGAAGATAGGGAGAGGGATTCCTTCATTAGATAGGGAGAGGGGGAACGGCCATTAAATAGAAGAGATCGATTCATTAGATAGGGAGAGGGCCAACCCTAGCTGAATGAAAGGGAGAGGGAGAATGCCAATTCTAAAGATAGGGAGAGGGATTCGATGAATCAAGGGCTTAATAGGTCCTAATTCAATACCCTGGTTCGTTCGATAATAGTACGTTCGCCCGGTCATCAATACATAGGGGGAATTCTATAGAAAGCAGGATCTCTATCTCATGTACCAGTCTCACAACCAGAAATACGAGTGATGAGGGGGAAACCACTCCCCTTAAATACGAGTGATGAGGGGGACTTAAAACACTAATGTAGGGATGCGACCATTAATCAAATACCCTCGTTCGTTGCTTCCATTGATTCGGGTAAAGATCTATTGATTCGGGTTTAGTAATCATAGTCAGCTGTCTAGACCGGCATCAAAGAATCGATCCATTCCCAGCTAGGCAGATTCCAATTTCATGGCAGAAGAGCCCAATCCGAGGAGAAGAGCTTCAGAGAAAAGGGCAAAGCTTCACTTCGAATAAGGGGCACCTGTCCCCTTCAACCTTCATACAGGCGGGGATCACACGGCACACCGGATAGACGGGAATGCCAGCCACTAATGCCAGGGAAATTCACTCGACTAAAGAAAGAAAAGAAAAAGAAAGTAAGCGCAAAATGAACTGATAAAGATAAAGATAAAGCCTCGAACCTTCCCCCTCTTCCTCTCCTCTCTTTCTTTTTCTTTCCGTTTTAAAAATAAAAAATAAAACAAAATGGAGACAAAACCAATTTAATAAAAGCTTTCACAAAGCTCATTATTAGGAGAAAAGAGACGTAGTCGATCTTATATACGTATTAACAACTTGAAAATAGGCGTTGAAAAGGCTAGAAACCGCGATTGGATCTTTAAATGGCACTTAAAGGATCCGGTCTTCCGTGTGAGGGTTAAAGCCGCCCTACCAACTTCATTAATTAAGATCCCCACAGGGCTGGGTAGGAGAGAAAGTAAAGAGACTCTCATTTGTGTTTCTCGGTCAGTCGCTCTTCAAAATCGGTTGGAAGCGGTAATTCAAGTTGGAGGAGATTGAGATTGGTTAAGTATTATCCGGATCGCGTTAAAATGACGACTCCAATCCGACCCTCCCTTCCTAGAATGAGGTTGAGTAACTTTCCAGCTATATCCAACAGCCAACTGGCGACTTAATTCGGCTCATGAAGCAAATCGGTTGAGTCGCTTTTCCAGATGATAATGGACCAGACAAAATAGCTATTTCATTTGATGCTTTAGAGTGAAAATAGCTTGAGTCACTTTTGCTGCTATATAAACAAAGAGAAACGGTAACTTTCCGTCGATGCTCTAGAGTGGAATTGGTTGAACATGAGAAAATACGGGGTTTTTGATACCTTTCTTGCTGTCCAATACTAATATCTGTCTCCGGCTCACCTCATCTCCTTCTAAATACGTATATAATCGATTTAAGGCAAGTGGAGGCTTCTATAATCCCTCGACCTATATATTTCTATAATAAATAAGTGGCCCTATATAAATCTCTAATGAGAAAGTGGCCCTATATAAATCTATCATAAAAGAGTAAATCCCTCTACCTGTCTAATCTTGCTGTCTCTAGCAGTTTAATCTTGCTGTCTCTAGCAGTTTAATCTTGCTGTCTCTACGAGTTTAATCTGGCTGGCTCTACCCGTTTAATGTTGCTGTAAGGGATATAACTATCAAGGAATAATAAATCCTCAACATTTTAATCTGGTGTACCAACCTTTTAATCTGGTGTCGCTCAACTTGTTTAATGTGCCCTGAACCTTTTAATCTGGTGAAGGTGACTATTGGAAGATTCTATCATAAAAGAGAAATCCCTCAACGTGTGAGAAAGTGAAATAGAAAGAATATAGGGGTATTATTGAAATATGGAAATAGAAGAAATAGTGAAATAGTGAATATAAATAGAAGAAACAGATCAGCTGGAGCATAAAGTTATCGGGTCTGATTCCCGAATGATCTTGTAGACATTGTCCGAACGCGACTCCGTACCGGCTTCCGCAAGCAACCCTCCAATATAGAGTAAAATGCGGCTTAACCTGCTGAGCTTCTTGTGGCCGGAGAAAAGAGATGTAGTCGATTCTCTTATATACGTAATAACAACTCTGAAACTCTCTATCGGGAATACTTTATTTCATCTATTAATAGTTTATTTAATTCATTATTAGGTATTCATCAGAATAGTTTATGGAATCTATTCTGGAGAAGCGGGAATAGTTTATTTCATCTATTCTTAGAGGATTATTTCTATCTATTCTTAGGAGGCGGTCGGCCCCCTGTCTCCTTTTGTGAGTACGACCGGTCTCCCCTTCCTTCCTCCCTCTATTCCGATAATCTTCATTCCTCTAATTCGATTAACGATATTCCTCTCTTCCTTGAATTTGATTAAAGGATATTACTTTTAATGAAATTCAATTAACGATAAAGGAATCGGAATCGAGATATAAAAACCAGCTCGACATTTCTTTCCCAGCTCGACATTTCTTTCCTCCTCAAAAGAGATTTCCTGATCAAGATCCCTCTCCCTTGGTTTTCCCTCACCAAAATAAGGTTTTCCCGGCAATGCTTTTAAAATCAAATATCAGAGAGGAGGCAATGTTTAAATCAAATATCTCTTTTCGCCCTCTGCCTTTTAGCCCTGAATCGACTTCTCTCTTTCCCATTTCTTCCTCGACTTATTTCCATCCTCGATTGGGAAATAGAGAGGGGCCATTTCTTCCATTTACTTATTTCATTTCTTTTTCGAGGAGGTTATTGAAGACATCTATAATACGTATATATAAATAGCATTTATTAACGCCGAGCCCATCATATCCAAGATGTGTTAATACGTCTATAAAACGATATCTTTTCATCCCGATTTCTCTATTTTAAAAATCAAAATCTTCCTCTCTCTGAAAATGAGAGATAGAAATGAAACCCCTGCCTTCAATGAAAGATAGAAATGAGAACCCTGCCTTAAATGAGAGATAGAAACCTGGAATAATCCCATCCCTAAAATGCCTTAAATGAGAGATAGAAACCTGGAATAATGCCATCCCTAAAATGGAAGATCTAATGAAAAGAGAAACCCTTTAAAAGAGAAGCCTTGCTGGCATTCGTAATCCCCGAAGGGAAACTCATAAATAGTTCCCCCGACCGAAGGGAGGCTTACTTCCCTCCTCTTAAGAAATAGACCACCCAGATACAGATGTCTTATTGTCTTAAAGGATGACAAGATATCTTTTATCAGAGCTTGAAATCCGATCCTTAAAGAAAGGCAGCCCGGCGACCTTAAAAATTCCCGGTCAGTGCATTTCAGACCAAACCTAGCTAGTGGGTCAATCTGTCTTCCTTCCAAAAGCCCTCCCACTTTTACAACGAGCCGAAACCATATTTAAAATAGAGAGGGGCCCCCTCCCCTTTGAGATTATTCAAGAGCTTTTAAAGAGCAATTCTTTATTCGGTTGAGACCCTTCCTGAGACCTCTCTATTCTAAAAGGATCGTTTTACTCTTTAAAAGCCTCTCCCGAGCCTCTCCTCTCTATTTTAAAAGGCTCTTAAAAGGAGACCATCATTCAAGTCCGTAGTCTTTCAATCCGCAGAGGGACAGAATTTACTTAAGCCCCGCTTCAATGAGAAGCAACTACAAAAGCTTTTTTTAGGGGGAAAAGCTCTCCCCTTTTAAAACAGAGAGCCCGTCCCGGGAAGAGACCCCTCTATTTTAAAAGCAGCGGCCGCCCCTCTCTATTTTAAATAAGGATGTTGACTCTTAAAATCCCCCCCTCGCCGAGCTTTTAAAAAGGTATATGTGGATGGATGCCTCTTCTCAACTTTCATCAAGGCTTTTTAAGGCATTCGTAGCTATATGATGAACCCTTAAAATCTGTCGAACGATTCTCCTTTTAAAATAGAGAGGGCGATAACCTCAAAGTTTTAAAGAGGTCGTAAATTTACTTTAAAATAGAGAGGAGAGGGGCCTCTTAAAAAAATAGATCTGACTCTCGCTCTCTATTTTATAAAGGCCCAATAGCTTTCAAGGGGGAAGGCACCTCTATCTAGAACATTGGACCTACTGACTCGAGTCTATCAACCCAACCACCTGGCGAGGATGGGAAAGCAGCGAATCTCCCTAATGGCAAGGAAAGGAGAGCAGCTGGAGAGGGCTTTCTCCTATTCCCTCCCAATTGAACGGTTCTAAAGAGGCCTTCGATCCCGCGGGAGAGCGCAACCAGGATATCCTTTGTTTGGAGATCGACCTGGTCTTCTAACCTCCCCCAAGTATTATACTAGAGCTTGCCCACCTTTAGAACTCTTTTAGAACAGAGAGGTGAGAGAAACTTCAGGCATAAACCCTTTTCAAGAGATAGATATAGGCGGTTGAGATCGGCAAATGACTTTGAATAGAGAGGACAGGTGAGTACAAAAATGAGAAACACTTTTGTTTGGAGGTCGAGATCTCTCCTTTGAATCGGTTTGTTTCATCGGTTTGAGATAGATAATTGATGGCGCGGCACAGACCTCCGACCGGAGATCAACCTATTGAGAAGTTGGTAGAGTCGTCCGCATTGAAGCTATTATATCTGTAATATGACTTGTAATTATATGTCATATCGGCCAGATCCATTTCGAACCGTATATAAGAGAGGACCTGCATCGAATAAAAGTATACTCCGCCATTTTAGATAAGCTTTTAAGAGCCCTCTCCTCTCTATTTTAAAGGCCCTTTTAAACATGGGGAATGGCCCCCTCTTTTAAAAGGCATTTGAAAGGGGCTTTACTTTACTCTAAAAGTCTACCTATGGCACTCAACATCCCGAGCGAGAAACCATCAAGAGTAGTCAGCCGAGTTGCCAGCCCTGAGGATAGATCGCCCTAGAACCCTATATAGTTTTTTTCTGACAAATCTCAATGGCCCCGGCAACCTTCTCTTTGAAATTAAAGGATCGCGCTTAGCTTAAAGTTGTTAATACTAGAGCCCGGACGAAGAAAGAACCTTAAAATAAAAGAGGACGAAATATTTTATGAGCTCTTAAAAAGATCTGCCTGCTTATATAAAGAGCGTTCCATTTCTCTCCAGCAGTTCATCATCGATTGGAGGCTCCGGCATTGATTGAACCATCTGGCGGCCTGGGCACTTCTTCTTGAATCGGTCGCGGAGAGGATCAACTTGAAATCTTTCCCCATCCCTACACTTTATTGGAAACCTCTGGCAATGTCTCCCTCTATCGGTTATAAATCTAGAGGCTTTTAAAGATGGGCACACATATTATTTAAAAAGGGCGGTGCGGATAATTCATTCCTCCTCTCCCTGCTCCGTTATAATAAAAGGGCGGCCTCTCTATTTTAAAAGGGGTAAGTTGAGGGAACTCCCAAGATCGACTATGATAGTTGGTAAAACGGGGTATTCCTTCCATATCCCAGGGTCGATTCAAATTGGAATGGAAAGCTGCTTGCTGGAGACAACTGTCGAACTATTCTCCCTCGAATTCAGAGTCTATATTTTAAGAGCCGCACTCAACTAAGAAACCTGAATTCGTTGAAGGGTTGGATTAAAGATTAAAAGGCCTCATTTCCTTCACTTCTTTCCGCGGGGAGCTCTAAAAGCTTAAGTAAGAGCTTGTTTCTCTTTTCAAAACGCGCGCGCCTCTCCCCCCTCTATTTTAAAGGCAATTTAAGAGCGCCTTGAGAAAAAGAAAAGAGCGGTTCAGAAGAGAAATGACATCTTGAAGAAGACCGGCCCGGAGAAGAATAAGATCCCGAAGAATGAGATGGACAGCTTCTAATTCAATTTAATTTAAAGAGGGTTCACCTTTATTTAAAATAGAGAGGAGAGCTTAAGAGTTTTAAAAAGGTTATCGTCGGCATTGAAGACAAACACCTGATTAGAGAGTTCCGGGCGAGCAAGAGAAATAAATCTTAGCTGAATTCGCCTGCCTATTCACCTGATAGCTGTAGGAAGAAGAAAGGAAAGCAGCTCCGGCCCTCTGACCTTCAATAGGGGCCCCGATCAATCGAACCAGCCAACCCTTTATATAGAGAGGAGAGGAAGGCTCTCTATTTTAAGCTCTCTATTTTAAGGTCCTTCCAGCCGCCGCGATTATAGATAGAGGGCATTGATGAGCCCTTTAAAAGGTTGAGTCCTATCTATCATTATATGAATTAGCGTCGAAGTCAACCCACGGAAAGAGCTAGCCCCGGCCCTCCCCTCTTTTGGGATCTCCCCTTTTAATATAGAGAGCTTTTCCTGTTGATCTCACATTTGAATGGGCAAGCGCTCTTTTTCATCTATATCGGTCAAGTGCTCTCCATTTCAGTCTTCCGGCTCTCTATCCTCCTCTCTCCTCAAAAAAACGGGAGGTCGGTTTTGTTTTAAAAGTAGGCTTTTAGAATTTCCAAGATCTTTAGTGAACCCCCTCCCGCAGCTCTATCCCATCAATATATTTCTTCCAGGTTGCAAGGACATAAATTCACTCTCCCTCTTCTGGGCGGTCAAGCAACCTTAATTAATGCATTTATTCTTCGAGCCACCTCGAAATAGAGAGGGGCCTCCCAGATCGACAGAAGAGATTTCGCAAGTTAGTTATTACGGGTAGCTCTTACAAAGGATCAGACTAATGACGTATACAATACTTTCATTCCCCCTCTCTATCTATAAGGGATGCCTCTCTATTTTAAAGGTCAGTTTTCAGGTTGGGGTTTATTTACCCTCTCTTATGTCTGCCGACCTCATAATTTTAAAGGGGAGGGAGCCTTATATTATAAAGGTGTTTTAAACCTGCTATTGATGAATAAATAGAGTGGTTGGATAAAATAAAGGGCTATCTCTTTTTAAACATAAAGGGCTATCTCTTTTTAAACATAAAGGGCTTAAATAAATTGGAGAAGAAGGGGCCGAAAAGAAAGCTCCATATGAACAATCAAAAGGGGTCCCCTGAAGCAAGCTATTTTAAGTGAGGGCGAAGTGTAGGAAAAGGAGAGATAGAAGGACACTGTCCTTGCCTTCCCCATCCTCGGAAGAGTGGGAGGGCCCTTTTAAAGAGCCCGATTCACCATCATCAGAAGAGTAGGTTGGGTTGTGAGCGGTAGCGGCCTCTCTAATAAATGGTAGTGACTTTTAAAGTTTTGGGAAAGGACTAAGCAAGCTTTGAAATAGTATCTTTGGCCCTTTTAAACATGGGGGCTGGCCGAGTAGAAATAGATAGAGGTGGTATTGGGAGTTCAGGTTGCCCAGATGCATGCTTGTTGGGAATCCTGTGGTAACAGAGAATGTTCCCGCCTTTTAAACATGGGGCATTAAAGGCAATTTAAAATAACGTATATTAAATATCGTATCTTCATATGGTATATATTCCGTTGCATTAAAGGCAGTTTAGAATAACGTGTATTAAATATGGTATCTAAAAATTCGTATATAATATGATGGTGGATATAGGACGTCGGCCAAGCGAAGACCCCCGAGATACCCCCCCCTGCCTACTGATCAGTAAAAAGAAAACCTTTTTAAGACAAACCCAGACAAACCCAAGAAGAGAATTAAAAGCTCCTTTCTAAATAATAACGGTCTGCCCTTTTTAAAACAGAGGGCGCCGCCATGGAGGAAGAGAACACCACCACTTATTTTATTAGAGACTTGTTATTCCTTATCGATACCATGTTGGTCGGGGAATTTCAGAGGGGAACCGGGCCTTGACCATATTTCCTACTTCTACACCTTCGTTGCCCCTTTATTCCATCACTGCATAGAGAGGTTCAGGATTGTGTGAAAAGCCGCCTCCAGCTGCGCGGGGTCCAGGGTATGAATAATTAGATGCGGGCAGCGATCTCTCCATAACCAGGCTTCAGAGATATATCCGAGTGGTTGTGATCTGCTTCTAATAAGGAATAAAAGTATCTGACCTTTTAAAATGAAATAGAATAAAATGCTGTTCCCTTTCACGATCAACTTCCCCTATCCCCCAATTTATTGCAGGGTGGGTGGGAAGGAGCTTATTAAAGTAGTTCAGAGGATTCATTTGATCGATAAGCCGGGTGCTTTTTCAATTGAGGTATCTACTATGTCTGGTTAACAAATGACATGAATTCCGTTTCTTTTCAGAGATATGGCCCGGTGCTTTTTCAATCGAGCAACTGGAATGCTCTCTATTTTAAAAGGTGGAACCTCTCCTCTCTATTCTAAAGGGCTAAAGGGCCGTCCCCTCTCTATTTTCAAATGCTTTCGCTCGCCGCTACCCTATATAAGAGAGCGCCAGCCCGGCATCAGAACTATACTCAAACGAAGGAATCTCCCCTGAATCGCGCTTTCCAAAACCCTTTTAAAATAGAGAGAGGGGGCGAGAGCCTTATATTATAAAAGTGGGGCAGAGTCGCCCCTCTCTCTTAAAGGGAAAGCTTAATTTATTTAAAAGTGAGCTCGCATGAAATAATTAAAGCTGATAGGGTGAGCTCGCTTATCTCTCTATTTGAAAAGGGGAAAGCTCTTCTCTTTGAAAAAGCCAGGCCGATGAAGGAGAGGGAGGATATTCATATTACGTCTGTAATACCGATCCTGTATCGCTAAACACCCATCAAGCGGGGTGGGGCCGTCCGGCTTTATAATAACGATGCCTTAAGATAGGGAGAGGGCCCCCTCTCTATTTCAAGGATTCAACGAGCATTTTCAGACGTATGTAATGGACGTCTTATTACTACCATAATAACCCCACTTTTACAAGGATAAGCGCTCGACCTTTTAAAGATAGAGATTCCATCTCTCTCTCCCTCGGCCTATTGTATTGATAGGTCGAGGAGATCGACCTTAAGGGAGATGGAGAGGGAGAGGGGGAGAGCCCCCACCCCCACTTTTATAAGGTAAGGATAAGCAGTTGTCGAGAAAGGCCCCAGCTGTCGCGATTATAGATAGAGAGCGTTCCTGGTCTTTCTCCCCCCTCATTTCCTCTATATTATAAGCCCGCTAAGAAACTTCCATTCCCTTCCCTGGTCAAGCCATATCTATGGGCCGCCTATCGCATCCTCTCTGCCATGGTCCAGCCAGCAGCCCCTCTTTGTCTGTGTTCGCTAGACCCGTTAATCAATCTCATCTCTATTTTAAAGCCAAGCCGCCCCCGATCTTTTATCTTTTAAAATAGAGAGGAGAGGTTGCTTCTGTACGGTTCTCGGAATCCCTCTGCTCTCCTCTCTCCCATATGTTCCCGGTCCGCTTTCCCCCTTCTCGACCGGTATTATGAGGAAGGCCGCTTTACCGATTTCGTTGGGTCCGGGATCGGGTGATCAACTAGCCTCTATCGTTCTGTCTGACTGAACCGAACTTTTAAAAGCCCTCTCCTCTCCTCTCCTCTCTATTATAAGGTAAGGTAAAGGGGAGCGACTTTTCCTTTAAAAGGCTCTTAATTAATGAGGTTTTCTAGGCGCGATTAAAATATAAAGAGTCACCAGTATATTGGATGTCCGGATTCTATCCCGGACAAGGTCGAGCCCCCTCCTCATTATTAATCGAAACTTATTCTTTATCGGTAGAGTCCAGAAGGCCATCCTTCAATAATTCAACTTGTTGGGAAGTTGAGTGCTTCGATCTCGGTCGATCGGTTGTTGCCTCTCCCTTTAAAAGCTCTCTCTCCCTCGATCTTTAAGCCCACAATTTGAATTTAAATTTCAAAGGGGTGGGGTCTTTTTCAAATCAAAAGGTTGATGTCGATTATTTCCTGTAGGGCGAGCGCCTCTATATTGGATATTGGTCCGCCTCGAGGTCTAGTGTCCGGGTTTATCATACTGTGACGGCAGCAGCGTATATATGAATCCACCTTCAAAATCTAGAGTGATGGGCTTAGGATCTACTAGAGGAAGCTAGATTCACGTTGACCAACAGAAGAAAGACCTCTGGAACTAAGAGACAGGCGGCCGCTATATAACTATTTGGTTGATCTCCTCCGGTCAAGCTCTGGAACGATGGGTCTGGCACCTTTATAGTATAGTTCCGGCCGAGGCAGATATCATTTGATCGGAGGACGGCATCTTTTGCAACTTAGAAATAGAGAGCATTGAATCGGCTTAAAACGCTCTCTACGAAAAAACCGGGGAAGAAGCCTCTCGCCTTTTAAGCCTCTCGCCGGGATCCAACCCTTTTAAAACGCCTCTATCTAAAGGTTCTCTCTCCACTTTTAAAGGAGTAGAGTGATCTGGCAGAGTGCATCCATATTTCCCTCCCGAAGAAGAAGGAGGTCGACTCCAAATCGAGAATGGGGAAGGCTGTCGAATGATCTGGTTTAGTGCTCATTGAGCGGAGCTTTTAAAATAGGGCCTTTCTCTTCCCCAGGCTTCTCTGGCTCTCCAACCGGCCGCCTCGATCAAATCAGCGGATTTTGACAGCAAAGAGCTATCCCTTAAAGAGCCCCTCATGTTTTTAGAGAGGAGAGGAGAGCTCTCTCTATCCATAACCTTTATTGGATTGGAGAGCTCTCTATCTATAACCGAGCTCTCTATCTATAACGAGGTTCCATAAGATTTTGTTTCTACAGATCTCAACCTTCATTCAATTGTCCCTTTTAAAAATAGAGAGGGCGAGCAGATTTCATTTCTAAAAGCCGGGCCGGTCGGATTTCCCCTTTTAAAATAGAGGTGAGATGGCCTACTGAAAACAGATTTTGTTTCCACATATTTTGATTGGGGTTCCTATCCCCTCGATTCCGATTAGAGAAAGGAAAAGATTCCGGGGCCTGCCCTCAACCTATAGCTTCGGACTTTATCCATTTAGAACCTCTTACTTATGTAGAGCTGCATCGCACACGGTCGGGTCCGACCGGCTCTTTACTCCTTCTTGAAAGCAAAGATATTCAAGTCCACCCCCCCAGGATATAATCCATCGGTCGCATAAAAGAGAGCTTTTCCTCTCACCTTATTATTTGAAGAGAGGGTGCTCTTTTAAAAGTTCAACCAGCAAACATTCCCCCCTTTTTTTAATATAGAGGTCAACAACCTACTTTCAATAGTCCAGCAACCAATATAGAGGTCGAATTATATTCCTTCCCGGGAAGATACCTGAAGATCTTTAGAGTTAGAGCGGATTACTGAATAAATGGAGACCAGCCGTACAGAATATCGCGAATGAAGACTTGGGTGGCCCTTTAAAATAGAGGGGCCGCCTGGCTTCCCAGCCTTACTCCGCGCCTCTTGTTAACCTTGAGGTGTTTGTTAACTTCCGTTTCCATTCCTTAGAGGTGCGCCCCAAGTATTATATTAAAGGTGAGCAGCCATGAAATTCCAAATTCCCCTACCCGGCAAAGGCAAAGCTCTTAAAATAAAAGGGCTCATATTTTTAAATCCTAGAGAGGCTTTCGGGAGAGCGAAAGGTTTCGAAAGTGGCCCCAAGTATTAATATCAAGGGTGGAGATGCGATTCATGCGGATTTCGCCCTTTAAAAATCTTGGCTTGGAAAAATGAGTAGTATCGATGATCGATCTTTAGTGATCATGAGGAAGAAAGATCGATCAAACTCATGGAGAATAAACGGAGAAAGAGGAGGGGGGGGAGGCACAGAGCACGGAGAAAGACGGCACAGAGAAGCATGCTCTCCCTGCTGTTCTGAACCGAACTATGGAAGGGATCTACCCACCGGAAGGGGATGTGCGAGCGGAAGGAGCGGCTACACCTCGTTATGATCCACGGCACCTTTAATGTAATGTAATGTAATGTAATGTAATGTAATGTAATGTAATGGCCCCCCCTCTATTTCAAAAGGCAGGCGGCTATTTGAAAGGCAAAGGCAAGGCAAGGCCCCTACCCCACCATTCAAAAGGCAAAGAGGAGGGCCTTTTCAAAACAGAGGGGGGCCTCTCCCGTTTAAAAGGGCCCTTTTTAAAACATGGGGGCCCTCCCCCACCGTTTAAAAGGCTAAAAAGGGGTTGAAAAAAGGGAAGAGGTTATTAAACGAATATATACGCCCTTGTTGAAAAAGCACAACCAAAGGGTGATTAAATTAAGGGCTCTCCTCTTAAATCAAACAAGAAGTGAGAGGAGCGCCCCCACTCTTCTAAAGAGGTTTAAAAAAGGGAGAGACTCCCGAAAAAAGCGGACGGAGTTGTTGTTGATATGTACATAATAGACTCAATAGTTAGGCGTCGAGAGAATCTGAGCTATGGAAGGATTTCCTTCCTGAGGAGTAGGGTTCTTTCGCTTAGCGAGTGAGATGGAGGCCGAGAGAGGACATTTCATGGTTTTTTTGGCTTTTCATGGGATGAGCTTTTGGAAGAAAGGATGGTGTTATTAGCAGGTTATAAATATTCTACAGACACGTGAAAAATCGAGGGGGATCGCCGGCGCCAAGTGAGCGTGACAGCCTCTCCATTTTAAAAGGGGTTTCGGTTTCTAACCCCAATCAATGACGTGGGTCCGGGTCGGGTATCGATCAATCATGGGCCTAGCCTGTGGCTTTCTTCCCCTGGCTGTTGCTCTCCGTTTTAAAAGGGGTAGAGGAAGGGCAGTTCTGGCTTCGCTGGTCCGTGAGTAGGTAGTGATGGTAACTATATCAATGTGTGGGTAGCTATAATGAAGTGAGTAGTCCAGGAGCTTAAGGTTTCAGAATAGGGCCACCCCCTTCTAAAATAGAGAGGTGCCTTAAAGGCCCCAGCCCGTGCCTATGCCTTCATTCAGTGGAAAGAAGGAGGGAGGTGGCGATGCTCTAAAGCTGTTCCTTCGTTAGGGAGAAGGGCAGGTGGTGATGCTCGTCTCAGAGTAGGCATTGCTGTTGGGTAAGAGCAACGACTAGAGGTGGGTAGAACCCTGTTCCCACGGCCATTGGCTTGAGCTTTTTAATCCGCCTCTCTATTTTAAAAAGCTTGAGCTTTCGGCCTTGGGCTTGAAGAAGAGGTTGGTTCCCCGCTTGTCCCACCCCATAGTGGGCAGTGATGTTGACTCTATTCCTGTGCGGGTGAAGGACTTTTTGTTTCGCTGGAGAGGAGGTTTACAAAGGATTCATGTACTCCCGATTGCTCTTGCTTCATCTGAATAACAAGGAGGACGACCCCCTGGAAAGGGGGAATAGTACTAACTGTCCCACGTATCCCAGGAACTCCGGATATAGGGACGGCCAGGCGAGAACTAGCCTGCTCCTACCCATACCATGATCAACTGCCTGCTGTAACCATGAGAACGGGGTGAATGGGAATGGTTTGATATCCCACTATACCCAGGGGAGAACAGCCGCTGCTTTGTGCTCCCTTATATCTAGTAGGGGGTGTAAAGTACCTTTCCCCTCTCGATCATTTCGGCTCCGCCACCTTGGAAGAGAGAGCAACTAGGAGACACCTTACACCTTTGAAAGCGGATCCCCCATTTATTCTCGATTTAAGACCCACCCATAAAAGTATCGTTTTGCTGAATCGTTATCCTCCCATCCATAGCCTCCGAGTTGTACGAGAAGCGGCCAACCCCCTACTATCATTATTTGCGGACCCCTACTTATCAAAAGCCCAGTTCTATCATCCTGACTGGAGCATTGCACCTATCGACTCACTGGATCTTCCCGTGAGAGACCCGATTCTAGATTTGATTCGATGCAGTCGATTTATTCGATCGACTCCTATAGAAGGAATATCCATGTGCTTGAATAGTAATAGGGGGTGCGTTTGAATAATAGTAGGGTCGTAACGAAGAAAATATTCTCATCAATCTCTTGTTTCGTTCCCTATAATGGGTAAACGCTTTGAATAGTGGGCTTCATTGATTCATTAATATGGACTAAATAGGGCCGTATATTCTTATTGAAGCGGAGAACCTTGATGGGGAGAGATAGGTAATGGTGCAACTGGAAATAGGATTCTCATTCCTCCCTGTGTCCTATTGCACTATCATATACGTATCAACGACTCATCTAATGGAAGGGGTCTAGAGAATCCTGTGCCACCAGAGTTATGGGGTCATTTAGAAGCGCTCCCCCTTATTATAATAGTAGGGAGAATGGAATCATTCACGAACAAAACTCCGCTTTTCACGAATTGGGGCCTTTAGGAAGCACTCGCTTACTGATCTGATAAAGGAGAAACCATCCCATTTCTCAGAAGTCGTCTCCCAGACTTGCTCCCATTCACTTATGATATAAGTCGTATCCATCCATTCACTAGCCGATTTGTCGTACGTATCAATATGACAACGAATGCCCCCATGAACCCTTGTCCATAACCGTACGTAATCAGACTGGGCTAAGACCGACTGAACCATAGAGCTTACTTCACGAACTGACCATGGAGCAGAGATACAGTAGGCATTGAACCTGTTGAACCTGCTATGACCGATCGATGTGCTGAACCAGAGATACAGTAGGCATTGAACCTGGTGCTGAACCGGGTCTCTCGTATACAGGATCGATATGTATGACTCAAATAGAGAGTTAGTTCGTATCGATCTCACTTGAAAACGCCCCCCTTATTAGAATAGTAGGGGTTGTTAATACGTATATAATTGATGAAGTCGATCGATTCAATACTCCGCTTGCCATCGATTCCAGTAAGGGGGATAGTGTTTTGACCGAGTAAGGAGAATGAAGTTGTTAATACGTATAGAATTGATCGGATTAGCTAGAATTGAGAGATGAACAAACGGAAGAGAGATGAACAAATCGAATAATGGTTTCGTTTCTTCAAATAGTGAATGGGAACAAGAAAGCTTCTCCCGACCCTTTCTCATTTAATCGTTTGCTGGCTGGAGCATTGAATCGAGGTTCGATCCCCCGCCCGTAATCTCTATTAGGCATGGTTCGAACGCGACTCCCAACTTTCAACAATGAAGCGTGAATTTGTTTATTAAGTGCGGTCAATAATTAGATACGTGTTAGCCAATCTCTTTGTTGAAATGTTCACTTCACCACTCGTTTGCGGTGTGCATTGGACGAACGAATCTACGGCCATTTATTAGGGAAGAATATATGGGTGCGACAACTTCCCGAGAGATGCACTGGGATTCCAGTCCAGATCCCTGTTCCACCATGTTCCTTCAGTAAGCGGTCCGGAATGATGACGGAGGTAGGATTGATTCCCCATTTCGTGGTCCAATCAGATACGAACGGGTATTCATTTCCCCACTCTATTCACCTCGAAGTCCGCCGCTCCATCCAGTGCGCAAGCCTGGCTGGTCCCATACCCCCCTCTGGCATTGGCGGGTACTTCATTGGCCCATACTTCTGACCCGACATGAAGCTGGAGCCGGGACACCTCATACAGCTTTCCATTTCGAGTTCGTGGGGATTCACGTTTCTCTGTTCGAACCAGGAACTGCTTCTGGTAATCCCATCTCCGAATCATTAAGAATCTCGTTGAAAGAAATCTCGAACCGGATCGGGAGAATAACTAAGTATCTCGTTGATGAAAATGGCCCTCTTTCTATCCAGATCCCGAATTGGAGTAATCTCGTAGTATCCTAAGCTCCTAGCTCATTCTAAGACCTAACTAATCCTACTGGCAAGGTGCGGACCTCTTCAAAATGGAATCACTGGTAGATCGCTAATAATCATTCACTTCAGGTCTATCAACCCCTTCACGTTTCTAGATGTCGATCGAAACTGCTTCCAATTCCCCTGTTTCTTCGTGAGAAGTTAGTGGATCCATTGCCAATAACAACGTAGCCCTTTCAGAGAAATGATGTCCTCAGGATTCCCCACCGCGCTACCAACTCCTCCAGCTAGTGGCCGAGTCTCGAAAGAGCAGGGTATTTGCGGAGACACCATTTGAAGTTCTTTTGTTTCTACTTCTGGTATCCCTAGAAACCGATTCTCGCGATTGAGCAGGGGTGGATGGGGCATTGGGAAGAGACATGGTTGTTTTGTTGTAAAAGGAGATGCCTGTCACTCAATAATCCATAATCGCGGGTGAAACTCATGCACCACAATAATATACGGGTTTGATAAGCCCAATTCGATCCGGAAAAACAGTTCTATCCAACCCAGGTGCTTCCCCTCCCTCCAGTGCTTCCCCTCCCTCCATTCGGTTGCAAGAAGAATCGAAGAAGAGGAATGGAGTGCTTGCTCTACATACGGAATGGGAGGTTGGCGTTCTAAAAGATCTATCTATTAGGGGTAGATGGCCTTTAATAGGAGATGTATCTAATAGCTGACCCTTGCATTCGGAAATATCTATCTAATGGAGGAGATGGCCTTTCAAGACACTTTTCTTTCTAGGAGCAGATGGCCTTTTAAGAAAATACTATTCCTATAGATGGGATGGCCGGGTTGGGGTTTGAGAATCTTGAATTGAGGAACCCGCCAGTTCTAATAGTAGAAGGGGTTTGTTCATGATCGAACCTATCATTATTGATTCGATTGCCCTTTACGCGAGATATAAGGCGCTTTTTCGGGGCGGCAAGCTGTACGATTCTCCATCGAGGTGCTTAATTGGGGGATTTTACTAGTCTTTCTGGCCATTTAGGGAGAGGGTTGTGGCGCTTATCGGATAAAGAAGTATCCCTTTCTAGTGGGCTAATGTGTAAGCCTTGAAGTGGGAGAATCAGGGGGCGGTTAGCTATTGGATAGATACCCCTGTGATTGGGGCTAGTGTGGATGCCTTGAAGTATGAGAATCATTCCTCAAGGGGTGGTGGCGCTTATCAGTGGAATAAATATCCCTGGGCTAATGTAGGAGCCTTGTAGTAAGAGAATCATAAATCAAGGGGATAGTGGCGCCTAGCCTTTAAATAGAACCATATCTATAGAGCTAGGGAGGGATGTGCCTTGTAGTGGGAAAATCATTCATCAAGGAGTAGGGATAGGGGCGCTTATCAATCGAAGAAATATCCCTTAATAGTGGGCTATAGAAGTGCCCTGGAGTATGAGAATCATTCATCGAGGGATAGGGTTGGTTGGCCTTGAAATAGAAACCTCTCCAGGTTGGCATCTAAATATATCCGAGTCGCTTCGCTGTATGGGAATCAAAGGGGATAGCTGCCCTTAGAAATATATCCCTTTGGGAGGTAGGCATTTGAATATATGCTTTAATGATATGCTTTGCTGTATGAGAATCCTGTTAGCAAAGCTGACCCTTGATTGGATAGATTAGCCATTTCATAAATATCTCTATCGGCCCCTTGCCTCCTCTAGCTTAATAGATTGGCCTTTAAAAGCTTCGGGCTGCTACTGGGGCCTCGGGGTGGATGGCCCCCTCTATTATTAGTGAAGCGGGGGTTGGCGGTTCAGAACCATCCCTCTCGAGTGGACGGCTGCTACTAGGGCAGAGTCCCCACTATTATGAACAAAGCACAAAGGTGAATGACCCTTGCGTACCAGAGCCCCACTATTCCAATAAGGGGGAGGTTGGCCTTTGAAAGAAAAGGTTTCCTCTTCAAGTAGAGGAATCCGCTTGCATCTGCTACCAAGAAACTGCTGCTCGGGTTTCTATAGAGATAGGGCGCGCTTTATTAAATAGATGGGGGAACAAGCTTATTATTTCTTTATTATGGGGGCGGGGGAGAAGGGATGGAGAAGGATCTGTAACAAATGGAACGTGGGGGAAAGGCGCACTTGTTAATACATATATACAGAATCTCGCCAATTAATAATATACGGGTTTCGCGCTTTATAGAAATAGGGGCCACTCACACCTTGAAGCTAGGGTTGAGGGGTATTTCTAGAAAATTGTTCCATCTTATCCGAAATGTCGAAATGCTGGTTAATACAGGGTAGGGGGAGAAGGAGTTATTCCTTTTTGTAAATGGAGACGGCATAGAATCGATTCTAGTTCTACTGAATGTGCTGGATTCTCCCCCCCACGCAGAAGCGGAATATAACGTAATAAAGAAACACAGAGAGAAGTATTTATTTAAAGGCCACCAGATCGTTCGAACCTCCATTGAAACGCCTCCCTTTGGGTCGGCCTAGCGGGACACTCAATGCATCTTCATAGGGAGGCATTAAAGGAAGTATTTATTGAAAGGCCACCTCATCTATGAACACTTATCGAAACGCCTCCCTCTAGGTCGGCCTAACGGGACACTCGAGACTTCTTCATAGCAGGGGTTTAGCCCTCCAATCAAAGGGAAGCGATTTGCCCACTTCTCCATCCGCCCCACTATTACTAATTGGCAGCATCGATTTCTTGGTAATAATAAAGGGGACGGCTAGAGAGAGAAGGTTTATTTAGAAGGCCGGCTATGGAGGTGGATGAATCGGTTGTGTCAATATCCGCCTCTATTAGGAATTGATGAATTAATAGGGCCTTTACTAATGAATAATTGGGGGCGCTGTTATCTACGTATTATCGGATGCAACCGCCGATTCGGTAACTTGTATGGAGGAGGGGCGAATCGTGGGAATAAAAAACCGATTTGGTAACAACTGGTAACAACCGCCCTCTTTTCCTTTCCCAAGTCTTATCATCGGGTAATACGTATACACGAAGTCATAGTCTGGTTTCGACCGCAGATGGAACAGCTATACCAGATATCTATCCCGGTAGGTGGGAATCTATTCCTGTAGTTGGGATCCATTCCTCTGGATGGGTTAGATGGGAATCTATTCCTCTAGTTGGGATCTATTCCTCTAGATAGGCTAGATTGGATTAGAGGGATGGGAATCTATTCCTCTAGTTCGGATTAGAGGGACTAGAATCAACTAGATAGAATGGCTAGAATGTCCGCTTAGGTGGAATCTATCTATCTATCTATCTAGATTGGCTAGATTGGGCTAGATTGGGTTGGATAGAAATAAATGGGTATGTAATGATCCAATTGAAAAGGAATCCCTTTCCCTTTATACGAATAGGGGGAATGACCTCACTGGAGATGGATTCCTCTCCCGGGGTTGGCCTTTCCTCGTTCCATGGATCGGGTAAACAAAAATAGCATTTCGAGTGGCCAGCTGCTACCAGGGCCTTTTATCGGTTGCACCGGACCCTTGCCCTTCCTATTCAATATGAGTAGATTCGTCTGTTTCATCCATTCGATGAAATGGAAAAGGTATAAGAGGGATTGGGTGTGAACCGTTGGGTGGGCTCCCAAGTGGACGGCTGCGTACTAGAGCCCGGAGTGGGTTGGCGGTTTAATAAGTTCCTTTTCATGTATAGGAGGGATTGGGCCGGTGGGCCTTTAAGAGAAAACCCTCTCTTTTGATGTATGAGATGGCTCGGGTATGACCGTTTAGGAGGTTCCCGGTGTTTGCTGTTGGGATCAAGAAGGCTAGCTGCCGATACGCATAGAATGTGCTGAACGGAAAAGGAATCCTCTTCCTATGATACGTCTAAAAAGTCCCATCGGTTCGATCCCTTGCCCCCTCGACCCTTCTCGGTGGGCCTTTCGAAACGATCTTTTGATGTAGGAGATGGGTTCGGGATGATCCTTTAGGTGGGCTCCCAGAAGCATCCCCTTCCCGGATGTAGGGATAAATCAACGTATTCTCTTTCTCTTCCGATTCCTTAAATAATAGAATTGTCAACCCCTTAATCAGAACCCGTTGTTGATACGTATGTAGGAGTTGCTAATCAGAGCTTTCAATGATAGGGACCAATTAATGGTGTACGGGCGGGCAGGGAGCAGGGAGTTATGTTGAGCAAATAGGGGCTGAAGGCGGACCCAACTATCCCCTCGATTGTATGAGCGGCCCCTACTATCTCTATGGAAGCTGGGCATCCTCACTCTTCCATCTCTTGATCATAATTGGGCGGCCTTAGATAATAATAATAATAGGGGATCGGCTCTTGTACCAACGCATGCTTGAGAGTGATAGAAAGAGTATTGGGTTTCACCACCTCCCATAAAGCTTGGCCTTTCTCTATCGATACTATCCCCCAATCCCCTTTCTTCATCAATACACCTTGAGGCTTAAATAATAGAGGGGTTGGGAATCTACTATCCCTTTCCTAATCCCGCCCTTTATTCACCCCTTCGAACGGTAGTCTATAAAAAAATCCCTCTCTTGATTAATAAGCATCCTTAAGGCTCTTTCTCAAGTCGCTAATACTTGACTCCCTCTCCCTTATCAACTAACCGGCATATTTGGGTCTTTGGGTCTGGAGATTGGGTCTGCAGTGGAGACCCTTGATAGTGGGCAGCTTCTAACCCTTTCCTCGTCTCCAACGGAGGGCGGTTTAGACAAGCTCTCCCCCTCGATAGTGGGCAGCTTCTAACCCTTGCCTTTTCCTAGTGGGTGGTCTAATAATAATAGTGGCTATAAACCGCTACTATTCCACCGGGGCCGTGAGTAAGAAATAGAGTCTACTTGATATCGATAGCAGTCTCTAAACCGATGTCTCCCCCTCGATAGTTGCGTTTTCTTTCCTAGGAGATATGCTTTTAGAGGTGGTAGTTTGGCCCTTCTCTAATCCGATTATTCCCTCGATGATCGAAAATATTCAATTAGGAGAATCTAAATATCTGTCCTTCCCTTTGAATCTAGATATCTATCCCTTCGAATCGAAATATCGATGGCTTTCCCTCTCTTGAATAGTGGGTGGTTCTCGAATTAGTGGTGTATAGCCTCTGATGATCCTATTCCTAACACTTCTCCCTCCATTTTCTGGGTAGGTTCCCCTCCATTTCTTGTGATTCGAGCTATTATTAATCCCCGGGCTAAGCTATTGTGGCGTATAGTGGGCGGTCTAATAAAGCCCCTTTCTTTATTAAGAAACCTTCCCCTTCAAGGTGCACCCGTTTAAGCGTAGATTCGCCGGGATTAATAAGAGTAGGGCTCCAAATAGCAATTATTCGGTTCCTAGTATTCGATCCCAATATGTCACTCTCGCATATGTACGGAACAGACATAAGTAGTGGGCATCCTATAGCTTCGGCTCATGAAACTATCCCAAGCTTTCTAGTAGGGTATCGTTCTCCCGATGTGGGTTGGGCGATGGCTCTTATCCCTAGATGCAAGGGTTGGTTCAAACGGATAGATAGGTGGGGGAAGTTTCCCCGGGGATGGGTTGGTAATACGCATATAATGGCTTTTGTGATGTATCGGATCAGTTGGGTGAGATGGGTGGTAGGTTGGTATCGATCCCTTGAGGTTGGGTGGTAGGTTCCTTCTCCTAAAAGGTAGGTTGCTTCCCCTCCATAGTAGCCCACCCCGAATGAGAGAATTGGCGGGCTATCGATGCTTGTTCACCCAAAGCACCCCCCACTATTACAATAAGGCCCGCCAACAATAGTTCTAGATACAGATCGAAATGCAGTTCCGCAACAGTAGTAACACCAGCAGTTGACCCGGTTTCTATTGACTCATTTGACCCAGTGTCATATCCAGTTGACCGAGTCGAACCATCAGCAGCGGGGGAAGCAACGGGAGCACCACCAACGGGAGCAGAGGTATCACCGAAGGGTGCCTAATCGATAGTAGTAGGGGACATCCATTCAATTCCCGGCATTCTGCGATCAATCGAGCAACGTAGCTAGTACTTGTATGAGAAAGCTTACTCATACGAGAAAGTTCACCGGCAACTAACTCGGAGAGCTCCGGAAATGGTTTGGTACCGGAAGGGAAGTACCCAAGATTGATCTCGATCACCCTGGAACAATAATAATAGGGACTTCTTTCCAAACCGAGGTGGATGGAGGGGTGGCTGAGCAATCCGTAGCAAATCTTTCTCCATCAATCGTTTCTCCTCCACGTTCCATATCCAGGGCCAAGTGACTTGGGGAATGTATGTCCGCATTCACTACCATCTGTGGGGGCCCGCTCCGAGAGGTGTTATTTCACGCAATGTAGTTGGACCATGATTGATTGATTGATTCAGACTTTGATTCCCACAGAAACGTGAATTAGTGGTGGTTTGGAGGAGTAGGCATTTCATTGATCGGGAATTGACCCATATTGGAACCGATATTATGCTCTAATGTTTCCCCTTGGCCCATCAATCATATAGCTTGCGATTCCCCCATTTCTTATTCAAGCCTGCCCTCTCCCCTATTATTACTCGAGGGAGCCCTTCCAATGGAGAA